>JAWWEE010000034.1:480530-491402 GCA_035221455.1 Xenops minutus | reverse complement strand
GGGGCTCAGCCTGGAGAAAAGGAGGCTCAGGGGGGACCTTCTGGCTCTGCAAGTCCCTGCCAGGAGAGGGGAGCTGGGGGGGTTCGGGCTCTGCTCCCAGGGAACAGGGACAAGAGGAGAGGGAACAGCCTCAAGTTGTGCCAGGGGAGAGTCAGGTTGGATCTTGGGAATATTCTTTCATGGAAAGGGTGGTCAGGCATTGGGAAGGGGCTGCCCAGGGAGGTGTTGGAGTCACCATCACTGAAGTGTTCAAGGAACAACTGGATGTGGCACTCAGTGCTATGGTCTGAGTGACAAGGTGGGGATTGGTCAAAGGTTGGACTCAATGGTCTTGGAAGTTTTTTCCAACATTACTAATTCTGTGAATCTCTGATCTTTGCTCTCTTAGCACCAGCTTCTGGGTACCAGCAGCACCTGGATCAGCTGCATCTCATTGAAGCCCCCTTGGCACATCCCTGTAGGCAGCAGAGATCTCTTCAGGCAGGTGGGAAGGTATTTTGTAGGATCTCTCTTCCATTCTTTAAACTTTCCCTCAGCCAAATGTGCCCAAAAACCTCGGGTTAGAGATAAGCCACTCAGAGATGGCTCCTGGAGCACATTAATAATCTGCTGCCTCCTGTTCAACATTCTCAGTATCATCTCAGCTGTTAACTCTGCAGCTCATGAGCATTTGGAGTTTACAGTTATTTTAATTTCTGAGGACAGATGGCAGACAGCTCTGTAGTAGAGGGGCAGATGGCTGTGCACCTATGAGCAAACCAAAACAAAAACCACAACCAAAAAACTGCTTGGTTAATCTGAAAAGTGAGTGGGCTCTGCTCCTCTTCTCAGACACCCAATGCACACTCAGCCACATCCATGTGACTCATCTCCTATACACAGGTGAGAGCAGGATGGGGTCCTCGGGGTTTAATAAAGCATCAGACACGGAAAGAAACAACAATTTTGCCATTTAAGATGTAATCTGAATGTGAGATAGTCATGGCACAGGGTGAGAGCAGCTAGCACGGGCTCAGAACAGCAGTAGGTGATCTCCCTCCTTTCTCATCAAGGAAAAGCAACCCAAGTCATCCTGCCCAGGAGGGACATCTCAGTATGGAGGGAATACTCCTGAGGGGTCCTGGGAGGGTGTCAGCACATGGAAAAAGACACATGCCACAAAGTGGCAGCTCCTACTTTCAGTAAGGCCTGATTACATGACACTGGCAGGACTGGTAACAAAACAGATCCCTTCTTCACCTCACCTTTTGAATGATGCCTCCTCATGCATGAAGGCACCCATGGCTGTGGGGGGACCAGTCTTCAGGGTTCCATGTTATCCATGCTGGAGACCAATCTGTAAGTGAAAGGTTGAAGGAAACAACCTGGGAACACTCAGTGAGGATAGACACCTGCTCCTCATTACACTAAAGAAACAAGACTATCCAGTCAAACATTGTGAGGTTCCCCCTATTTTCTAGTGAATCAAATGACCCACATTTAAGCCTTCTTTCCTGATGCAAGGTTTATTAACCAATCCAAAAGGTGGAATTCTGTAAGTCTGGGGAAGCAGGACGAGAGATATCCGTCTTGGTCTTCAACAAATTAAACATCAGAGTTATCAAGCCAATATTAGGAAACCCATATGCTAAGGCATTGTGGATTATTTTTTCCCCAAACAATTTTTTTTTATCCTCCTTGAATGTTTGTTTTCCCCCTTGGGTTTCGTTTTATAATTAGTCTCTCTGGACAGAAAGTGAATCTTTCATTGACTTCCTCACAGAGAAGTAACTCTTGGCAAACCTTGTTCTTCTGGGAGGTTATAATGCCAGGCTGCATCCTGCACTCAGTGAAATTCCCATAAATCCTTCTAAGGATTGCTGCCTCAGTTTTGCAGCATTCATCCAGGCACAAGGAAATGCCCACGGTGCCAAACAGCTGCCAACTCTGACAGCCCCTGGCAGGAGCTGCTGAATGGCAGAGCCCAGCCGTGTTCCCCATCAGCAATCCATGCCCCAAGGAGCAGGAGTGCAGCTCACGCTGCTGGATTCAGTGTCCTACACTGGGTTACGCTGGCTACTGGCTACACGTCTTTTCCATTTTCTTAAATAAAAAAGGAATTTCTCAGTTTGAAACATGGTCAAAAACAGGATGAAATAACAGCACTTAAATCATAGAATCACGAATCATTAAGGTTGGAAAAGACCTTTAAGTTCATCAAGTGCAACTGTCAACCCACATCCACACGTTTTTTGAACACTTCCAGGGATGGTGACTCCACCACTGCCCTGGGCAGCTGTGCCAGGGCTTTACAACCCTTTCTGGGAAAAAAGCTTCCCTAATATCCAATCTAAACCTCTCCTGGTGCCACTTGAGACCATTTCCTCTCATCCTGTTGATTGTTACCTGGGAGAAGAGACTGATCCAGAACCAATAAGGGATTTGTCCCTGTGCCTCATCAGCTCAGGAGGAGCCACCTAAAGTGTTGCTGTTGGCAGCACATGGTCCACTTGGAGTTAAATCACTAAAGGTGCACACTGGTTGTTACTAGGGCCAGTTCATTTTGACTGCTTCTTTAATGACCTGGTACCATCAGCCAGTCTGTGCTGTGATGGGAGCAGTGGCTGATACATCAGATGGTTGTGGAGATGGCTGTGGTCTGTTCAGGGAGACCTCAACAGCCTGGAGAATTGAGCAGAGACAAATCTCATGAAGGAATCTCGAGGGGAAATTCAAAACCCTACACCTGGGGAGGAATAACCCCAGGCAGCAGAACACACGGCAGTCTGACCAGCTGGAAGGGAGCTCTGCAGAGAAGACCAAGCGGTTCTGGTGGATCTCAGGCTGACCCAGAGCTGGCAGTGCACCCTTGCAGTGCTGAGGTTCAACAGTCTGTCCCTTGGGCTCTATTAGGTCTAGCATTGCCAGCAGTTCAGGGGAGGTGAATCCTTTCCCTCTGCTTGCACTGGAAGGCCACACTGGGAGTTCTGAGTCCACTTCTGTGCTCTTCAGAACAAGAAAAATATGGACTTAATGGAACGAGTCCAGCAAAAGTCCATTGAGATGACTAAGGGACTATTTTTTTACTGTGAAGAAGGTCAAGCACAGGTTGCACAGAGAAACTGTGGGCTCTCCGAGCTTGTAGATATCCAAAATCTGGCTGGACATAGTCCTGGGCAACCTGCTTAGGTGAACCTGCCTGAGCAAGGCTTGGACTAGGTGACCTCCAGGTGTGCCTTCAGCCTAAGAGATTCTGTGACTCCTTTGGGCTTCCTCCTTCTGTGGTAGATTTGGCCACTAAGGATCCTGAGCTCCTCCTGCCTTGTACAAGAATAAGTCTGGTGAAATCTGAGAAGCCAGACTTAGAAGAAACACTGTTGGGTTATGGCAGAAGCTGTTAGAAATAATAGCCTGGGTGATTCCATTAGGCGATTTGTTATTTTGGGAAGGGAGTATAAAACATCATAAAATAAGAAAACGTTTGATCATCAAAGAACTTTTAGAAAGGACCTGAACTTGCTTGCACTGAGAAAAACTCATTTTTAGCCTGGGTTCATGAAGAACAAAGACTGAGGGGATCACACTGTCTCGTCTGCCCACCTGTCTGCCAGCCCCTTTGCCTAAGTGAACTTCAGTCATGTTGGGAAGGGGGGTGGAGATCTCAGAGGCAGGAGATGCTACGAAAACCTGCACTAAGGAAAAGAAAATGATTCTGTTGGTGTCTTCTCTGTGGGAAAGGCAGGGACAGCTCAACCTTGACCTGCTCAGAGCCAGGAGGGTGATCAGCACAGGTCCAGACTGGCCATGGCCATAGCAGCATCCATCTCTGCTCTGTGTGACCAGTGATGGGACCCAAGGCAACGGCTGGAGCTGTGTCAGGGCAGGGTTAGGTTGGATCTCAGAAAAACTGGGAGAATTGGGAGAAGTATGAGGTTAAAAAGAGTCCCTACAGTTTTTTGGGTTTGGTTTTGTTTTTTTTCTCTTCTTTGAAAGGAGTTTTCTGGGATCCAGAGATACAAACATTCCTGATGTGGAAATCCAGCCAGCTCGAAATTTTGGCTGTGACCTCTTTTCTTTTGCCATTTTAAAAATTACCCATTTTTGTCTCAGGATTCTTTTGCCTCCTTTCTGAACATGGAATATATTATGCATTAATAGTATTTTGTTCTAAGGGTTAGTTATTTATTTGCATGGGAAATGCGTAAGGAGAAAATGCATAATGCAAATGCTCTTTATAATATGAATGAATCAAAGGATTGTTAATATCTGTAATTTTAATACTACTACGTAGAGTTGTTTAAAACTTGGATTGAATTTAGGACAAATGCTGGATCTGTGGTTTTTTATAACTTGCATTGTATCAATTTTAAAAATAGCACATATTTGATTTAGAAAGAAAGAAATCAAATAAAATGGGTTTCACTGACCAATTAGAACTGAAAGAATAAACTTTTCTCCACATAATTTTGCTCAGAACTAATTTCCACATCTTTTGATGTAGGAAGAAAAAAGGTATACCAATACAGAGCCCCCCTGCTTCCCTTTTCAGCACAAATAAAAGGGCAGGAAGCAAAAAGTTGCTCAGTAAACATCACAACTAGAATCTATTTTTATAGATAGCTTCTAATCCCTCCTTGGCTGCATCTCATTGGATCATCCTCATGTTCCCCTTCACATTTCTCCTCTGACTACTTCCAAATCCCTCCGTAGCCATGACCCTTCCCAAATCCCATCTATACAGCAACCCAGCCTAGTCATGGTAGAGGACAAAAATAAGGAGCAATAATCAAGTTCAGCCTTTTAATCCAGAACTGAACTTTCAGGCCCTGTCCCATCCACTGAATTCTTTTGAAATCAGTAAAACAGTTTTTAAAGAGTGTGTTTTTTTGGAGGGAAGGGTGTCAAAGTGGGAGGGAATGATAACCAAACGTGCAGAGAAATAGGCAGATGGAAGAGTCTGGGAAAAGGCTGATAAAATAAGTGTCATGTCATTAGGAAACAGGCTGGAAAGGGAGGACAAAATAAACCCCAGAAGTTTAAAGACCTAAAAACAAAAGTTATTAAAAATATTGAATCAAAAAAAGAATATTAAAGGTTTTTTTATTAAAGGTATTTTGGATGTAGAACTATCATGGGAAAAGTAGCCCATATTGGGCCAAGAGTTGGACTCCCTGATCTTTGTGGGTCCCAACTCAGGATATTCCATGATTTTATGATAATAGAACAGTATATTGTGGGATAGGAGGGTGGGGGGAGACAGAGGGGATGGGTAAAGGGGGTAAAAAGGATGAAGCTGAAAAAATGCTAATAGGAAGCTTTTGCAGAAAAAAAAAAAAAAAAAATTAAAAAAGATGGTCTTCCTGTTTGAAATGCAGAACATGGACCAGTCTGGACCTGGGACATTTCAATCTCAATGGCATACTAGTAAGTCACCAGTAGACTTGTGTCTTGTTGTTAAATCCATTATTTTTATTATAGCTCTCAGCTCTGGAGAGGGTTTGGAAGAGTCTGAGCTGTTCCTTCACCTGCAATGAGTGAAGGTGATGGAGACCCAGAACCCACAGAATTCACACTGGGTGTGAATCAACACAGCTTTAACCCAGTCCTTGGGCCAAATCTCCAGCACCAGCTGGAGCTTGTAAAACCTGCTCCCAAATCACTTCTGACAATTTAATTCTGTCCAAGAGGAATCACATTTATGTGCTCCGGGAGCGCTCCACAAGCAAGGGAAATTCAGTGATAAAAAGTTTGCTTTAAAAGCTCGTTTCTGAATTAGAATTCTACCATTATGGCAAAGGAGCACAGGGCAGCAAGAGCTTCAGAAGGGTCCCAGATGTTTGCTGGTCTCAGCAGGAGGTTCTGGCATCCTGACAGTTTACGCTCTTCTTTCTCTTGTCAGTCTGAAGAGCCTGCTGGGAAGCTGGGAAATGCCCTTCAGCTAAGGGTCAGGGAATGAAACAGGAATTTTGACAGGCAGGAGCTGAGGAAGACACGCTTTCCACATGCTCAGGAAAGAGCAGAGCAAAGTCTTTTGCTTTACAGATTTAAGGAAAACATGGAAAGAAGAATCTGCCAAAGGCTTCAACTCCAATAAGCTAGAAATGCTTGGGTGTTCCTCTGGCTGTATGGGATCCTTTGTGGCCAGATTAGGAATCCAGTGGGAACAGCTCTTCTTACACTAACATGGAAAAATTAAAAAAAAAAGTGTATAAATAAATAAAAATAAAGGGGGAAAAATCCCCAAAGTACTTGAGGCAGGGGTGGATAAGGAGCACAGGTCAGAGCTAAGAATAGGAACAGCTGCTGTGTGTGAATTTAAATAGTGAAAAGGTCTGAGGTAGTAATCAGGTCACCTGCTGAGAGCCTCCAGGTGGTCCAGACTTCAGACACAGGAAGAAGCTTCACACAGACAGAGAGACAGCAAGCTGTTTGGAAATGAGCTGGAACAGGGCTGCACAGGACAGAGCCCTGCAGATAATGCTAAATAGAAGGAAGCAAGGAACCCCAGAGAGGAAAGGTAAATGCATGAGAAACCTTTTAAATATGTGCAGGAAATAATAAAATGTAAATTGCCCCTGTAAATAAAGGTGAGGACAGTTTAGAAAAAAATCCTCCAACCCAGAAGGCAGCCAAGAGGAGGGAAAGGCAGCCAAGCAGGAAAGGAAAGAGGCTACAAGAACTGCAGGACAGCAAATTAAAGTTTCACAGGCTGCTCTGACTGCAGAGAAGGAGCATGAGTCCTCAGGCAGCAGGTTCTTGTGAGCTCTGGAGTACCAAGGCAGCAGGGAGAAGAGAGACAGCACTTGTACAACACTGCCAGGGGAGCAGTAAATAAACCCTTGGTAATTCCAGTGAGGAACAGGGAGGGACAGCACAGCACAGCTCAGCGAGTACACAGGGACTCTTGTAGCACCATGGAAAGAAGGCAGGGACCAGCAGAGCTTCTTCACCTGCTCAGAGCAGATCCAGAGCACTGAGGGCATGAAATGGACTTTCCCAGGAGGTTCTAATGGCTCAAAGCATCTCCTCCAAAAAGGCAGCAGTGCTGAGAGGGCAGAGCTAAGGTTCTGGGGACACACAAGTCAAGAGGTCTAACCCAGGAGTTTGTCCAGAGGCAGCTCACCAGCATGAGACCCACTGACATGGGCAGAGCTGCCAAGAAGTCACCTCCATCCAGTCATCCACCCTAAATCTGCTAAAAGCTCATGCACTCCACTGCTTCTTGCCAAGAGACCTCAGATGGATTTGATCCCCTGCCTGGCTCCTCTGCTTGTCTCTGCTCAACTTCACCAAAGCCTAACTCTCACACCTCCAGATTTAATGCAGGCCTGAGAAGCTCAGGTGATACCTTTGGGGTGCAGCTGCTATTCTTCTCAGTGAATTTTTACCCCTTCAGTGAGAACATCCCTAGATGTAGTTCTCCTATCTTTCCATTGGCTGTTTGAGCCCTGGAACAAGCACTGGGTATGGTCCTGTCCGACAAACTGCTCACCCTATGCACATCTGTTTTACCCTCAAGAGCCTGTTACCAGGTGTGTACCCCTAAAAGTGAGGTGGGGGGCTGTCTCTTCTCCCTGGTAACAAGTCACAGGACAAGAGGAAATGGCCTCAAATTGCACAGGGGGAAGTTTAGACTGGATATTAGTGAAAATTTCTTCCCTGAAATCGTTAGCAACTATTGGCATGGGCTGCCCAGGGCAGTGGTGGAGTCACCATCACTGGAAGTGTTCAAAAGCTGTATGGATGTGGCACTTGGGAACGTGGCTGAGTGGTGCTGGGTTGACAGTTGGGCTTGATGTTCTTAGAGGGTTCTTCTAACCTGAACTATTCTGTGAAAACACACAGACTAATTTAGCAGATTACTAAACATCAAAGAGTTAATGTGCTTCTTGTCAAGTTAAACTCCAAACCCTGGCCCTCGGGGTGTGCCCAGCAACCAAGTCCTCAGTGCCCAGGCACCAGGTTGAAAAGAAAAATGTTCCTTCACTAGATGGATTTCTCCAGGGTCAGCCATCCAGGATCTACTCCATCCCTGGATGCTCCTGGACCTGTCATCAGTGGGACCAGGGCCCCATTTTGAGACACAACCATCTGCCAACCTTTGGAGCCCAGTATTGTGCTGCTCTCTCTGCACAAACCCCAGATTTTAGGTTGAACCCTCTGTACAAGGCATGTCCCTCGGGGCTCCTGCCCACCCACAGCCTGTCCAGCTGACTCCAGCTCCCAGGAGCCTCCTCTAGCCTGAGGGAAGGGGACAGACCCAGGGAACCAACCCTGCAAACTGATTAAATCAAGCTTCAGTTCCCACTAACCCTACCCCCAACAGCTGGTACACACACAGCTCCATCCCTGTGAACACCAGCTCCCATGGGAGGAAACTTCCATGAGCGTTCGCCACTTGCCTCCTTTTCAGCACCAGCACTGTTTGTATCAAGCCAAATGCTCAGAGATGACCTTTGTTCCCTGGCTTTGCAGCATCTGGGTGATCAGCAAAACACTTCTTTAGCTTAAGAAAGGAGCAGAGGACAGAGAAGATCTGTGCTGGTTAACTGTCAGTGGAAGCAGAGAAGCAGACAACAATTGAAAGAGGGGACATTTGGATTGGATATTGGGGAGAAATTCTCCCCTGGGAGGGTGGGTAGGCCCTGGCACAGGTTGCCCAGAGAAGCTGTGGCTGCCCCTGGATCCCTGGAACTGCCCAAGGCCAGGTTGGACAGGGTTTGGAGCAACCTGGGCTGGTGGAAGGTGTCCCTGCCTGTGGCAGGGGTGGAACAAGACAAGCTTTGAGGTCCCTTCCAAATTAAACCACTCTGTAATTCTGTGATTTTATGAACATGTTAGATTCATGTTCTCTGACTTTCCTCTTCAAAAACAACAAAAAAAAAGCACATAGTTCAGTGCACAGAGCAAGACTTCCCCTCATCCTCAGGCTTCTTGTCAGAGTTTGCTTGATGAGAGTCCTTGGAAGCAAGAAGATTCACTGACCTGCTGGCCATGTGCTGAATACCGACCTTAGTCAGGCACTGCTGCACTTTGCTGCAGCTTCTGCCCCAGTGACAGCAGGTTCCTGTGAACACAGCTGCCACAGCCACCCACCAGTGCAGCTTGGGGTCACCACGTGGGAGATGAGACCAAGGGGACCAGTGGGCACCAAAGCGGAGGTTTGGTCACTAATTCTTAGCTTCTGCGGGTAGAAGGACCACCGTGTGTGATCCTCCAGGTTAAACCTGCCCTGTGCGTTCGACTGGGGCTGAGCCCTGAGCTTTGGCCCAGCCTGTGGCTGAGAGCCATGGTGTTCAAATCAGGTTAGAGCCTCAGCAGGGGAACAAGAGCAGATGGAGAAAGGGAGACAATGTTCAGTAGTGGAGGTGGAGCAGCATCTCTCAGCCACATAGCCCTGGTGGATCTGCCTTCAGTCAAAGCTTCCACATGTTATTCCAGAGTTCAGTTCAGTCGAAAATGGCAGATCTGAAGGAGCACCCACTCATTTGGGCAGCAGCTTTAGGTGGAAGGAGGTTTCTAAAGACATTTGGAGCTTTCCACCTGCAACCAGTGTCTCCCCCTCTGAGAGCTCCTTTACATTTTAATTTTATTGAAATGCTGTTTCTCAGCAATATCCTGCCCTTGTCCAAAAGGCTGGAAAATCTTTACAGTGTTAGAAAACTTCTCCCACACAGGGCCTGAAAGAACAGCCTAAGCTGCACCCCAGGCTCAGCTAAAAGACAGAGTAAGCAAAAGACCTTTAACCTCCCATCCTGCAAAGGTTTCCCATGCCTTTGTAAATCTGTTCTCAACCCCTTCTTGTTCACAGTCTGAAAACCAGCCCTGGTTCATGTGTGATGCTACGTGTGTAGTTGTGATGGGACCCCAATTTAGACACAGCTTTGAGGTGTCTCTGCCTTGCCTTTTTCCCCAAATGAGCTCCCCAAAGAAGATCAGTCAGTTGAAGAGGCAGATATTATTTATAACCTGTATTAACTTTACACAGAAAGAAAAATCAAAGTGACAGAATAGAATTAGATCAGATGGAATAGACATGAAAAGGCTCATTAACAGCTCTCCCCCGCCTACAGAGCCCTTCCAAGCGGGTCTCTGCTTCCAGCCTTCTTTTCACTCAATTCAGTTGCTTTCTGAGTTGCAGGAGACTCATCACAGTCCAGGGAAGTTTCGTTCCTGGAAGTTATCCCTAGGCAGTTCTGTTTCTGGCTCTCTGGAAGTCTGGCTGTTTATCTCAACATTCTGGGGTCCTTCTGTGGCTTCTTTATGCTCTTCCTCCTGCCTTGCAGGCCAGAAATGTCTCTGCCTGGGCAGACTCAGCTGTTTTTGGGACAGGAGTGATTTCATTTTTCCTACAGGGTCTGTTTAACCATTTCATCTGCCCCCCCAATGAACAAACCATGTACGGAATAAGGCAACCAGGCAAACACTGGAATGCAAATAGGAAATGGCACAGTCCTGTTTCTACCCCGTATTACCCGTTATGCAGGTGCCATGGGGATGGGATTTATCCTATTTAACTGTCCTAACACCAAACACAGAAATCTGGTGAGTGGCTCTGTTTTCTCTTACCACAGAATAAGAGAATCATTAAGGTTGGAAAAGACCTCTAAGGTCATCAAGTCCAACCAAAGTGTTCCAGAAGTTTGCAGACAATAAAAAACTGGAAGTGGCTGTTGACTCCCTTGAAGACAAGGAGGCCCTGCAAAGACACTTCAAGAGATCAGAGAGCTGCGAATCACCAACCTTGTGAAGTTCAACAAGGGGAAGTGCCAATTCTACCCCTGGAATGGGGCAACCACAGATGTATGGACAGACTGGGAATGAGAGGCTGGAAAGCAGTGCCAGGAAAGGGCCCTGGGGGTCCTGGTCAGGGGCCAGGTGGGCACGAGTCAG
>JAWWEE010000034.1:445121-475481 GCA_035221455.1 Xenops minutus | reverse complement strand
ACACACTTCCCCTCCAGGCCCTGACCCATCTCTGTGCCCTCCTTTGGACACTCCAATGGCTCAATCTCTCCCTTCCATTGTGTCCCCCAACCTGCCCCACTATTGCAGGTGAGGCCGCCCCAGTGCAGAGCAGAGTGGGACAATCCCCTCCCTCCCTGATGCCCCCCAGGACAGGGATGTCCCTCCTGGCTCCCAGGATTCAACTGCTGAAACTACCCCACGGGGATGCCAGTTCGACTTGTGCCCTTATGCACTTCTGAAAGCTCCAGGACAAATGCTTTCTGCTGTGAGGTTGCACTCAGCCCCCTTAGTGCAACCAGCTGCAGTTTCGTGCAGGCTCCATAGGAGGAAAAAGCTTGGCCATAGGTGGGACGAGAATTCCTTCAGTAAACCCGCAAAGGAACAGAGTGACCCAGTGAGCTCCAATGCATATGAGATTGGAACACCAATCACACATGGACAGCCATGGTTTTTCTCCTTTATCAAGGAACAAAGGAAGTTTTGTGTACAGAGTCTCACACAAACTTTTCCCATCTCATGCAATTTCACTGAGACTAAACAAGGTCTTCAGCCATTGTGCAAATTGTTCTGACTTGATTCTAACTTGATTTCCCCTTGTATGTTCCACCCATGTAATAGGGTGAACCTTGTCATTGAACTTTGTTATATCAAACTTTTACAAATTCTTACTGAAACTACTTTTGCTAATACCTTTGATAGTGATTCTTTGAATGACTCTAAATCAGTCATTTGCAGCAAATGGGTGTAGTTGGCAGGCTCCCAAATCAGGATACACAACAAATTGTTGTAGAGAGCAGAACCTGAAATCAAAATTTGCAACAACTGCTACATACAAGCCCTCCAGCTGTTCAAGGATTTCTGGTCAGCTGTATCTTGGTGTGATGGAAGCCAAGAGGATTTTCAGGACCAAAGATGGACCAATATCTGAACTTGTGCCCCAGGAAAGGAGCCAGAGAAGGTTGTTGTGACCTCTGAAAGAAGTAGCTGGCTTAGATATTAAGAAAAGGTTCTTCACTCAGAGGATGGTCGGGCACTGACCAGGCTCCCCAGGGCAGTGATTATGGCACCAAGGCTGCCAGAGCTCCAGGAGTGTTTGGACAACATTCTTAGGCACATGATGGGATTGTCGGGGTGTCCTGTGCAGCATCGGGTGTTGGACTGGATGATCTTTGTGGGTCACTTTCCAGTTTAGGATATTGTCTGATTCTGTGATTCTTTACCCAGCTCTCTGGAACTTGGCACTGGGATGGAATGCTGAAGTTGACCAGATGTGCAGTGTGTCCAAGTACATGTATTCTCAGGTGTAGGCTTGGGCTGCATCCCGAGACATCCATAAGAGGACAATGTTGTCTCTTCACCAACTTGCAGCAGAGATGTGCTCAGCCCCGCTATTGGGAAGTGTGCTGCCTGCCCTGGCACCAAGTTCCTGCAGCTGACAGTAGGCAGAGAAGTTGGACTTGGTGTCCACCTAGGAGGATGTGCAGGCATTGAGAGCCAGTGTGAAGACCCTTTGAATGGATCTATGGACAGCCTTCTGCACATTCAGGTCTTTGTCATGAGCAGAAAGCCCACTAGTGTGACCTGGGGCGTGTCCTGCCCTGGCACAGACTGCAGTGTCCTTTCATCGGAGAAAGAGAGGGAAAAAAATTAAGCCTTCTTTCTCCAACTCCAAGGGTCCCAAATGGGGGATTATCTTCTGCTATAACTGCAGAGAGGCAGAATAGAAAGATCTGTCATTCCCCTTGAATCATATGATCATTAAGGTTGGAAAAGACCTCTAGGATCATCAAGTCCAACTGAGAGCATCCTAGAAGACAGAGTCATGGCAAGACTGAAGGGAAAACCCAAACTGGTCCATGGTGGATAGTGGTCCATGGAAACATGATGCCAACCCAGTATTTTTCCCTCTTCAAATATCCATGCCTTCTTGCATGGATACTTCTCCTCCAAGTCCTGCACCCATGGTGCTCACCAACACTTTCACATAGCTGAAGAAATGGAAATTTTGCTCCACCTTCCATTCTTATCCAGGTCAAGACAACAACATAGGGATAGGCAGAGGCATCCCAGGAACAGAGACACCACTTTCACACTCAGCTCAGTCTGTCACCTGTGTGGAGCAGAAGCTGGAGGAGGCTGCAAGGACTGACACACCTTCAGGAACCACACCATTCCTGAAAATGTAAACTTTCCCAGCCCTACCCTCCACACCTTCACACAAGTGGGGTCCCCCAGCTGCTCCCACACCTGCATTTTCAGATGTCTATGCCCAGAGTGTGCCACCCCACCAGCACAGCTGAGCCAGGACCCTGGGACAGCCCCACCAGCACACGGTGATGCCCCAGGGGAAGGGCTGGCCAGAAGACACTGCAAACCTTAAAACTGCAGTTTGGAAATCACTCCAAAAAGCAGAAGGAACCTGTGAAATGTTTTTGAGAACAAAAACTAGAAAAAGCCAGAACTTAAACTCAGCCAGTCTCCCAATAGGAACTCCAGAGGGTATTCTTCAAAAAGCTGCCTCTGATGCAAGGGAGTCTCAGATCTAAGATGTCACATATTTTAAAATGTGGCTTTTCCAGCACAGCTGTCCTGCTAAGCCTGCATGATGAGTTCCACCCTGGACCCAAGACACAGTATGCTTATGGGGGTTTTTTAATCATTATCATTAATTTGTTAAAACCGTTATGACACGTTGGTTCCCAGACAGCATTTTTCTAATGAAGGATGTTTTGGCAGGACGTTCTTGACTGGCTTGTGCACCTTGGGAATCCCAGCCACTAAGAAAGCCATTAAAATGGATGTGAGCATTCATGGGGACACTTGACAGTTGTCACAACTTCTGCAGGATGGCCCAGTGCCTCCCACAGGTTCCTAGGTACCCTGTCACACAACACTGCTACACTGGCAGACACCCAACAGGCCTGTTTGCAGAATGCTCCCTGCAATCCTGATTCTGTCAGGTCAGAGCTATCTGTGCCCCCAAAGACTAGCCCTCAGGAGGGTTAGAGTGGATGGAGTGCCCACTTGCCCATGCTGGTGGCAGAAGACACTGATTTGGAGCAGAGAAGGGGACTCCTGTACCACTAACCTGCCTCAGAAAATAATAGGAATTGTTTGCAAACCAGGAAATCTCAGCATGAACATGTAGAAGTGAGACTTCCCTGTGCCTTGCAGGAGGTCACTCTACCCTCCTCCAGACTGTTCCCAGCCCCACATGGTGCTCCTCTGCAGGGCAGCTAATGCTACCAAGTCCCTCATCTCTTTCCAGCAGCCTCCCAGGCTCTGTGGAGCTGCGAGCTCTCTGCCAGCCTTGCTCTGCATCCCTGCTCTACATTTCCCAGTCTCTGCTCCCTAGAGGCTCAGTGAGTGTGCCACACTTAGCAGGTGACACAGTCAAAAACTCCCTTCTGGTTGGTGCCCCAGCCATGACTCTGGAAAGGAATATGACACAATAAAAAACAGCATTTTGGCACAACAGACACCATCTATCACAGAAGGGTTTGCTTCACTCTCAAGAGCTCAGAAAGAATCTTTTTCCTGGATTTTGAAGTGGAGGTTTCAGTCAGGGTTCTGTAAGTTCCAGCAAGAATCTTTAGAAATCAATCTCTGTCCCTTTCTACAAGCAAGATGGGTCACAAACTGAATTACCACATCCTACATCCCACATCTTTTGACTCATCTCCCCACCACCCCCTTCTCATCCCTACCACACCAGGATCACGTGTGGCCTTCTCCTGACTCGCTCCCTGTCCCTCATCAGCTACTGCTGTGACCCAGCTCCCCCTCTCTTTCCTCACCCTCTCTTCTCGCTGGTCCTCCCCGAGGGCTGCTGGCAGCTCCTTACGGTCCTCCCAAGGCTTGACACTGTGACCTTCTCCCTTTTCTCTCCCTCCAACCACTTGTCCAGAGACATTTCTCACATCCAGTCAAGCCTCATTGGCACAGTCCTGCTGATGAGTTCCCTCAGTGACAGAGCTGTCTCCATGGTATGGTATGGAGGTTGTGGGAAATAGGGAAGGCAGCCCTGGGGCTGCCCAGTCATCTCTTGGGACAGGACAAACTCAGGACATAATGCATTTCTACTGAGATACCTCTCAGCCCTCCTGTCGCACTCTGAATTAGCTCTGCTGGGGCTTGACACTGAGGACAGGACGCACTGCCCAAGTTTAACCTGGGACATGGCTGTTCACGGGTGTTCCCACACCCCTCTGCTGCCCAGTTCCCCTGCAGCAGGGGACCCACAGGTCTCTGAGGAACAGTGTGGGATGTACAGGCAAGGTGACTTATGACAGCAGCTGGTGGCCAGAGGTCTCTGTGAGTGCCTGTGTCGAATTCCTTTGCAACCTAAAGCAGGACAATGTGCCTGGGCTGCTGGTGGGATTCAGGGAAACTTTGAGGAGACACCAAACACTGCAGGACTTCAGCTCTGCAGTTTCACTGCACAGCCCACCTCTCAGTGCAGCCAAACCCCGCTCTGACAGAGCTGCTGGAGATTCAGGTGCTTTTAAAGACCATTTTGAGGTCATGTTTGTCTGGTTTACTGCAGACTCAGACTGAGCACCATGGCAAGAGAGGAGGTGAACTCTTCAGGTCCTGCAGTAGTAGGTGGCCAGCAGGACAGTGAAGTCTCTGCCCATCATGTACTGTAGAGGCAGAGCAGGGAAGGAGGTATCCCTGCTCTGCAGCTCTGCAGTGAATTTACCAACCCTTCAGTTTTCTAAAGCTCATTTCAAATAATTTCCTTGATTATTTTAATTCAGTAATTGATTTGTTCCTAAATCCCACTCAGGCCTCCAAGTACTCTCAAAGTCATCAGTGCCGTGCACACCCTCCTGAGGTCTCCGAGCCAAGCCTGGCCTCGCAGTGCTCTCTGTCGGTGTCCTGGACCAATAGCAAAGTCCTGGAGAGATTTGGCAACATCTCCGAGGGTCAGTTGTCCCCCAGCAGCATGAAGCCACATCTTGGGCACCTCTCAGGGATGAACAAGAAGACCCTAGATTAAAGCACACCATATGGGAGAACACCCTCCCCTCAGCCTCTGCCACAGCACGGGGTGGGACTCAAACCTGCTGCCATGTGCACGGGGGCCCAAGCAAACACCCCCAGAGCAGCTCTGATTCACCCAGCCCTCCTCTGCTGCCTGGATTGCAATCCCCCCGTGAGGAACACGGGGGTGGGCAGGGGCCTACACTGCACATGGGAAGTTGCCACATGAGGGCCTCCAACTGTGTATTTAATTCTGTAGTCATGTTTCTGAGATCTCTGAAAGCTGCTTCTTTCAGGGTAATCCCATGGGAAGTGGCAGCTCTCCTCGGCAGGGTCCATCCCTGGTGGCTCTGATGAGCACGGCCAGGATGGCGAGTGGGCTGTGACAACAGGCACGTGTGTCACCCTGTCACTGTGCCTGAAGTGCGAGCGTGCAGCACCGAGAAGCCTGTGCTGTGGGGGAATTTCACCTGCTGATGCCACCTCATTGCCTTGCTGAATTCCTGCTGTCTCTTTCACCCACCAGCAATGCTCTTGGCATCATCAATCCTTCAGTTATACAGTGTTTAAAAAGAGAAAAAACAGCCAGAGAACATAAAAACAAAGTGATGTAACCACAGAACAACCTTATTCAAAAAGCCAGTAACCTTTGAGTGTAGCCAGCCTGCTGCACTAGTGCAGCCTCATTAAAGTAGGGCACAACTGCTCCACACCAAGGTGCACAAGCTTTGAACACCTTGGCACTGAACGGGCAGTGCCACCTGCAGCAGCAGTTCATCACTCTCATGAACACAGGTACCACGGGGACACAACCAAACCACAGCAAAATGCAACTCTGCCAATGTCTGCACCGAGACATGTGGAGGAGAAACTCATGAGCTCTTCCTGGGAAGCTGAACTCCCCTCTGCATCGTGTATGCCAATGGCTCATGGTCCATGATGTTCTCATGGCTACTGGGGGCTCTCTGAAGAAAATGGTTAATTCTGAATAACTTCCCACGCTTGTGGAGACGGTTTCCATCCTTTATTTAGCACTCCCTGCCTGAAGGAGGCATCTGACAGCTGCAGTTGGTCATTTCCAATATAAGATCCTAGCAATTTGGGAGGAAGATGGAAAGCTTGAAAAGCCAATTTTTGTTCCAGGTTCTCATAACAAGATAATGATCAGTGCTTAGGTTGTTCCAGCTTCCCACACCCATTTTGTCCAGCTCCTTTCTGGATGTAGGTCCAATCCTTCCACCTTGACTGTCCAATTTTGGGAAGAAGGGCATGTTTGAGAATACCAATCCAGCAGTCCGAGCAGCAGGAATATATCCATGTTCCAGGTTATTAAAGGAGCACTGCTATTCTGTACTGATGTCTGGCACCATACACACATCAATGTTCTCCATATGATTCCCAGATTTCTATGGTCACAAACAGTGTTACAGGTAGTTGTTACCAGGCTGTTTTCAAGCATTCCAAGATACAATGTTTGGGGAGCAATCCTCTGCAGGGATCCACCTCTTCTGCCATGTTTCAAGCAAAGGATGAGAGTAAATGGGCTTAAATTGAACTAGGGGAGGTTCAGATTGGACACTGGGCATTGGACTGTTACTCAGGGAGACAGTGGAGTCACCACCTCTGGAAATGATCAAGAGGCCTTTGCATGTGGCACCTGGGGGCATGGTCAAGGAGTGATTATGGTAGTACTGATTTGATGGTTGGCATGACAATCTTGAAGGTCTCTTCCTGCCTTGATGGTTCTCTGAAATCCTGGATCGTGAATGGTGAGCAGGAAACACTGACCATCATTCTGCTGAGTGCTTCAAGAGCTGCCATGTGGGGCTGCAGTGATACCATCCCAGCTAAAGGCAGATCCAAGCTGGGTCAAGGTCCTTCTTTGACTCCCGGGTCACTGTAGCCTCCACATAACACCAACAGCTGGAATTGTAAACCTGGCCCATGACCCATGCCTGGTCCCCCAAGAGGATGCTCTGCCAAGCACTAATTGTGACACTTTGGTGAGCATGGTGTACTGATCCTGAAGCCCCTCCTATGCCTGCCTCCATCCTCTATTAGCAGCATTTAAGTAATTCCAACATTACAAACGCAGCCTGTCATCAGGCAAGGCCAGTATATCTCCTGTCCTGGGCAAACAGCCTGGCCAACTATTTCTTATTATTGTTTCATTCTACTTTGGAAATCATCAAGGATTTGGAAAGCTGTGTTTCTTCTCCCTGTGCCCTGGAGCTGGCCCTGGCAATAGTGCAGTCCTGCAAGCTACCTCAGCAGCCTTCCTGTACCTAAAGAGGTGCAGTACCCAAAGACAGCAATAACCTTCCGGTACCAAAGGAGGGCTCACAAGAAGGCTGGTGAGGGACTTTTCATGAAGTCATGTAGTAACAGGACAAGGGGCAATGGCAGTACACTGAAGGAAAGTAGATTTAGATTGAATATTAGGAAGAAATTCTCCCCTGTGGGGGTGTTGAAAACTGGCACAGGTTGCCCAGAGAAGCTGTGACTGCTCCATCCATGGAAGTGTCCAAGGCCAGGTTGGACTGGGCTTGGAACAACCTGGTCCAGTGGAAGGTGTTCCTGCCCATGGCAGGGGGTGGAATGAGGTGATCTTTAAGGTCCCTTCCAATCCAACCTATTCTGTTATTTTGTGACTCTGATCCCAGCTCTGCCTCTGCCATGCAATACAACACGCCCTGCATAAACTGCACAGAAGAGACTGCACCTCTACCAAGCACCGAAGCTGAATTATTCTCACTTTGTTTCACACATGTTGCTGAAGCCTGAAACCAAGCTCACTGGTGCTTCCTGACGAAGCTGGGTTTGCTCCCAGGCTCACCTCACTGCCCTGGCTTCCAGGGCACCTGGACACCTGCTCAGGTGAAGATGTTTAGATGGACAGAGTTACATTTGAGCAACTAATGCTGCCCAATGCTTTGTTTATGTGTCAAGGGCTCAGGTACCTTCCTTAAAGACATCCAGGCATGACTCACTTGAGATCCAAGCACCAAGATGCTCCCATGCATATTGACTGCCTGAACTTCTGTTCTATGACTGGAGGGCTGATATACACGGCCAGCTGTCCAGCATCATGTCAAGTCCTCTGGAAGCACCTAGGTCTCCCACAGGCTGCCAGACTGCATGCTCATGTCTATTTTATGATCAAGATTTGCTAGTGTTTCGACTTTCTGAGTGGCTTCTGGTAACCCTGCTGTGAAGTGAGAGACCCTGCAGCCCATATATGAGATCTTTCACTTACTACTTGTGAAGAAACACAAAACTCACCCTTTGTTTTCTTTAACGTAATAAACAAGTTTCAAAGGTGCTACTGCATTCTCAGCGGGCTCCATCCTTTTATCTGCAATGGTGAAGGCAAGTTTTGCTTCTACTCTGATGAGCACATTAACTCTACATTTACCCCAATTTCTTGCCCTAGCTGTAGGATTTGTTCCTAAACTGAGAACATCCCTGAACTAAGATTCATTTGCAGCATGGGACTATTGTATATATGAAGCACAGAGCCTCTGAGCATTTCCCATGCTGTGTCTTTTTGCTTGACCAGTCATTTATTTGCTGCCCAGATCACATGATGTGGTTGCAGCTCTCCAGCACCTGTAGCTGCAAGTCACAGATACCACAATTTCCTGTCAGCCTGCCTCAGCCAGGAACTCCTGTTTGGCTTTGCTCTGCCCACCCTGCAGAAACTAATCTGTTAATGAATCACTTAAACTCTTTACAAAATTATAGTAATTTTCTAATTCAACTGCTTCGTTCCTTTTCAAGTAATCTTTGACATTGAAAGGCATCACAGTCCTTCACAGGTGAGAAAAGCGATTCTTTGCATTTTGGCAAATAGTTTGTTTGAATCAGAGAACCACAGAATCATCAAGGCTGGAAGAGAACTTCAAAGTCATCAAGTTCAACCATCAACCCAGCACCACCATAATCACTCCTAAACCACATCCCCAAGTGCCACATCAGATGCATTGAACACTTCCAGAAATGATGACTCCACCACCTCTTTGAGCAACTTATTCCAATGCCTGACCACTCCTTCAGGGTAAAAATATTTTCTTATATCTAATCTGAACCTCCCCTGTTGCAACTTCAGGCCATTTCCTTTCATCCTTTTGCTTGATCCATGGCAAAATAGATGGACCCCCACCTTGGTACAACCACCTTTCAGGTAATTGTAGAGCAATGAGGTCCTCCTGAGCCTCTTCTCCAGAGAAGGTTGGATACAAATTGTAAGACTGCACAGTGAGCATCAGGATTATTCCCCTATGACACTCATAAAATTGAAACACAGAATAGTTTGAGTGGGGAGGGACTTTAAAGCTTATCCCATTCCACCCCCTGCCATGGGCAGGGACACCTTCCACTAGACCAGGTTGCTCCAACCCCATCTAACGTGGCCTTGGACACTTCCAGGGATGGAGCAGCCACAGCTTCTCTGGGCAACCTGTGCCAGGGCCTCCCCACTCTCATAGGGAAGACTTTCTTCCTAATATTCAATCTAAACCTCTAAACCACTCTGTCAGTGGGAAGCCATTCCCCATTGTCCTGTCAATCCATCTCCTGTAAATAGCCTCTCTACGTTTTCCTTGTAGCTCCTTCAGGTACTGGAGGTTGCAATTAGGTCACCCTGAAGCTTCTCATTTCCACCACAAGGCTTCAATTAAGAGACTCCTGTCCAGAACAATGGAGGTGCAGACAGGGCAGGCACAAAAGCAGGGGATTTGTGACAAGCAAACTGCCCCCTCTTGCAGTGCAACCAGACTCTGTTGCTGCAGGAACTGTGTTTTGCCATGTTGCTCTGAATCCTCTGCATTGCCTGGGGCTCCGAGTTCCTGCTGGCCCTGCTCTGGCCTGGCTCAGTACCAGGTCATTTCATTAGCTTGGTGTTGTGTCCAGAAAAGCCAAAAAAGGTGATTCTAATGTGACCTGCCTGACAAAGCGATGTACTACCACTACTCATTTTGAAAAGCAGATGGGTCACTGTGCTACAAGCTCTTGATCCATGTTGTCTGGAGACAAGTATCTCAATAAAAGGTCTGGAAGTGGGAACATACTGTGCCTCTCCAGGGGCAAGATGAAGTGCTGGTGTGGACCATACAGGATTCACGACTGTCCTGCCAGTCCCTCAGAAAATGCCTTTTTAATACAAGGAATGTGGTAACCTGGGAGGCTTGGGCAGCTGTTCTAACAGACTGTGTTGTCTTTCAATTGACAGGGAAAATAAGTCAGAGCAGTTGTTGGGGAGTTTGAGAAGATGAACAGGAAACCTTTCCTAAACAAACAGAGAAGCAGAGTTGCAGGCTACTTGGCCAAGAGAGGGACAGAGCTGCTCACCCATCTCTGGTGATCCCATCCACTGTGGAAGAGAAGGATCTGTGCAAAGCACAGGATGGGAAGACGGCTGCTGCTACATGTGGAATCAGTGCCAGACTCCCAGAGCACATCCCCAGCCCCAGAGAGCACCCATCTCTGGGCACACAGCAGGTTATCAATGCAGGGAGTAACCAGCTCTGAAATACCTTTCTGGTTTCTTCCTAAAAGCCCAAGCCTTGGCATTACAAACTTCAAAGATGCCAAGTGCTGTTAGAAGCTAGGAAATAAAAATGGGAAGTGCACCATGCCATGGGGATGGATGTGGAGCAACTTGGGTTAAATTTTAGTGGTTTAAGCCATTGTTTTAGCTCTCACTGTGAGCTGAAGCCCAGGTACTGGAAAGCCAGTCGCTAACTCAGCTCCTGCAGGCACCTTCAGCACTTGCACTCACATCTGACCAAGGCTAGATATCCCAGAGTGTAGAAAGGGCCCAGTGAATGGTCCTGGGAAAAGCAGAAGCCAGGGCAGAGCTGGGAGAATTTCCCCACAAAATAGGGATGCAATCAAGTTGCCTCCACAATGGCAGATTTGGGATCACATGTGTCACAAGGACAGCCAGGACTGATCACTGCACACTGTCCCATAGACCCTGGCAGCATCTTTCTGCCTTTTCCTTGTGGTCTTGAGCTCATTCCTGATTCATCTGCTCTGTGCAGCATCACGGGCCCAGCCCCCACTGCCTCCACATCTATTCAGTCTCTGCTTGGTCAGAGCAAGTGGCTGGGACACTCAAAGTTTCTGCTGTTTGGGGACAGATGCTGCTGCTGTCCTGTAGGTCTCTGGTATGACATGGGACCTCTGTTCTCAGGCTGGACTCACTGTTCCCAGAGGAAGGAGTGAAAGAAGAGCAATGTGAAACCAGTTCCCTCATCTCTGGCTTACCGTGCTTTGCTTTACCTCCATAAGGATAAAAATTATCTATGATTCTACATCCTGCTTCAGCCTGAGAGCCATGGCTGGAGATTTTCTGGTCCAGGAAATTGTTCCTGAGTGTGAGGAAAGGAGATGGATGGCTTTGGATTGAGAGGTCTGGTGGGAGAGGTGCACAAGAACTGGCACACAAGGATAAAGCCATTCTCAAGGGGGATTAGGGAGTACACAAAGGTGGAGAGGGGATGAGAAGGGGATGGTGGGGGATAGAGCAAGAAAGATTGAGAGTTTTTTACTGTTATTAACTGCACAGTCATGTTCTGGGCTCATTCAGGCTCTGTGCAGTGCATGTGTTGGGCTTGCTCAGGGGACTGTGTAACCAAGCAGGATCCCTCATTCCCTGGGAAGATCAGAAACCTTTATGGAACAAAGTGAGGGATTGCATGAGAAAAAAATGCACTCTCATGTGGGTTCCATCGTACCCTTGCATTTCCTCTAGTATTTAATGCTGAGCTGAATTATGGCTTTCTCCTTGCCAGGTCCCCAGTGGGAGATCCTTAGGGTCAGGTTTTCAGGAGTGCTGAGCACTCAGAACAGAAGCCAACAGGAGCTGTGCTTTGAACAGACAAAAGGTAAATAAGTGCCAAGTCCACAGAAAATCAAGCACCAGGGCCTGCTGTGTGGGATGGCACAAAAGCATCCAAACTCAGGCTCTGGTGCTCATCTCCCTGCCTCAGTTCTCAAGGGAGAAAGTACAAGGTCATTACACAGGTGTTTTGTGGAAATAAATTCATTAGCACTTGAGAAGCATCCCCAGCCCCCGATGAAAGCAGGAACCCCCAAGAGGGAATGAATAATTGTGTAGTCAACAGAGAGTTTGGATGGTGTGCAGCAAATAAAGCCTGCACACATTGTGGCACACATTGAATGGGGAGGATTAAGGGAAATATTGAATGACTACCCAGGCATGGAATGAGTTAGGGATTCTGTGGAAAAACTAGTATATGATCATGTAATTAAACACTGCATTGTAATGATCCTGCTCAAGAGGCTAGAGCTGAGGACAGCCTTAATTTTGGTGCTTTCAGCATCTGAAGCACTTGTCTTTGAGTGTCAGTGCACTTTTAAAGTAGATTTCTGAATGTGATCCCGCAAGCAAAGAGGAAGAAAACCTTAATGCTTAGGCCACAGTGAGCTGACTAACTGCTATCCTGCAGAAGTAAACACAGTATCTGGCATTTACCCTTATTTAAGAAAGCAAAACAGAGGAAGGAATATGCATCAGCAGTGATTTCCAGCTATGGAAAGTTGCAAGTTTCTGATGGCTCTGAAATTAACTTGAAAGAGATTGTTTAACTTCAAGAAATATTCAACATTACAGTATTTTGTGGCCAAAACCATACACACCTATAAACGAGAGTATTTCATTGCAAATACAAAATTGGTCACAGTTTCATCGTGTATTTGTGATTTTGCATGTGGAAGGAATGCTCTGTGTATATTGTGAGTGTAAAAGCATGAAATTGCAGTGAGATGCACGTTATTGGACACAAAAACAAGGCTTATGTCCATTGGAGAGGGAGACAAGGGAGACCAGCTCCAGGAGTGGGGGTGGGAGGGGATAAATAGGGGATCTGAAGAGCTGGGAAAACAATCCCAGCAAACGGCGGAAAAAAGCCTGAAAAGAGGCAGGACATGGACAATCCTGGAATTCGTACAGAATTTTATAAAAATTGGCCGATTTTAATTCTCTTTAACATTTTGGAAATACTAGAATGTATTGTTTGGATATGTCCTATTTTGAAGGGGGTTTTTTACTTCATATGCTACCAAGAAAAATGTTTCAGAGCTGAACTCCCCCATAGTGAACAAGAAATTTGGATGCAAGAGCTGGAGTAGGACTCAGGTACCACTAACAGGACAGACAAGAGCAGTCAGATGCTGACACAAAACCTGAGCCAAGCTCGAGGCACAAAGTGCTGGGTAACACCAGGACTGGGCTGTCCTGTGCCCTCCCTGACCCACTGTCCACAGGCTGCTGAGGGCTGTAGGATGAGCTCCAGGAGAAGTTTCTCTGCTTTCCTTGATCACTCAGGAAAAGAAGTAAACTTTACCGAAGGTGCAGAGGGAACCTGCTGCCTTCTATCAGCATGACCTGCAGGAGCTGGGTCAGACCTCATGTCCCTCTGCCATACCCAGACATGTTCCCATCAGCCATGGAAGAACTTGCTGCACGGGGATGTGCAAAGGTCAGGGTGCAGAGAGGCAGCACAGCTCCCCAGGCTCCATCACCCTCCAAAACAGCTGCAGCAGTGCAGACCCTGAGAGGTTTTGTTCATTAAACTCACATTACTGTTCTCTGAGGAGCCTGACCTTTATTCCTCAAATCAAATGTCAAAGATGTTTATCACGAGACTCACTGAACTGCAGAGTTCCTGCTCTGTGGGAGGTGGCAGAAGTATTAGAGGACACGGCCCCCCATCTCTGTGGGGTGCTCAGGCTGGTTCCACCACCTGCATCTGCAGGGAAATGGCTTTCTCCAAATGAAGAAAGGTGGGTGCAGGTATCCCTGAAGAGTTGACAGGGTGGCAAAATGTCTTGGAAGATCTGAGCACAGCTATGTCATCCATACGATCATTCTTCTCACCAAGCCTCTGCTTTGTGCTCCTGGTGTTTTAATTTGAACCCTATTGCAGTGGGAGCTGGAAGTGGCCTTGGAAGAAGCCACACCTCTGGAGATGTGCTGGACAGGGACTGATTGGGCAGACCTGGATAAGCAGCTCCTGGAAGGAATGATGGCTCACCCAGGAGGCTCAGTCACTACACACAGTCAGGCAAAAGAACACTGAAGAAGGTCAGAGGATCCCTGAGAGCTCATATCCTTGCTCTGCTCCCTGTAGGAAACTGGATGTCTTCCCTGCAAAGCTGTCCCTCTGGGAAAGTGACATTTCCTTTAAGCTTTGGTCTCAAAAAGTCCATATATTTATTTCTCTCACAGGAAGTTCAAAGTTCCCAAGCCCAGCAGATGCCTCCACAGACAGTGTCTGGAGTTACACAGACAGTTTCTTTTCTGTTGAAATGCTGTTTTGACAGGAAATTTCTGCCTGGCCTGAGCACCCAGATGGCAGGTCTGTTTTGTGGTAAGCTCTTAGTAATTGCAGGGCTGGAGCCCCCCCTGCTATGGAGACAGGCTGAGAGAGCTGGGATTGTTCCACCTGGAGAAGAGAAGGCTCCAGGGAGACCTTGGAGCCCCTTCCAAAGCCTAAAGAGGTTCTGGGAGAGCTGGAGAGGGACTTGGGACAAGGGATGGAGGGATAGGACAAGAGGGAATGGCTCCCACTGGCAGAGGGCAGGTTAGATGGGATATTGGGAAGAAATTCTTCCCTGTGAGGGTGGTGAGGGCCTGGCACAGGTTGGACAGAGAAGCTGTGACTACCCCATGCCTCGAAGTGTCCAAGGCTATGTTGGATGGGGCTTGGAGCAACCTGGGCTGGTAGAAGGTTCTCCCCCACGGCAGGGGGTGGAACAAGATGAGCTTTAAGTGTCCCTTCCCACCCAAACCATTCCATGGTTCTCTCCATTCTGAGAAAGGCCACACCACCATGCATGGTGTAGGGAGAGCACAGCTGTGCTTTGGGAGAACGAACAAGAACCACAGTTGGATTCTCTCCTCAGGTTGTTTTCTGTACCCAGACCACCCCCATAGACCTCTTGCTTTGCTTATATTCTGCAGCTCTGAAGGACCTGGGACTTGGCCCTGGCCATGTTCATCGCTCAACAGGGCTCAGTTGTGCTGTCCTCCCCTTGCCGGTAATGAAACAAGTTTGAACACTCAGTGAAATGGTGAATTAATCCTTGATCTTCCTGAAGTGGAGAGCAGCACCCTGGAAGTCTTCTGGAGGTGCTTACTCAACTTTACATCTGACACCTGCACACTCTCACTTGCAGGTGGCCAAGGTGAAGATCCCACCCAGGGCATAGGGACTAGTTCCCACCAGCTTCCATGAGTCAGGCAAATGAAAGGAAAGCCTGGCTGCTGTTCCTACACAGACAGGTCTGCAAGACCTTGGGATGATTAAGCACTTTTTCTATTCTGGCAATATTCACTATGTGACTTGTAGGAACCAGAAGGGGAGAAAACAGTCCAGTTTCACACCCTGCCTCCATCCAGCACCCACTGTGCCTCTCTTCCCAGCCACGGAATGCCTCATCCTGTCCATCCACTGTTCTAATTGCATTCCTTTAATGTAAGGTTTATATATTTACAGCCTTAACTCCAAGCTGAACAAAGTTTTTTCTATAGGAGTTTACTTGTCAGTCCATCTGTCACAGTAACAATTCCCCATCTCCTGGCTGTTGTGGAGCCTCAATAAGCCGTGCACTTCCAGATTTATGTGCTGGTAATAACAAAGTAACATGGAGCAGACTGCAAAGTGTAATTTCCTGCACAAAAGCACAGTGTGACCTATTCCATCTCCTTACCTTTTTGGTAAGGTTTACACACTGGCTGTCACCATCTTGTCTAGGCAGAAAGTCCACATCCCAGAAAATGCACTGAGAGGCTCCCTGAGATGTTGTTATTTGTACTGAGTCCTGCATGAGCACATTCATTTGTTCTCCTTGTTCCTCCCTCAGGCTGATGTGACACCAGTGCATCCCAGGCGGGAAGGCCAACAGCATCCTGGGCTTTACTGGCAGGAACATTGCCAGCAAATCATGGAAGTGGTTATTGCCTTGAACTCAGTACATTTTAGACCACATCTGGAATAGTGTGTCCACTGTTAGGCACCTCAGTAATGGATATTGATGAACTTGAGGGAATTCAGTAGAGGGTCACCAGGATGGTCATGGGGCTGAAGCAATTGCCTTGGTGAGGAGAGGGCACAGGAGTGGAGTTTGTTCAGCCTGGACAAGGGACAGCTTTGGGGACATGTCCTATCAGTTGACTGGTGCCTTTGAGAAGGTCATCAGGAAGATAGAGCCAAGCCACAGTAGCTCATGGTGGAATAACAAGAAAATGGGTATAAATTGAAACAGGAGAGGTTAAAAATGGGTGTAAGGAAAGTTTTCTCCCAATTAGCAACAGCCAAGCAAAGAAATAGGCTGTAGCATCTCTATTCTTTGAGTTTTTTAAAACCCAGCTGGAGGTAGTCCTCAGCAGTCTGGTCTGATTTCATTGCTGGTGTCTGAAGGCAGCTGCACCACAGACCTCCTGAGGTCACTTCCAAACTGGGTAATTCTGTGATTTCATTATTACAATTAGTGATCACAGTTTTCTGGGGTGGCTACAAGTGTCAGCCAGACTATCTCAGACCGCTTTGCTGGATGGTGGGACAAACCCGGGCCCGTAGGAGTCAGACACATGCCAAGGCTGATTTCTATTTCCACAGATTAGAAACAGATGGCTGCCAGAAGCTGCTGCCTCTGTGAGCATCCAGGAGGGCTGTTGTACAGCAGTAGAGATATGACCAAGGCAAAATATGTGAACCAGGCATGACATCTTCATGTCAAAACAGCCCAGTGTGTGCACCTAGTGCAAGTGTAGACCTTCAGTAGCTGCTCTGCCCAAGGTACTAATCCAGTCCAGCTGCTGTTCTGCTAAGCAACTGCAGTGAACAAAGGAAAATGGACTACAAGTTCCTTGGAAACATGCAGTGACAGCTCAGGATCCAGTACAGCTCAGAGTCTCCAAGCTCCCTGGAGACATGCTGTTAAGACATCATGATGCTGGTAATGGTGCTTTGCAGAACCAGTACAGCTCAGGATTCAGGGACAGGTAGAGCCTGAGGCATCACCAAACATGCAAATCACAGCTGGAGAGACAATAAATATGGTTCATGAGGCATGTCCAGTGTGTGATATATTCAGGGGTGTTTTCCAGGATAAGCATAGGAACACGGCAGGATTGGCTGCAGAGGTTTAGGCTGTGAGCATGGACAGAGCAGAGAAGCTGTGGATGCCCCATCCCTGGAAGTGTCCAAGGCCAGGTTGAACGGGGCTTGGAGCAACCTGGGCTAGTGGAAGGTGTCCCTGCTCATGGCAGGGTGTGGATGAGAGGAGCTTTAAGGTCCCTTCCAACCCAAACCATTCTGGAATTCCAGAATTTCTTTCTTGCACCCTCAAAGCGTAGCCAATCATATAAGAAGAGATGGGATTCCAAAGGAAGATGACAGTTTAATAGGGAGTTGCTGAGTACGATTCACTTCTTTTGAACACATGGAATTGTGAGAAAGTCCTAACTGAGAGACTGTAAGGATGTAGTTGCAGCAATAAAAAACATACATTGCAGGTTCACATCAAAATTACCTTTTTCCCCAATAAGATATGTCAATGCCAAACCCAAATTCCAAGAGTTCCAGTTCCCTTTTGCCCAGATATGAGTGTTGGAGAAGTGTAGGAAACAGGAAGAGAGCACTGGGATGAACTGGACTGAGAGGACACCCTCCACTGCAGACATGCCCAGATGGTGCTTTATTACCCAGCAGGGTTCTCCTATGACATGTGGAGCAGTGGTGTCTGGAGCTGAGCTGGGAAGCTCAGACTTTCCTGGCTGGAGTACAGGGCTTCCCAGGCTGCCTCTGCTTTCTACTTGCAAGCTCCTGTCATGTGGCAGGTCCTTCTGATTGATGACCAGGCCATTTTAGGGGTTTTATTTTTTCAGAAAGTGTGCTTGGGATTTTGTTTACTGTGCACTGAGAAGACTTTTGGTCTTGTCACTGGAGAACAATTCATCAGGGAGGATTTGCCAAACATGGGCCCTTAGCCTAGTGCCTCATTAGAGCTTCCTCGGCAGAGCTGGGGAGCTCTGGTTCCTCTCCCGTGCTAACTGGAGGCACTGGGTGGTAAGTAGGGTGGGAACTCAGCTTCAGAGCAGCTCAGCAGCAAATCTCCATCACACCTGGACAAGTAAAAACATAATAAGGCAGAATATGGTTCTCTATTGGCACCCTCCAACCCCTGACACTGTGGTACAAGTCCGATTAGAGCATTTTCAGTCAAATGCATTTGAAACCAAAACAAAACTCAGTTTGGGATTTCTTACAACCTAAACAGTGCTGTTGTGGTTTTCCACACATGTGTCTCCCTGCTGAGGAAAATGTGTGTTTTCTGTCAAAAAATGAGAACTGAATATCTCCAAATGGACATTTCCGTGCTGCACCTTCTGAGCTGGTTGCTTCCTCTCCCATCTAGAAAACTCCCCAATGACTTCAATCTCCCTGCTCCCTATGAGAGGGAATATAGATCACACCTCAGTGACCAGAGCCAACTGGTGACATTGGGGGGGAAAGAAGACCAAGACCATGAGGGACAGCTGTCCATCTCTACTTCCTAAGATTTTTATGGTTTAAATGGTCAAGAATCTCGACTCAGTGTGTGAGCAGAGCCCCAGGGAGTGCCCCTTCACTTCAATTTCCAGATGAGACAGGAGATCCCCACAGAGGAGAGCATGAGTGATGGGAGCAAAACCCTGTGGATTCCTTGGCAGTGTCTGCAAAGGCAGAATTGATGGGACAGGCATTCCTAGAGAAGAGACAAGGCACGCTGAGGCTGAGCTAACAGGGTGCATCAGGAATAATTGCAGCATTGACCACTGCTGATCCCCAAAAAGGTTGAGACATGAACAGGGGTTAAGAGGAAGGAAGAAGAAATCACCTCACTCTTTGGCTTATTTCCTAATAGGTCCCGTAGATACACATTCAGTTTCAGAGCATTAGAAAAATGGAAGGCTTTAGACAAAGTGTCTTGATAAAAAAGTGACCAAATACTTTTATCTGTGAAATAACCCTAACCCTCTCCTCTACTTCACATGTTCTGCAAAAGACAATCATTTCCTGTCCCATGGCCAACCAAGTTTCACCATCCCTTGCCAGGTGTGACTCCTCATCTCCTCTCAGCACCTCAAGAAGGTCTGTAGGCAGAGGAGTGTGATTATTCCCTCTGGCAAGACCTGTTGGAACTGATCCTGGTAGGACTGAGCTGAGAGTACTGGGAGTTGGTAACCTTCCCATTTGGATCCAATGGTGGTAGTGGGATCGATAGATCCTGGCTGTAACCGCTTGTTTTTCCAGCAGGAAGAAGGAGGCTGCTAAGGACCAAAATTCTGGATCACTCAGCAGGTGAAAGAGATGCCAGATGTGACAAGGGCAATGGCATTGAATGCTTGGTAGGTCCAGCAGAGCTGAGGTGAAGTTCCAGTTGAGCTCAGGCTCACAGATCTGCATAGTCAGACTATGTAATACAGGACAAGATCTTCATCCGATTCTTTTCCTCCACTCACCAGGAAACCATCACAAGAGGAGAGGAATTGGCCACTTCTCAAGACAAGGTAAAGCTTCACTTCTAAAAAACTGCACTGAATTCCAGCCTGCTTTCACAACCTTGGACACTAAGTTAGACCTTTTTCTGTGCAACTGAAGAGCCCTTTACTGCCAGAAATCTAGCTCCCATGCAAATATTTTGAACCTCTACCAGATCCTCACTGCCTGATACCCTCCTTGATAAGGAAAACAGGCTAAACCCATTCAGTACTCTGCTTTAGGGCAAGTTTTCAGGTAACACTGTTTTTTAATAAGGATGTTTTGTTGTTGGGAGTGACTCCTCAGACAAAATCTGAAGTGCTGATGACCTATGGTGCCTAAGGCCATTAAAAATCCCACCAGTCATCTTACAAAGTTGTTGACCTCAAAATCTCATCCCAGCTCCACTGAGGGTTTTCTTTTTATGTAGCTTTTCCCCAAATTTTCATGGATGGATGTATGAAATGCTGATTATCTAAAGTTTTTGCACTGCAAACCCCCACTGCTCATGTGGATAGTTGTTCAAGCAAATAACGCATTGTAGGCAACATTCCATCTGGGCCACAGCACCTTTCTGTGTCCATGAACAGCGTCAGAGACCCACAAGCAGTGATGAAGGGGAGTCTGCTGGGCTCAGAAAAATTCCAAAGCTCCTTCTGACTGTGCACTGCCTCGTGTTCCTCCTCCATCTCAGAGGAGAGACATTGTGGAAGTTGCCCCCATCGCTCACAGCATGCACACACCATCTAAGGAGGAACAGAGCTCTAATTCCACTCTTCTGTTGAATGTGTTCTTTGGAAAACAGGTCGACTTTCATCTTCCTTTTCTTCCTGCCCCTCTTTGCTGCTCAGCCTCTCTGTGACAACAGGCATCACACAGCAAAGAGGAGAGAAGGAGCTACTCCAATACGACCTTCTGACCCAAGAGCAGACTAACCATCAACAATGTGACAGTCAATCAATGGGCCTGATTAATTAACTCTAAATAAGTTAATCTGAGTGCTGAGGCAGAGAGGAGGCCTCCTGGTGAAAGCAATGCTCTGACACCTTGCAGGCAGGGGAAGAAAATCGATTCCCTGCCTGCCCCATTTGTCACAGCAAAACAAAGAGTTCTATCGAATAACAGTGCTGGATGGATGGAATGTCACAGCAGCAGTGGATGGAGGGCTGTGTGGTCCTGTGCTCACACTGTGGAAGATGCTGGAGCACCTTTCTCCCATGGGATGATGAAGTGATATATAAAAGGGAAGATGTAAAACATCACATTGGGAAGAAACTTTGAAAAACAGTGCAGGAGAGCCCCTTTCCACGAGACGCTGCAGGAATCATCAACCTTATCCTGAGCGTGGTCAGAGCCCACATGTCCTTCTTCACTCGTGTTAGACCTGTAGTTTCTGAAACTGTAGCAGAAGGGAATTACTGCAAACAGGCTGCTGTGTCTGCTGAATGAGAGCACAGTTTGAAGATTCAGAAGCAGCTCAACTTTCTGAGAAGTTCATGCAGACAAGGTCTGTCAGAGACACAAAGGCCATTGGAGGTGCTTGAGCAGGGAAACGTGTCCTCTGTGCTGCCTGTTCCCTGCTGTGAGCACACACTGAGCAGGCAGGACATGGGAAGGAAATGTTGCCTGGGAATCTGACTCCATGCTACCATTGTCATATCCTGGGACTCACAGGAGATCTGTCCCTACTCTGCACTCACTGGCTTTGGGGTGAGGAGAGTGGAGTGACTTTTCCTGGAAATGGGGCCATCCTATGGGCTGCATGTATGTCTACAGGGCCCAGACACCTGTTGATCAGGCTCCCATTCAGCTTTTCAGGCTGACACTCAAGATTCAGGGCTCGTAGGAACCCATGTCCTCTTTACATTGCTCAGTTCTCTGCTTCCAGAGCTGAAACAGAAGATGATATATTTCCACTCCACTACCCAAATGATCTCACTGGGACACTTCTTCCAATTTTTGACAGTGCAATGGAGGCACAGAAGGTGTTAGATCCCTGAATGCATCCCTGTTTCCTCACCAGCACAGCCTACTCTGCTGCGAATAGCAGCAGGGCTTGAAGTAGCAGGGAATCTCTGTGACTGCTAAGCAGATTGCAGGATCAAAGCACAATTTCCCCTGCTGGCATTGACCTTTCTTTCTTGATTCCAGTATTTTCCTATTGTTCTTTCCCTTTCTTCTTTAGCTCCATGCTTGGCTTCCCTATGCTCCCTTCTGTTCCTCTTCAGGAGCCATCCTGCCTGAGGTTGACTCAGGTGCCTCTTGACATCCTCAGACTCCAGTGTCCCACACCAGGGACACAACAGACCTCTGGCAGCCTGCTTGCTCTCACACACCTCTTAATGCGATTCACAGTCCTGGTTTGACCAGAAGAGCTGGTCAATCATCTTTGTCTTCTTCTGCACTCTTCTCTTTGAGCATCGCCGTCACTGCTGAGTCCCATCCCCTCCCCTGCCAGAGCATGACTCTGGGCTCATCAATACACTCAGTCAATTTGTGTGGTTTCAACAAGCTGCTCTGTTTTGGCTGAGTTGTCCAGGTCTGTGTTCCATAGCTAATACGTGGCTATCCAGCTTCACAGAGCCCTCTTCTGTTCCTAGGGGACTCTGACAAAATGCTCTCTTCCCTTTCCCAGGGCTTTCCTTTCTACTCTTTCTTCTTCACAGCCTTCTTCCAGGTCTGCTGTCTACCAGGTTTGTTCTATTTCACTGATATTGTTCCCACAGCGTTTCCTTTGGAGGATCTTTTCTATTCTCTCATGAAATTACTCATGCCTCTCCTCCTGGTCCCTTCTCTTTTTCCTCCACACCTCATCTGCAGCCACACACAGAGTGGACTCACATACTCAGCTCTGAACAGCTTCTTTTCATCCTGAGCAAATATTTTATCTCACGCCTTTAATCTCTCCTAATGAATAACCAGGCATCACTCAAGCTGATTATCACCTTCAAACTCACTTTAAAACTCTTCCTCACCATGACGCCTGCCTGGGCAGAATGGAGTGCTCCATGAGGGGCCTGTTTATCCCACTCCTTGTAGGGAGGAGATTAAACCAAACAGCTCCTTCCCTGAGGGCTGGGGCTCACAGAGATGGTTCCCAGACCTGGTCTGCACACGGAGAGTTAATGCCTAATTAAATTCAGAGCCTGGCACTTTGCATGCCAGCTTCCCTGGGCAGGTCTTTGACAAAATGTGATGTTTCGTGATTGCAATGTCATATGTCAGCTTTAGAACACAGGGTAAGGTCTGGTGAGCATTGCAACATCTGGGATAAGAATGTGCTTTTACAAACAGCAATGTTTGATTTAGCCATTACAACAATAATCTTTCAGCAATTCACTTTTTCTGTGGGTTGGTGAATGGCTGGTAAATGTGCCAGACCCCTTCAGGCGTGTTTTTGTTGTTAACATTCAAAGTCTTTAACCATGTGCACTATGTCTCGGGTTGCCAGTTGAATTAACTTTCTTTTCACTTACATAACTTGCACTTCTTAATCAGGATTGTCACAGATAGCAACCAAGGCATGTACAGAGGGGCTTTGTGGTTGAATAATCACTCAAATTAAACTGCTTTGTAAATATCAGTATGTTTAAAAACAAATAAATGTTTGAATACCCAGATTCTTTTTCAGACTAACAAATATCTATGAACTGGAGTGAACCACTTTTCAGGGCTTTGTTTTATACATTTATTCAGGAACACTCTTTTTTCCTGTTTTATGAAAATTCAGCATGTCTGACTATCTGCAAAAAAGTTATGTGAAGGACTCATCAAGATGGGCTCATGAGAAACTCTCTTTCAAAGTGAATAAAAATCCAAGCAAACCTCTACCATCATTCACTCAGCTTTCCGTCAGTAAGAAAGGCACAGAATGTCTTCAACAAGCCACCTAAGAGGGCTGGAAATCCCTTAGATCCCACTCTCCAGACTGATAACCTGCAGCATCTCCATGTGCACTCAGACATAGACACAAAGTGCTGGTTATTTAGGACTTTTGATTTGTTACTCACCTTCCTCCCATTTTCAGTATTTCAGTGTTTAGCAAGGCCAGTTACCCCCTGTCATCACCAACAACCATAAACACTGGTAATAGGTCCAGTGAATGAAAACTAGATGTTGGGGGTGTCATTTGAGAGGGAGAAGATGTACCAGGCACACATTTTGCAGCCTGGCTGGTCCGTGCTGTGTTTGTGAGACTGCAGAGGGTGGTGTGAGTGTGCTGAGCCCGTGGCTAAGCCAGTCCCTTGCTCTGTGCACAGCCACATAAGGAGAGGTCACACGACAGTGAGCAGATTATGGGGATGTGCCATGCAGACAGTACAATGACTGAAATTACAGGCTTTGATGGAAATTGTTCCTTTAGCCCTTTACCACCATTAGTGGTTTCAGGGAGCATCTGCTCAAAGGACACAACCTTCAGGAGAGGCCATTCGATGCTGTGTTGCACACAGCTGTGCACACATCTGACAGATGTGGAGACCCTGGTGGCTGCTGTGTGACCTGCAGGCAGGTTTCCAAATGTTTCGCTGTCTCAGTCCTGTTCTGCTGTTGTGCCACATCCTCCACAGGATGAATCTGAATCTTTCTTGATCCCCAAACTAAGGTGGCACACTGAGTCCATGAAGACCACCAAAGGTATATGTGATTCGATTTAATCTTGAAATTTCTGGGGACTAAACCTCTGACTGAGCCATCCGACATGTCTGAGACGTGTGAGGATGCACTTGGAGCATTTTGATGCAGAAACGAAGGCAGTTCCCAGGAAGCCATTCATGTCAGCTGGAAATGTGGAGCTGTGCACATGGAATGGTTCAGCTCAAGTCATTGGTTCATTAGATTTTTAAAGTCATTGAAACATAGAATCACAGAATCACAGAAGGGTTTGAGTTGGAAGGGACCTTGAAGATCATTTTGTTGCAACCCCCTGCCATGGGCAGGGACACCTTCTACTAGACCAGGTTGCTCCAAACCACATCCAGCCTGGCCTTGAACACTTCCAGGGATGGGGCAGCCACAACTTCTCTGGGCAATCTTCCCTGTGCCACCCCCCTCACAGGGAAGAAGGAAATAAAAATAGTTTTTCTGAGTACTTCCTGATTTCCACATCCTCCATCTCCATATGTGAATGAAGCATTTGAAAGTGAGCATTACAATAACTTTATTTTTCTTTCCAAGTTTTAGAAGAAAAGTTTGATTAGTTATAATTTCATGCATGTGCCAGCTTCTTTGCTCCTGCCCTTCTCCACAGGTACATGCATGTTTGTGTTTGTTCAGAGAAACAATATATTGAGGGAAAATATGGTTTAAGAAATGAACTTTGTAGTTGGTTTTGAAGAGGGCCAAGCCTGTAGCCACACTTCTCCACTGGGGCAGGGAGATACACAGCCTGTGGCCAGACTCTGATCTCTCTCTTGCTGCATAGTCACAGCAGAGGTAGCAACTGTCATCTTCATCCCACTGTGTATTTTAATGTTTGCTTTTCTTTTTCTCACAGTGTCCCACAGAGGCAATTAAACAGAGCAGAGAATTAAGCAGGGCTCACAGCAGGTCTGGATTTCCATAAGGACATTCTTAATGATGCTTTCCTGGATGAGGCCTTTGCTGGGTATGAACTTATTGCTGCCTTTGGTGGAGACTCCTCTGTATGTCCTTGGCAAGGCACAACCTTGTCCCATCTTCCTGGTCAGCGGGACCAACGTAACTGTTGTCACTGTGTCGCATTATCTCTGAGAAGCTCTGCAAGCCTCCAAGATGTGGTTACACAGACCAGTGTTATGGAGAGAGGTTGAATGGAAATTTCAGAGTTACTGCTTGGGGTAGGACTGTGGCTTCAGGATGAGGAGAGTTTGCTGCCTGCACACAAGGACAAGGTGGGCTGAAATATTTGGCACATATCCATTATGCAGAAGTCAGAAGGTTGTCCATTCTTGCTTGGTTTATTTCAGCAATGCTGTCATTTCCTGGGCTCAGGGCTCAAGGCTGGACAGGACCATCTTGCTCCCTCAGCCCCAACTCTTGGTGGCCAACCACCTCCCTGTGCATCTTTGCCTCAAGCGCAGCATTTTATAGGATCACAGAATCATGGAATGGTTTGGATTGGAAGGGACCTTAAAGATCACCTCATTCCACCCCCTGCTATGGGCAGGAAAACCTTCCACCAGCCCAGGTTGCTCCAAGCCCGGTCCAACCTGACCTTGGACACTTCCAGGGATGGGGCAGCCACAGCTTCTCTGCCCAACCTGTGCCAGATCCTCACCACCCTCACAGGCAACAATCTCTTCTAATATCCAAAGTAAATCTACCCTCCTTCAGCTTAAAGCTGTTTCTGTTTGCCCTGTCTCTGCATGCCCTTTTAAGAAGTCCCTCTCCAGCTGTTTTGTAGGTCCTGTTTAGGCACTGGAAGGGGCTCTAGGGTCTTCTCAAAGCCTTCAAGATGGGCCTGGAGAGGCTGATGCACAACAGCCACATCAGCATGACCAGCTCCAAGGGTGCCCGGAGAGCCTAACCCTTCTTCCCCCAGCCCTGGTTGTTTATGCTAATCCAGCATTGCTCCTTGGCTCTTGATGAACCCCAGCAACCACCCTGATGAGCCCAAATACACTGTTTACAGTCACTGTTACTTGAACCAGTGCTAAATACTCTAATCCACTTTAATTGAGGCTAATGGACCTGGAAGTGCAGGTCTGTCAGCAATATGTCACAGTGTACCTGCCATATGTTTCCTGTTGCCATCCTGTGGGGCCTCTTCTTGCCCACTTATCACAGCTCTGGCCAGACACGCTTTGCTGACACCACCAGCCTTGCCACAGAGGCTGCAGAGTGGGAAACAGGTCAACACACAGAGGAGCCATAGGCTAGTTGTATTTCCAGCCATATCTGGTGCTCTGGAAGGGAGCAGTGCTGGTGCAAGGGAGCAGAGACCTTGCCAAGGTGTCCTTTCTCAGCACATGCAGGGCAAAGGAAGCCAGTCACTGGGATGGGGGGATCAGGAATGGTTTGCTGGTTCTCTGGACTGTAAATTCTCAGGACAACTTTTTTATTCACAGGGAAAACATCTAAACTTCTCCAGAATGCTTCTTTCATACGAAAATCTTTTGGCCCAAATCTGACCATGCTTGGCCCAGCATTTTTTCTGGTAGAAATGCTTACTGCTGGGGTTGAGGCTCCTAAACATGAGCCTCCCTTTTCCCACAGCACATACTGTCTGGCTCAGACTGCTCCTTTCCCTGATGATCCACACAAAGGCTGTAAAAGATTGTACAAAGGTGAACCCTTGCATCCCACAGTGCCAGAGAGTAGCCACCTTGCTGCAGAAGCTGAGAATTTCCAGGCTGCTAGACTCTCTTTTCCTATCTTTCCTAGCTGTTCTTTGCCTTATAATTTTGGCAGTTGCTAATTTCTTTATTGTAAGCAACCAGGTGATCCTTGTCCCTACTGATCTCAGCAGACTTCACTGCTCTGGACCCCAGTTTTCTCAGATCACCATGTGCACAGAGCCAGACACATTCCATGAGGTTTCTGTAGCCAAAAGCATCTGTCCTCTGCCTGATGAAGCCACAACAAAACCATCATAATAAACACAGGATGTTTTTACTGCTTTTTTGTGATAAGTCCAGTTCTAGGAGCCTGATGCAGAAGGATCTCAGCTGAGGAACAGAAGAGTTGTCCCCGTAGTAGGAGAGCATCATTTTCCTGATGTATCCTGGTGTGTGCTGGAGAGAAGCAACCATTCCAGTGGTATGTGGGAGCACAGCAAGTGAAAAATTCAGTACACTGGCAGAAAAATGAAGGTGTCAGTGGGCAATCCTGGGACTGGCTATTTTGCATTTTAAGTGTTTTATTAAAAATGTAAGCATTCCATAAAGCAAAAAGCACCATTTCAGTAACTGATCAAAACCTGGGCTAGCCCCATGCCTTCATGTGTCCATAGGGAGCATGTTCCTTGTTCAAGAAAGAGCTCCAGCCTGCAGCAAAAACTCAGAGCTTGGAAAGAAAAGTGGAGGAGACAGGTTGCTCGAGAAGTGCTGTGTGCAGTCTGGAGCATCACTCCAAGGTTCCTCCTCTGCAGCAGGTTTGGTGTCAATGGGGCTCCAGAGAGACCACCATGGAATGGACCCACCTTGCCTAGAGCTCTTTCACACTTTCATTTCACACAAGCAAGATGTTTCACTCCTTGAATGCCACCAGACAGTTCATTCCTCGAAACACACTAATTACTGTTGGATGGTTTATTAGCTTGCTGCCAAGAATTCATAGTTTTCCTAGGAAATGTAGTGTCAGCCAGACATTTCTTGATCTGAGACCTGCAGTTAACTCTTCATGCTCTGTGGTGTGTGAACACTCTTAGAGCCAGGGTTGGCTCTGTGGCATTGCTGACAGCAGGTTATACCCACAAATCATCAGCACCCAAATTTAGGGTGTCAGAGACAACTCTGCTGACTTCCCTACAGAGCAACATTCCACTTTGATTTGCTTTTCTCAGGAGCTACTTCTCAGGAGCATTTGAATGGTTTCAGCTTCTTAAGCTTTTGGATTTCCCTGGGAACACACAAGAAATCAAACTCACCTGCCCCCTGACAGGCGGCTTCTTGGCACATCAAAGGCTGAGGTTTGCCCTTGTGCTGTTCACAGGATGACCAAGCAGCTGCAGACCAACGTCTCCCATTGCCTGAGGTTTCCCAAGAGCTCAACCCCTGAAGGTGACAATACAATGGCTTTGAATATTGAATCTTTATATTTTGCTTTATTTTTTGATAGCAGCATCTGACCTTCCCTTGCTGTCCATACCTTTGCCTTTGATTTGTCAGTGTGCTGTTTATCCATCCTGGATCATGAGCATCTTAACCACCGATTACCTTGTTTTCCAGTATGACCCTCCCTCCTGTGCTTCCCAAGATCCAAACCCCCACTGTGTAATTGCAACCTGCATTTTTTGTTCCTAGTCAGTGACCTTGCATCCAGCTGTATTATCCCGCATCTTGTTTGATTGCATTTGCCAAGCCCAGTGAGGTAGATTGATTGTGAACTATTTACTTCAGCCATTCACTCTTCATTATTCACAGTATGAGATTCATCCCATAAATGAGGGAACTTGGCTAGAATTGCTCTTTATTGGTTTTGTTCCCTGATCATGTTCTGAGGCTTTTATAAACAGGAGGAGGAAAATTACAGGTGTTTCAAAATAACCACACAAACATATCCTGCATCAATTTGTTTTAGTGAAGACATGCTTTCTGGAGCTGATTCAAAAATTAGACTGGAAAAAGCCCTGTGATCTCCCTTTAGCTTTCTTTTCCCCTTTTTCATTGTTTATGATTATGCCCTTATTGCAAACAATTACCTGCATCTGAGAAATCTCCAACCACACTAGTGTGTACTTGGGTATTTCAAATATTTTTTTCTGCTTGTGAAGAAAAAACACATTGTAGTGAAAAGCAGATGCAGAGTGCTCTGATCCCCTTTGGAGTGTCCCTGCCCCTTCCTTTACATCTGCCAACGCAGTGGTAACAACTCAACCATGGTGAGTCTTCCAGCTCCTTCTGTTTCTGTCATCTACATCAGTTTCTCATTTCTTGGCTTGGTCTTACAATATGTAGAAGTTCCAAATGCTTTCCCATTCAAGAATAAGATACCTCAGGGACTGATTCACATCCAAGAGCAAATACGAGGAAGTGCATTCATCCCTCAGCTGGCCAAGGACTGCAAATGATTGGGCTATTCAAGCAATTTCTAGGAAATGAGCAGGGAGAGTGGTGTTCAATCAGTGGCAGTCACAAGCCCATTAAATTGCTGTGCTGGCTGGATCTGGGAACAAACGTGAGGAACAGATATCCTCTCTGGCAAGGAGCTTACTGTCAAATTGAGTTAATATTCACTTGGTGATTTTTTTCCCAAAAAGCCCTTTCCTTCTCAGAGAAGCTACTTTTCAAAGTGATGTGTCAGAGCAGTTTGGTTTAAATCCCCAGCACACTTAGATGCCTTTGCAGTCATCAGCCACCACTGTTCTTCACTTAAATCATGCTGAGCACAACCCAGAAATGCCAGTGCAATGGATTGTAAAGTTGAATTTGCACATCTGTAGCACAGAATCCCGGAGGGACTGGAATTCATATGGATAATGAGAATATCCAATTAGCAGAGTTAACACTAACGTGTTTTGGAAAGGACATTACTAAAACCTCCTACTGCAGGGCTGAACCAGTTTCTGACTGTTGGAGACTGGAGTCGGAGGAGTCCTAGAGATGCTCTGCAGGCAGAAGCTGCTGCTGCCAGGCAGCCCACGCTGCTCCAGACTGTGGCCCTTCCCTCCCTCGGGAACACTCTCAGGTGACAAGAGCGTGTGGCAGGATGTGGAGTTGCTGATGCTGTCTTCAGTTAAGAGTTTCATTATTTTCATCACTTGATATTCATTAAGCTTTACACTGACAAAGTTTCAATAGAAGTTTAAAAGTCATACAAAATAAAATGAGGTTTCATAAAAGCTCTGCCCAAAGCCTGAGGAATGTTCCTGCAGCTCCTCCTATCAGAGGCCAACACCTCTGCTTGGGATTTGCAGCAGTTTGTGGGAGGAACCTCTCCCGGCACTGAAGGTTTCCCAGGAGGCAGGGAGTACTCTGCCAGCATCCTCATCTTCACTTTGCTCCTCCCTGTGCCTGCTTCAGCACTCAGCTGGAACTACTCAGGATATACCCAAACTTGCTCCTCCCTCCTGCCTGAGTGCCAGGCAAAAAATTCATCAGCCAGGCACAAAGGGTAATTTCTCCTGAAAGTCATGAATTTCCTGCCTTGAGAACCAACA
>JAWWEE010000034.1:413049-423172 GCA_035221455.1 Xenops minutus | reverse complement strand
CGCCCCCTCAGGCTGGGTGTGAAGGTGCTAACACCTCCCTGAGAAGCGGCTGCAAATGGTCCATTGTCCTTGGGAAAATGAATAGATGGGGGTAGAATACACAACTTTAATCACTCCCACACAGTGATAACTGGTCCCACCTACTGAACTAGGACAATCAGGAAACAAAATTTGTACTCGGAGGGTGGTGCAGCCTGAGATCAGTTCACAGAAAGGTGAGAGTTCTGCATTCTTGGAGTTTTTTCCATGTTTGGCTGCTGAAAAGTACAGCTGGCTTGACCTCATGGTGGTGACAGTCCTGCTGTGAGCAGGTTATTAGACCAAAGACCTTCAGAGGTGTCTCCCTACCAGTGCCTCTCAGACTCAACCAGTTTCCAGCCCTAGATCAAGAACAGGACTTCATCTTTTAAAAGCCTAATCTATGTCCTGAGCCAGTTTGAAGCACTGAATTTATGTCATATTTTCTTCACAAGCAATTATTTGGGACAATTCGAGACACAGAAGCTGCCTCCAAGGGAATGAAGGATGCTTTTCTACAAAGACCTCTTCTGCTTTTATAAATTAGCTAGGCAGGAGTGTGCCAAAAACATTACTAGGGTCTCAAAGCATGAGCTGGATGGCATGTAAATAAGAGAACAAAATTTTAACTGGTTCACTGAGGGCTGGATTGTGAACATTTAAATTGCCATGAGTCAGAAATGAACCTGGTGTCCTTCAGACTGGGCTTACCCAGGCAAGCCAAAGACCACCTCATACTATATCTTAAGCTACTGAAAACAGCACCTATTTTCTGTGTCTCCGTTATGGTAAAGCAGCTGTTAAAGGTTCCAGGCGTAGCCAATTTTGGATTCGAATTTAGCCCAGGAAAAATAACTACCTCTGCCCTAGGACACAAAGTAGCTGAATGATTTCAGAGCATTCCTATGCCAAGTCTGACCTGAGTCCAAGGCAGGAGAACCCAGCTGAAGACTCTAGGAAGTCCTTTTTAAAGGTAGAAATAGATTTAAGTACTAACACTTCAATTTTAAAGGTCTTGTACCACGAGTTTCACATCTGACCTGCCCAGCTCAGCTAAAAGACACATCAACTTTGAGCAGGTATTGACTCAATACTTAGAGCAGTTAGCCGGGTCTCCTTTTGTTCTCTCCTACTCTTCTATTAAGCTTCATTTTGGCATGAAACAAAATTTCCAGCGCTTCTTCAGTATCCATGTTCCTTTGAAGCTGGCACAAACCATCCCCAGCTCCTCTCTGGGACCTCACAGTTTCAAATCACCTTTCCATACATCTTAGCATGTTTTAGTATGTTTAGCATATTTAGTAGCATGTTTTTCACTATCACTTTAGGAATGCCAACCCTGGTGTCTTACAGTGAAGTTTTGTCATGTACTGAAGAACCCCAGTTAAACACATAATATATAAATAAAATTATGCTGTACAATTGCAACACAAGGGGTTGCTCCTCTGCTCATCCTTCATTCAGGCAAGATCAAACCCTATTCCCTTGAGCTTGCAGACACCTGATCTCTGTGAGACTGACAAAGCCACCAGGTCTTCAGTGACAGTTCACTGCTGTAAGAGGCATCATGTCTTATGAACGTGGTAAGTCTCACCTTAACAGCATCTACCACCAGCACCTGAACCAGGCTGGAATGTGGCCAAAAAAAGATGTGGATAAAGAGAATAGTGCCATAAGAGTTAATTAGCTCGCCAAGAAATCTGTTCCCAGGTGGCCACGGACAAGAGTTGAGATTATCAAAACAAAAGGGATGGAAGGGAGTGCAGATCAGGGAGGAGCCCATGACGCAGCTTGGAGTTTGCCTGCTCCCCTCTCACTGGAATGTTGTCTCAAACGGAGTCCCCCACCCAAGGACCCCTTGGGAGTGTGCCTACAGTATTGACATCTCGCCAAATCTTTGTCCCTTGCTCATAGAGCAAAATATCTTCCTTTAACTTTTAAGAGCAAACAATAGCAATGCAGAGGATAGGGAAGAATAATAAAAGCTGTTACAGCTGTATTGTGAGATCTGTAGGGTTTAAAAGTAAATAGGAGTGAGGGAACGTGTGTGGAGCGTGTGGAGTGGCAGCACAATCACTCTGAAATAGAGACAGCACTCCCAACACATGCCAGGCTGGGGAGAAGCAGAGAGGGCACAAGAAAAAGCTCCAGAAATACCTTCAAAGCACAAGATGACAAAGGCAAGCCTGGCCCCGTGGGACTGTGGCAGCAAGTAACAGATGACACAGATGAGGCTGAAGCATCTAGTGTATTCTTCAACACTCAGAATAAAGAAATCATTGCAACAAGCTGTGTAAGGCAGTGCATTCTACAAAGAGATTAGACAGGCCAGGTGTGAGAAAGGATGAGTTAAGGATGAGTGAGCCAGAACAGAGTTACTCAGATACGTAGCACCTGCACACATCCCCCTGAGTACTCACAGATTCAGCTGAAGCTGCTTCTGAGCTGTTTGCAGCACTTTAAGGGAGCTGTAAGGATAGGGGAGGGTGAGATGGGGTTGAGGCAGAAGTATAATATCTGTTTTTTAGAGGAGAAAGAAAGCAGAGAGGGTGGAAATTACAGACCATCTCTAAAATACAGTTTTAATTCAGAGCCTGGAGCTTTTTCAGGAAAACAGTATTAAGCAATTCAGTTATGGCCACCAAAGAGGTAAGGTAATAAAAATGTCAGGTGTGGATTTCTGAAGAAAAACTCATGTCAGGCTAGGCTCATTCTTTTGCTGTGGCAGCTGACCTACTGAGAGGGGAGAAGTATTAGATGCAATGTCTACTTTGGAAAGAATTTTGATTTTTCTTGTAATGTGTTGGGAATTGACCCAGCTGGACAGCTGAGAGTCCACAACATTCTGATAAGCACAGCCCTGGTGGGTACAGAGCATCATGTGTCCTACAGATTTTTAACCCCTTTCCCAGGAACCTGTCTAGGCCTGACAGCTCAGCCTTTCCCTCTCACTTGAGAGTGTGATAATTTAGTCTTTGCCTCGCATTCACTTATTTCTGCAAACTGGATTTTCAGCTTTGGATTTATCCCAAGTTGTCTCTTTCCCTTTGTGTACTATATTTAAAAACATATCATTCACATGTTACATTTTTAGGCCACCTCAGATGTCCTTGCTGCTCTTTCATGGTCAGCTGCTCCTTCTCCCTGAGCTAACAGGGAGCTATTAAAAGCCAGGATGACTCCTGCTGCACAGAACAGGAGCTTCTGACTAACTCCTCCTTTGCAAACATCCCCTGCTTGCAGGAACAGGCTGAAGTCCTGCTCAAGTCTTCCCTGGTGGCTGCTCAAGCTCCCTGAGTTTCAGCCCTGGAGAGGTTTAGAAATGCTTTCCCACACCCTTAGTTTGCTTTCCTTCAGTATAAAATGTTGCCCAGAAATTTCTCAGGGGCAGATTTGCTTTACCTTTAAAAATCAGGTAAAGAGCCTCTCTGGCCAAAAGGTTTTTTTCCCTGTGCTGGATGCTTGGAACAAAGTGGGCTGGATGCAACCTCATCTCCTAGAGCAAGAGGGGCAGGTAAGTAACAATCAGCTTACAAGGATTCTCTCTGATTCCCTCTCACCTGTGCTCTTACAGCCTCTTCTGGCACATGGAAGGGCACATGTGAGCACAGCAATAACAAAACCATCTCTGTATTATCAAACCTGTGTTCAGCACAAATCCAAAACTTAGCCCTGTACCAGCCACTAGGAAGAAAATAAATTTTGCCCCAGCCAAAGCCTGTTCTGGTTTCAGGAGAAAAAACTAGATCCCATGAGACAAACTTTAGCTTCCAAACAGGCACTGCCACCTTGGAGGTGCCTCCTCCAGAAAAAGTTTATCCTGGGGCAGAGCAGTGCTCCAACATCAAGTGCCTGAAATCCTTTTCTCATCAATGGAGCCAGCTAAATTATGAGTTGTTCCTCTGAGGTTGCCTGAATTTAAAGGTTTCACCCTAAAAGAGAGTTTTAGTTTAAAAGAAACACTTTCCTGCAGCGAGTAAAATCTGAAGAGGACTGGGCACAGTGTAAGCAACCCTTCTGAATTGCCTCAGCAGCCCCGTGAGCTGAGGAGAAGCACTCTGGGGTGGCACAGAGCCTCAAAATGATGTGCTGCAGTCCTCAGCATTTTCAACACTTCAGGCTCCCAGGAAATTTAGCTCCAGAGCCAGTCTGACATTTTTTGAAAATTTTGCCCTCTTTATGTGTATTATAAGCTGCATTTAATCATGCTGAGCTGGTGAGTAATAGCTATAAAATACTCTAGCAATTTCATACAAATTTTTTGAACTGCTCAAAGGAAAAAAGGGAAAATTGATACTAGAGAGGATGAGTCAAGCCCTGAGAAACAGGCTCCCTGGACTCATTCTTTAGTTTGCAAATCATTTGTGAGCAGATTCTGATTTCTTCAACTGGGTCATTTCCTAAAAGGATTTTTGACTAGTTTTCATGAGTCATTCAGAGTGCCTTGAAGAGTTCAGCTGGTTGCTCACAGCTTCCCGCAATAGGATTCAGAGTGTACATGTAATCACTTAACTCATGGGGTTTTATTCCTTCATCCCACCCAAAGGGCTGAGTGATGGTTGGAAGGGAAAACAGGGGTGAACACAGGGTGACTTTAGTGTAGATGCTGAAAAAGACCGATTTTAACATATGTCCACAGACAAGCAGGCTCTCAATATGAGGGAGAAGGGATCTGATTCAGGAACTGAGCAAATTTGGTCAGCAAAGAATTCTGGGGGGCTGGCTGAGGTGCCCAGCCTGGGATTACGAGTTACAGCCCAGAACTTGTGCTGTGGGTGAGCCTCTCATCCCTGAGAGGCAGGGATGTGGGCAAGTTTGTGCTTGGTCTGGACCTCCATCCCCTCCAGCTCTGCTGGTGCTGAGATCCCTTTCCAGCTGCACTTAGGATGTGCTTTCCCTTCTGCTCTCCATTTAACCCCCTTCCAATAAACAACAAGATTCCTACAGGGAAAGAGTCAGATGGTATCAGTATATTAATTTTATATTCTAGTGGTAATTTATTTTTACTAAAACAGGTGCACACTCCCAAAAGCGAAAGCTATATAATGTCTTAGGAGTGAGGAAAAAGTGTTAACAACCTGGCAAACAGTGGTGTAAGTTGCACTACTCATCCAGAACCTGTGCTAGCAGCAGAGAACTGTTCCCATAATGGCAAACAGCAAGAGGATGGATAACCTTCTTCACAGCTCTAATGGGGCCAAGCTGTTTGGAAAAAAACAGTGGGATTTTGGAGCTTTTGTGCTTGGATAGTGAGGAAAATTTACCCTTTGCTGTGAAATGGGTGGGTGTGGCTTGGTCTATGTAAGGCTTTTTTGGCCAGAGAAGGGAGCATTTATTTCATACAGCTGAGAGGGCACCACAGGACTTGCCCAAGCAGTGGTTCACTCCTTTGCAGGGGATGCCAAGATGTCACCTGTGTGCATGTCCACATATCCCATGTGTCAAAAGAGGTTTCCAAGGCCACTGTGATTTGCTCTGACGATGCCCACACTGTTCCCCATCTATCCTGGGTGGTCTGAGCTGCAGGACCTGCTCGTGGCAGCAAGGGTACAGGCCCCTCAAAACATTGGCACTTGCCTGTCTCCTGTCTCTTCCAAGGGAGTCCTGATGGCCAGAGGTTCTTGCTTCAGTCACAGAAATGGCCCTGTTCTGCACTTCAGTGATCGCAGCCCTGGGACAGCACACAGTGAACATGGTGACATCAGATTAACTCAATGATCTTAAAGGGCTTTTCAACCTAAATGAGTCTATGATTCTATGAAAGTGCTGCTGTTATAAGGAATAGGCATGACAGTGACCTTTGCTGAGCAGGTGCAATTTTCTGGGATTTTTCAGACCTGATTCCCTAGGTGAGACACATTTATGTCATTTTGTTTTCTATACTTGTCCCAGGACTAGAGCTGAGATACTCAATCACAGAAGTTTCAAATCACCACTCAGCAGATTCCAGACAATTAACTCCCAGGCAATAATTACTTTTAAAATGAGCTCCAAGGTCAAGCTGAAAAAGTGAATTCCCCTGCTGCTCAAACAGTGACTTCTCTGAAGAAACCTCTCTGTGACTTCTGTTTAATCCAGGCCTAAAACACAACCTCTCCTCCTTCCCCTCTTGCCTTTGGTAAAGAGGAAGAGCTTTAAATCCTACACACAGTAGGGCAATGAAGTGCCACAACATCAAGTTGCTGAACATTCCCCAGAAGAGTTCATGTGTCCCATTTCCTACTTTCTGAGATTAAAGCACATGTACGTGGTGTTTCCATGACCTCCTGCACATAGGGAGATACTGCAACGTGCTCATTAGCAACCAAGCCTTACACAAAAGCTGTGTCATGCTGTCCTCATGGAAAGCAAGGGGAGAAACTCTTGAGGTGAATGAGCTGGAGATGTGGGGTGTGAAGGGGTGTATGTAGAGGGACTGGGCTTCACTCTCAGAAGGTTCCACACCAGATTTCCCTCTTCTCCAAAGACACAGGACAGAGATGAAGGAACTGCACAGACCATGAGTGAAGCGAAACTGGGCTGTAAGGAACAGAATTTGTCTGGCAGGATCAAATGCCAGGCTGTGGTGGAATGACAAAAACAGGATGTAGGGATGCAGTTTGACTTGGAAGCAGAGCTCTCTGCTGGGAGCATCAGGAGAGACAGGAGGGAAGGCTCTCTGAACATCATCCAGGGTGAGCACCCTGACCTACAGCATCCCTAGGGAGAGCCAGGCTGGGCAGTGCTGCACTCACAGCCACTAATTAGGCTGATAGAGGTGCAAGCTGCCCCTGGATAAACCTGAGCTGATGGGATGTTTCAACAATATGGAAGCACCACAGCTCTGGAAATGTTCAAAGCCAAGGAAGTTTTGAATTCAAGAGGAAAATGGGTCACAGTAGATGCTTTGTGCTGGAAACTCAGTGTCAGCCTGTTTTGTAGTGCCACCACCTGTGTGACACCGATGACCCATGGGATTAGACCATGGGTCTAATTAGCAGAGGACAGAGCTTTGTTAGAAGAGTAGGAAGGACTCACGGGAACTTGGGAGAGGGCTAGGAAGTATTTCATGTTTATAGATACATTTTGCTGTATATTTTTTATTACATCCATGACAGAAGTCAAAAGCAGAGGTGGGAGATGGTCTACACTTAGGTATAGAGGGGACATAGAGCAGAACATCCCCTCTGTCTATGAATTCCCAGCTTTATTTCCTGGTCAGTCCAGCTGTCAAACTGGCACACTAGCAAATCTGAGAAATGGAGGCCACAGAAACCATGTCTCCAAGACAAATCCAGAGAGTCACATGGCACAGGCACTCCCTGGCACTCCAGAGTGTTCCCATAACTGCTGGATTACTAAGGTTGACCAGCGCTTTATTTCCTCCCTGGGTTATGCCTCTGTGTGCTGTTGTTCTTGACAGCATTGAGCAGCCCAGGGCTGCCTCACATGGACAGAGGGAGCTGGCCTTCCTTCACTATTCTTGTGTACCAGGCAGATCCAGATCTTGGGATGGAAAGGGGGAAACCATGTTTCTTTTCATCACACTCCTGTTGTCTGGTCTTAGCATCTTTCTCACGAGGGTCCCATTCCCCAGTAGTGACGGTCGTCACCTCCTGACAGGGAACCAGCACAGCAACCCCAAGCTGTGGATCCATAGATACTGAAAACAACTCAGCACTGAGTGCAAACCCCAGAGAAGGTGAATTGCAAGCTCTATGCTCATCTCCATGGTTGGTAATCCAATGTGGAACAGAAGCACAAGTATGAGATCTCTTTAGTAAAGTGCAACTGGTTTTGAATGATAAATAGCTGCAATTGGTCCATGGCTGACAGAATTCAGGAATTTACTAAATGCCTGAGTTCACAGAGATGCACAAGGACCATGGGCCCACCACACACACATGAGGTTACGGCTGCTACAATCGTGTTTGGGCAGTAGCCAACTTCATCAATGCAGTGATTTATGACCTCTGGCAGGGCAGGGTCTGCTCATGCTTTTACCAGAGAAAAAGTGCTGGCTGATGTCACACAGGGCAGAATGCAGCCCACCTCCCGAGGGTAAAACCAAAGGGCAATAGCTCTCCAGGGCAGCCACAGCCTCACCAGCACTATCCCGTGCTTGGTATGCCAGTGGGATTCCTGGAAGGCTCCAGGAGATGAGCTGCCTGTCACCATAAAGCAGAGTCTGAACATTAACTGACACTGACCAGACCTGGCGTTAATTCACTCCCTACCAGCTCCAGCTGCTCTCCCACGCCTGCACTTGGTTTAACCAGCTGACCTCTGGTGGAATTTACAATCTTCCTATTTCCTTGATTTATTAGTTGCAGCCTCTCAGGCTGATGATTAGATGGTTTGAGCCCAGATCTATTCCTTTGCTCCAAGTCTATAGGAGGTTATTGGTTTATGGCAAAGGCTGAAAATAAAAAATACTCTGCTACACTTATTCCTAATCACATCACCATAGCAACAATGATCAAAGTTTTCAGGTTTTTCCTCAAAAGAGTTTGCTGATTTAGGTTGTTTACAGAGATCGCCATGTGTGCCTGGTTGGAGGTTTCTAGTGATTTATCTGGCACATGGTTTGTCATTATCTGTGTTTGTGCAGTTCAACTGCTCTCGTCTCCGTCTCTGCCCGTTTCTCTTGGCCTCTGTCCTTCTCAGCTCCTCTCTGCATGGCTGCCTGGACACAGACACCTCTTCTCCTCTCCCCCTCCTGGCCCCTGATCTCGCGTCACTGCTGCCCTTACAGCCCCTCTGCCAGTCTACAGGCACAGTGACACCCACTCTCCTTCAGCAGAGTCACTTCTTCTGAAGGTGGAGACGAGTCCCTAGGTGTCACACAGGGCCTTGGATGTGCCTCAGGCTGCACAATGTGTGGGATGAGCACTGCAAACCACTGTGGGTAGTTGGGAGTGCAGGGTCAGACAAGCTTACGGAGCAGCAGAGATTGTTTTGGGGTTTCACTCCTCTTACATACTGTCAGTGGTTGCACAGGATGATACTCCTTGCACCTTTGTCCCCATTGACCACCCTGGCGGCTCTGGGTGTGACAGTGAGGGATGCTGCCCTGTGAGTGTAGTCTTAGGTGAGATGGACTTTGCCCTCAGATTCAGGTCCCATAGGCAGGTCTGCAGCATGAGATTCTAAGATCACATCAAGTGGTTCTATTCAATGGGGTCCCAAAAAGTCAGGCATCACAGAGCGACCTATAAGATGTTTTCCCATGAAACTTGATGCTCCTTCAGCAACACCTGCTGCTTGCTGTCTCACACTTTACTCTTGGAAGGGAACAGCCACCTGACAGTGAGGGGCCTGGTCCCACTTGGAGATATTCACACCACAGAGGCTGCTGCCCCTGCATCACTCCAGTTAGTCTGGCTTCAGACAGAAACACCCAGACCTCGACATCCTGTTTTTTGCATGATGCTTGCCCAAATTCATCCAAGCCTGATTCTCAGCCAACTCATTAGTTGACAACCATGGTTTCATTCCAGGCAATCCTGTACAGAGAACTTCTCCATGCTTAGTTCCTTCTCTAAAGTCCCCTGTTCACCAGTGTCTTCCTGTCCTGTGGTGCCCAGGACCAGTCCCAGGGTATGGAGAAGGTGCAAGAAGGTGCCTCAGCTGACAGTGGGTTCCAGAAGCAGGCCATACAAAAGGGCTAAGGACTCCTGGCCATGCAGTCTGTCCCAGACCAGGCAAGTGAATTGCCCTACTCCTTTCAGTGTCCATGGAGCTGAATGCCAGTGGCACAGAGGTACTGGCAATGTCTCTTCCCTCTTCCCACCTAACACTAGAATTGCTCAAGCTGCTGAAAAACTCTGCAGAACCTTTCCCTCACTCTCTTTTCACCTCCAATGACACTGCTGTCACCACCAGGCTCATCCTGCCCACGCCTTAAGCACTGTGTCTTCCCAGGTTGAAATCCCCTCACTTATTCCTCAACCTATTCTCATCTTAAGTCCTTGATCTCTCCTGCCTGGTCTTAACCCTCCTAGTTAAATGCACTCTGTCGTGGTTTAGTTTTCTTGGTTTGGTTCAGGCCTTCCTTGGTAACAATGTCATAACTAAGGAAGTATTCCACACCATTCCTTCACGTAATCAGGGGTATATAAAGACA
>JAWWEE010000034.1:382504-398499 GCA_035221455.1 Xenops minutus | reverse complement strand
CCTCAGTGTCTGTCCTGTCTGAGGGTCCCAGAACTGCCCCCAGGGCTGGAGGTGCCCCAGCAGTGCCAGCACAGGGATAGGCACTGCCCTGGTTCTGGGACACACCATGGCTGGCACAGCCCAGGGGCCACTGGCCCATTGGCCACCTGGGCTGGTGTCCAGCACTAACCCCAGGACTGGCCTGGCCACGTGCCACGTACTTCTCCTTCTCGATTTCCATGGACAGCCTCTTCATGTCCGTGTCCTTGAAGTCGAAGGACAGGCTCTCACTGATGAGGTTGAAGCTTGGCAGGTCTGTGGGCAGCGCTGTCGTGCTCGAGTTCATGGACTGCTGAAGGGAGAGCACAAATCAATCACCTTGGGCCACACAAATGTTGCTACAGCCGAGGTAAAATCAGAGCAACACGAGCCCAGCGTCCCAAGCAGCAGACCAGCCTGGAGATCCCCTTGCTCCACTCCCAGTTTGCTCCTCAGTTCAGAGTTATTGATCCCCTGGGACCCTGGTTCTTTGCAGTAATAAAGAGGAGAACAAAACACCACCTGCCTTCAAAATCTATTGACAAAACTTGGTGAAATCGAGGTTTTATCACTGCTGTGCCACTTGGGAGTCATCTGACAGTTATTTAACATTAAATCAGGTTTATAAAGTTCAAGCTGGGAATAGGGGCAATGCAAGGCCGTGTGTGACAGCAGAGTCCTGCACTCCTCTGCTCCCCAAAGCAAAGACCAGCGTGACCCCAAGGATGCCATTCCAGCCTGGTCTGTGGAGATGCACCAACACATCTTTACCTTCTCAGAAATTTAAAGATCCAGCTGGAAATGCTGAAATAACACAGGGAATCACTCCTATCACACCTGAGCAAGGATTTGGGACTTTCTTTCTCCTGCAAAATGCTGTGATATCCCCACTGACACACACTGCCAGGCCCTCAGATTTTATCTTCCCATTAAAAAAAATGACCCTTCTTTCTCTCAGTCAAAAATTCTGTCACACCTCTAATAAATGGGCTCATTAGGAGGAGAGGAAAAGCCTGATGGAGTCATCCTGCAGAACGCTGGATGAGGTGGCACACAGGGCACACGTCAAGGGTGGCACAGCGGTATCAGATGGGGCTGAGTCACGACTGCTGCCAGCCTGCTTAGCCCTCCTTTTGGGATATGAGAAATCCAGCCCCGCATCCAAAAGGTCCCACACCTCCCTGCTAGATGCTCCTTCTTGCTTTAAGGGATTCCTGCAATGAAAACATGCCAAACAATGGAATGGCAATGCTGGGAACCTGCTCCAACAAATGCCATCTTGACCTTCAGCTGGCTCTTTCTTTCCCTCATTTCTCCAATTTGGGATACTCCAGGCACTGTTTGCAGCCAGGTCTGCTTCAACAAGCCCTGCTAGCACTGGGGTGACAGATTTACTCTGCACAATAACCTGGCTCTTCCCTCACCACCAGCCTGGAATTCACAAACAGCCAGGGCTCCTTCCCCGCTTGCTTTTACTGGACAAACCTTAAAGGGACAACATTTCATCCACCAGCAGAGCTGGAACACAAACACCTCATGCAAACAAAAACAAGGCAGCACCTAAAGCTGCACTTGGCCTGGCTGGAACATTCCAGGTGAGCTAGGACCCACACAAGAAGGAAACTCAATTCCTCACTCCCCTTTGCTGCTAGCACAGAACACAACCACATTAATTCTGGAGCAGACGCTGGGAGGGACAGCTCAGCCCCTAAATTCCAGTCTGGAAGGAAAGGGGACAGGTCTGCCAAAGCACTTAACTGATTTAAATACTTGCATCCCATTGACATTCAAGTCCCTTCCCTGTAAGGCACACAGGTGTTCCCAAAGCCCTTCCCACGTGAGGTTCTCCCGTCCCTGCCGTGCAGGGAGCCAGGAGCATCAGAGCCTGTTGGCCTCCAAACAACCTTTAGCTTGGAGGGATTTTTCAGCACAAGCTTGTTGGGTTTTGTTTTTAAAGCCCCACAAACAGCAGCAGTAAGAGTGGAGCAGGAGTTTCAGTTGCTATTTGGAGACAATTTGTCAGAGTTGCTACAGCCACTTCCTTCCCTTCCCTTAACACTGCTCTGTTATGGAGCAAGGAAAAAATGGGTGGAGAAGTCCACGAGCAGCAGGAGTGAGGAAGGGTAAGGAAAGAGCAAAGAAACAGCACACTGAGGGCTTTCAAAGGCATAGGCTTGGTATCTGGAGCAAAGCACGTCAGGGAATCATGGAATAGTTTGGGTGGGAAGGGACCTTAAAGCTCATCCAGTGCCACCCCCTGCCACAGACACCTTCCACCAGCCCAGGGTGCTCCAAGCCCTATCCAACCTGGCCTTGGACACTTCCAGGGATCCAGGGGCAGCCACAGCTTCTCTGCCCAACCTGTGCCAGGGCCTGCCCACCCTCACAGGGAAGAATATCCCAATATCCCATCTAACCCTGCCCTCTGACAGTAGGATCCTTGTCCTGTCAAGGATATCCGAGGCTGCAACGCAAGAGGTCCCACAAGTGATCTCAGCTCACCCAGTGGCTTCACACTGCTGTGAGGACTGCAGGTATGTTGCCTGCTGGAAGCTGAACAGTCTGCTAGAAGTGGTGGGAATGAGTGAGGGGTTCCTCGGGCTGTGCCAGGTCTGCAGAAATAGGCTGAGAGCCCAAACCCTCACCTGGTGCCGTGACAGTCAGTGGTGAACAGCACATCCTGTGCAACTGCATCCGCAGGGAACGGGTTGTGCTGGAGGAGTGAGAGACGAGGACTTAAGAAAGCACAGCCTTGGGGAGCCCACCCCACGCACCACAGCTGGCACCTGAAGGGGTCCATGTGCCTGGGCACTGCATGGCTGTCCTTGGCCCATACCTCAAGCCTGGCAGGTCTTGGGGACTGTGCTAAGGCTCCACCACCTCTTTGCTCCCCCCATGGTACCAAAGGCTGTGTGATGCAGCAGGTCAAGAAGGGCCTCCTGTCCCTTCAGTCTCACGAGGGTACCAGCAGGCAGAGGCACACAGAGCCACCTCAAAGCAGACGGTAGGCACACAGCCCAGCACCAGACTCCAGGCAGAGCAGCAGCTGTGCACAGGCTGCACCTTCTGTCTGCCCCTATCATGGAGAGGTTGACACAAAAATAAACCTTATAGGAAAGATCTGAAGGAAAATGTGGACTCAGCACTGAGTCACACAGTGAAACTTTTCCAAGGCCAGAGCAGCTGCAGGCTTTTCAGGGCATGGGACTTGCACAAGCAGACCTGCCCAGCACATCCAGCACTACTCTGGGCTCTACAGCGGACCAGGCTCCTCCTGTATTCACACAGGGCCTCAGCTCTGCTCCTCATCCCTCGTCCTGGATGAAGCTCCATATCCTGCTGTCCTTTCTGCCATAGTCTGAAAGCAGACTATGGAGTATTGTCACTACGAGTTGTGCCTTGTGCAGAATTTTTTACCAGGGTCTTTAATTGCATGTTGTAAACGTACCACAAGAAATTTCGGGTCAGAAATAAACAATTGCATGACTGCTCTCCTAAAAGCAAGATGCCTCTTAAACAGAGGAGCAGCATTATAGCAAGAGAAAAGTCTTTCCCAATCATTCAGGAGTAGAAGAGCTCATCTTTAGGAAAAGAGAAGAGCTTTATTTCAGATCAAAAAGGATGACCCCAGGGATCCTTACCAGAAGCTGTAAACTACATCATAAAAGTGAAATAACTTTCAGCTAAGCTCACCAAAGAAAAAAACAAACCAAAAAAAAAAAAAAATCCTTCCTTTCAAGACTATTCTGTGCAGCTTAAAAATGGCTCTTATTAAAATGAATCAATTTCATAAGCATGCTAACTTCTTTATTCCTCAAATGTTAAGTAGAACATTTTGAACTGGAGAATGTATCACTGAACATCTTCCACATCTTCCTTACATTTAAATTCATGTTTCTGCAGAAAGGTCAAAGCCTCTCTGGGTGTTTTTTCCTTGATAAGCTCCTTCAGAGGTGTTTATTTACAAATCATCTGCTTCCACGTGTAAGCTTCATATAATAACTCCTGTTGCTTTTGTTCTCAGTGCAGGAGAGGGAGATGTACAAGTGTAGCAAGGCCATTTGATGTTATAATTGGATTGCAAAGCAGGCACTGTTTGAGTTCAGAATGGAGCTGAAGTGAGGCCAGCCCTGATCTAAACAGTGCTATAGATGCCTCACCTGGCACACAGACCTGTGGTACCTGGGCTGCTTCAGCCGGGTGGCAAAAAGCCCTTCAGCCATCTGTGACCTTCCTCTGCTGGTCACAGATGCTCTTTGTGGGGAGAATGCTACTGTCCAGTAAAAACACAGCATGACACAAGTCACTTCCAAAGAGCTGAACAGAAAAGACAATGACATCTGCAATGAACAGTGGTCGTTCTGTTTCAAAACTCCCTACAATTTAGCTTTCTCTAAAGCAGTAGCTATGCTCATGTCATAGAACAGAGATTTGTCCATGAGCAAAGCAAAGTGTCTACTCCTTTAAATTCCTGATGATCTCAAGGGACATTTTACAAAGTCGACCAAACCAGAGAGGAGAACACTGAAGATGCCCTGGGACTCTCCCACCACAGCACCAGAAGCATTCAGGATTACATTGCACACACAAAGGTGCTTCCATATCCATGAGCCATGCAGGACAAAGCATCCAGCTGGGGAAAGGATGGCAGAAACCACATTTTCCTTCTAGCTTACACACTGAAATTTTTTCAGATAAGCAGTGGACGGATAGCTAATGCAGAGAGTGGTGAACAAAAAGGAGTCATGACATACCGGGTTTTTAATGCCATACACCACATTATTTCCTCAGTGCTGGGAGCAATAGGAGGTTGTTGGTGCTCTGGCAAGGAATCAGAGTTAATGTATTCTCATAATGAATTTAATGGGATAATGAAATGCTGTTGTAATTGAAGGTATTAACATCTTCTCCTGTTAAACACCAACTTGCTTAGACCGTGTGTTCCCTGAGAAAAGACATGAGCTAATCTTGGTAAACAGAGAGAAACAGTGGGATTTAATTCAGGTTTAGGACTCTCAGTATCCAGACATTTGATGGGTTTTGACACTTCCTTTCAGTGACTTCTTTAAGTAACTCATTTAGATGCTTTCTTTGGTTGCATTGGATTTAACTGAGATTAATCAGCTTTGCATATGCAGATGCTATTTAGATTATGGGAGATATGTAAAGAGGATTCTCCAGCCTTTGAATTTGGCAATTCTGCCTGTCTCTAAGCTCCTGTAATTGTCTAAAAAGCATGAGGGGCAGCTTACCAGCAATTCCAGGGAAGGACATGTTTTGTCCCCACCTCACAAAGGAGAGGGACCCTCCGGGCACACGTGCTCTTGTCCCACACATCTCAATTATCAGCTCCCAGCAGAGGTAATGGCTGCAGCCACTGTTTATCATTCATGTCCTGTCCCCTTTCCTTAATAATTAACCAGTCATTCTTATTAACTGTAACTGTTGTACCTCCCTCTGCTGTGGTGGATAATGGACCAACTTACTATCTTGGTATCAGCAGAGACACTGAAGAACATTTAGTTTTGGGTATTGAGGTGTCTCTCAGCTGATTTTCAGCCTGTTTGGAAAGAGAACTATTGTCAGTCAGCAAGGTGATCCCCACAAGAGCAATGGTCCCAGGAGCATTCATAGGTGGGATGAAGGGGAAGTTTGACTTCACTCCTCACAAATCTGCAATCACATACAGCTTTGCAGAATGAGAGTGACACTGCGTGATGATTCCACCATTCTAGGTGGCAATTCTGCATAGCACCTTCCTGTGTGTTTTACCTGCATCCCCCAGAGCATCTGTGGAGGTCAATGACTGCAGGTACAGTCCAAACCTCAGCCTCAGTATGAGAAGAGCATGAGATGCCAGACTCTCTCCAGCAACAGATTTAGTTTAAATACTGTATTTGATTCCTGTGTCAGAGGGGGCAGTTATTCTTGTAAGGTCTGACTTCCTGTGCACACCAGGGAACTGCACGCAATGACAGTGCATCTCCTCTGGGCACCTGGGAGACACCTCCTGAAGAGACATCCCAGCTTAGTGAAAAGTAAAAGCGAAAACTCCTGGAGAACCCACCTTTTCACTGGGTGCCTCAAGGCTAACTGCCTCTTCTTAAGAGTGTGAATGTCACAAGACAGAGGCATTTTTGGATAGAGTGGGAGATCTGGTCTTCTGAAGGAGGCTGCTTTGGAGTTCATGGTACATTATCAACAGGCTGGAGCTGCCACACTTGGCTCTTCCGCTTTCTGCTATGAACAGGATAAGGTGTCACTGGAATTCCATGGGGATAGACAGAGCTCTGACATGGTTTTGTTGGAAGTTTGAGAAGGGCAGTTGGGTTTATGTCTCTGAGGACAATTCCTACAGTGGATGATCTGGAGGCAGGGACAAGGCTGAGCCAGGCCAGAGTTACAGGAGGGTTGAGCAGCTGATTGAAGATCTTTCCAGGGGACAAAATTTCTCAATTTTGCCATGGCAGGATGACATCCTTTCTAAGATGACTTCCAGTTCAGTCCTGAGAGTGTAGTCCAGGCTAGGAGGCTGTTTTTAGTGTAGTATAAATCTGCAACCAAAGACACTGAAATTGTTATTCTGATAGGGTTTTGGAAAGTTGTAGAGTAATGAAGATGAGTTCTCCGGTGTGAACTCTCTGATGCCAACTTCTCCATTTGAAGCACATTTTCATTGATCTGCAACATAAAATAGTATTACCCTAGTCAGGCCTTGAAGTGCTGTGCAGTGACAAGGGATGTTCCTGCTCTTTAAACAACAGAACTTATGTAATGATCTCCTTTCTCAGTAATTACTGTATGCCCATAGTGTCAAATGGTACAGGAATCCCATAATGTACCAGGCAGGGAAAATAATTTGATTTCTATTATCTGGTTTCCAAAACAACATTATAATTGTGATTGGGAAATGATGAACATGGTTCATGGAGTATGAGATGAAGCTTTCCATAGTGTCAATCTGGAGTCAGATGAGCAAATTAAATTCCTTCTACAGAAGAAAAAACATTAGCAGAATGCAATTGCACCAAACTAAATTATCAACAAAATGTTTGGAAAAGAGAAGCTTCAGGGTGACCTAATCGTGGCCTCCCAGTACCTTGAAGGGAGCCTATGAGAAGGATGAAGAAAGACTATTCATAAGAGCCTGGCATGACAGAACAAGGAGGAATGGCTTCCCACTGGCATAGGTCAGGTTTAGATAAGATGTTAGGAAAAAAATCTTTACTGTGAGAGTGGTGAGGCCCTGACACAGGTTGCCCAGAGGAGCTGTGGCTGCCCCATCCCTGGAAGTGTCCAAGGCAAGTCTGGATGGAGCTTGGAGCAACCTGGGCTAGTGGAAAGTGTCTCTGTCCATGGCAGGGGGTGGAACAAGATGAGCTTTAAGGTCCCTTCCAACCCAAGCCATGCTATGAGGCACCTAGAAAGTGAAAAATAAGTATACAAATTCAGACCAAGCATTGGGTCTGTATGTGTCCAGGTCTCACAGGAACATGCTGCGTCCTTATGGTGAGTTTCTAGCAGAGATCACAGCAGACTCCCATGACAGCATCTTCTTCATGTCCCCACAGCTGGAGCCTGGGAGTAGAGAGGAGGGTTCAACATGCCGGCACAGTTATTGCTCCATTGGCATCCCTTGGGTCCTTCCTTTTTAACCACTCTCCTGGCAACCAGGAGCTACTGAAGGAGCCCAGGGATTAATGAGCTGCATGCACCTCATTTACAGTTCTGTAATTATTTGTTTGGGAGGCAGGCACGTAGTCCGTTCACTGGAGCCTGGGACTGGTCTATTCCCCTCTCTTCAGTTTAACACCATGTTCTGCTAAATTGCAGTATTTCTGTAGGTCTCTGTTTAAAAACATTTTAAAAATATAATTGAAAAAATAGAAATATGCAGAAAAAAACCTACAAAGTTGATTTAAGGGTCAGAAGGAACACCTTTCATGCAGAGATTTAAAGGCTTCAAGCTGGTTAGCTGCTAAAAAAGAAGACTTCATCATTGCATCTAAACACCTTCAGGGGCAGAAAATATCGTGCAATAAAGACTCTGTGACCGCACTGTGAAAGGCAGAACAAGAGCTGGAAGCTGAAGATAGCAACATTGGAATTATAAATTAGACACTTTGGGGCAAGGAAAGTGAAAGTGGCCTGAAGAGATCTTCATGAAAGATGAGTTTCAGTGAAATCCAAGTCACTGGATGCGCTACATGATGAACCTGGTGAAATGCAATGGCCTGTGATTTACAGGAAATCAAGTGTAATGATCTAATGTGTGTGTCCTGCTTTAGTCTCTATGAATTTCTTAAATAAAGCCATCACAGAATCTGCAAGCATGCAACAAATTCCTTCTTCTTACCATACACTTGAAAATGGGGAAGTGGCTGGAGCTCTCCAAAGCACACACTGCTCTGAAGACAGACAGATCACTGCAATGTCCAGGGGGGCAGACTGGGGGAAAAGGTATTTTCTACATTATGTCAGCTTAGTGCAGTTTAAGACTGATGAATATATTGTTGAAGTCAGAGATCCAGAGAAGCTGTGGCTGCCCCATGGCTGGTTAGATGGAGCTTGGAGCAATCTGGTCTAGTGGAAGGTGTTCCTGCCCATGTCAGGGGGTGGGATGGGATGAGCTTTAAGGCCCCTTCCAACCCAAACCAGTGTGTGATTCTGTGATCCTTAGGCAGGTTTTGGAGGTTTCACAGCACCTGATGCCACAGACCCTGGTGAAGGGGAAGGCTTGGATGAGCTGAGGATGAGCAGCAACTCAGAAGTGCCACAGGCCCACTCAGAACCTGTCCTATGGGCAGAGAAAAGGTAGAAGGACTCAGATAAGGCATCCAGCAATTTCCTTAGCTCAGGGCTGACCAGTTTTAGTGGTGGAGACTCTGGGGACAGCTGAGTTCAAAGGCTGGTGTATACCCCACAGCTCCCAGGTCGAGCAAGTGCCAGGACTGCTGAATTTTAACAAACACAACCCAAAGCAGTGGCACAGTGTCTCCTGCTACCTCCAGAGCAGGTCCAGAGACTGGCAAAGAGTGACCCCTACCTCCCGTCTCCTCTCTGCACCCCAGAGTGGGGAAGACAAACTAAGGCAGCAAGTGCCTTCCCTGGGCAGGTGGCAGAGGACATCCCTGTTATCCTGTCCTCTAGAAGCCACTGGTGTGCTTAGTATTCACAGCACAGCCCAATTATTTATAACAGATATTTTTCATTCTGAGTTTCAAGGTATAATAAGGTGGTTATAAAACTGATTTAGGAATAGAAAAGTTTGATTATAAAGGGAAATTATTCGAAGGTTTCAATGGAAGGAATAAGTCGTATGAAATAATGGTCTTGTTGGAGGGAAGAGATGCACTGAATAAAAAGCCTTTTAACTGTTCCCTTGCCCCATGCATGGCCACCCCATCGGCCCTTGTGTTATGACAGGATAGCTGAGGTTTCCCAGGGGAAAATCCCATGCTCCCACTGTCTCTGAGCCTATTGCAGGGCAGGGAGGGCAGGGGGAAATGAGCTTGACTCCCAGCAAAGGGAAACCTGCACAGCAGGATCTGGAGTGCAGGTTAGTGTGAGGGGAAGGACAATTGTATGAATTTTATGATACAACATTTCATCTCAGAAATTGATATAAAAGTGATGGAGTGCCCCTAGAAGCAGTCAGCAAAGGAAACAGAGAACTCAGCCTTCCAACACATAGGATGGGAAGAAGAGTTGAAAGACAGGAAAGCCCTGGTGGCATCTGTTTTTCTCACATCTCAGTGAACAGCAAATCCTGAAGGGCAAAAGAGGCAAAAAAACCATCCCCACCCCTCCTTACACCAAGGGTCCCTCTGCTAATACAAAGCTCAGAGCACTGGGATGGGTGGGCTGGGCCTGGGGCTAGCAGAGTCTCTGACACACACTGTCCAGGTCCACAATGAGACTCCTGCTGTCCCATCTCCCAGACTGCGGTCCCCCATTCCTCATTCCAGCTACACCAGTGCTGCTGCCAGGCTCTTTGCAAGGGACAGATCAGGCTTGGTTTACTCCACAAATCAAATACTAAATATCTGGCATCAAATACTAAATATTTGTCATCAAATAAACTTGCATTTTAACAAAAAATAATTATTGTTTGCTTGCACTCTGCCTGGAATTAAAATGCCATTCTGCAGAGGCTTTAACCTTCCTGACATGAGCCAAGTACCCAAAGCCCTCACCTGCAGCACATTCATAGAAACATTGAATTATGAAATGGTTTGGGTTAGAAGGGACCTTAAAACTCGTCTCATTCCATCCCTTGCCAAAGGTAGGGACACCTTCCACTAGACCAGGTAGTCCATGCCCACTAGACATTCATCCTGCATGATTACAATGGAAGTGTGAGGCCATATCCCTGTCTTCCCATCCTGTGGTGAGGCAGACCCTGTGTGAATATATCCAAGAGTGCCAAGGGATTTTCCTGGTTTAGCACAGAGCTGGTGACAAACATAGAGATACACCACAGCTAAGGATCATGCATCCCTGGGACCCAAGCAGTCTTTCCTTAGCCAAGGGACTCTTTGTCAGAGAGAAAAACAGTTTGGTTCAGCTCAGCTCCTGAGAAGTCTATTTCATCCAGCAACTGCTCCTCTAGCCCCTTGCTCTGCACAGAGCAGCCAGATTTGGATTCGGCCCTCAGACAGATGTTTATTTCAGCAGTCTGGGCTCTGGCTGCATCTTCTGCAGGCACAACAACCACCTTCACGAGTTCCAGGATGACACTGAGCAGCAACAAGAGCCAGGAGGATGGGAGTCCACAGCAGTGCAGAAGAAATCAGGGATCATGAAAGTGTGTCAGGAAAGGTTTAGGCTGGATATTATGAAAGGTTCTTCCCCCAGAGGGTGGTGGGCACTGCCCAGGCTGCCCAGGGCAGTGGGCACAGCCCCAAAGCTGCCAGAGCTGCAGGAGGGTTTGGACAATGCTCTCGGGCAGATGATAGGATTGTTGGCGTGTGCTGTGAGGGGCCAGGATTTGGACTCAATGATCCTTGTGGGTCCCTCCCAAATCAGGAGATTCTATGTTTCTCTGAGCAAGACAGCAAGCAGGACTGGGAGGTTTCAGCCCATCTACCTGGTTCATCAAAGCAGTCTGGGAGCAACCTCCAGAGAGTGGAGCAGGAGCAGAAACAGGGCTTGAATGCTGTCTGGGAAACACCACTGCCAGGAGCAGTTCTCCAGCTCTTTGGGATGCAGATAACCACAGCAACTTCCCACTGGGAAAGGAGACAGAGGATTCATCAAAGAATAGAAGTCAGCAGGACTGTTATTAGACAGAGATGATAAAATTGCTAATAATGAGGCAGGGAAGACAGGAACAGAAATATTTATGTGCTGTGTGGAGAGGAGCCTGAGGATGTGCTGGTGCACCATGAGAGCCGTGGAGTGTTTCCTGGGCCTCTGCGGAGGGTTAAGCACAGCCTCTCACTGAGAAGCCCTTCCAAACTAATCACACCAGACAAGATACCCCCAGCATCCCATGAGCTAACAAGGAGATGTCTGGCCTTTATTAATTTTGACTACATCAGAGACAACAGGGAGCTGAAGGAGATAGTGAGAACGTTGACATTTTACTTTGCTGCGCCTCATGAATAAAGCAGGTCTGTAATCTGAAATCAGTCACAGAAAACAATAGGAAAACCAACACAGGTTTCAATTGGTGAAGAATTAAATTGTAGAATTAACACCAATCAGTGTAACTGGATGCAGGTACCTTGTTCATGGCAGACTGCATGGAAAAGACCTGGAGCTGTACTGTTGCTTTGGAGAAAAAATAGATGAGCAGCACCAGAAATCAGCATAAGGACTCTGCTTTTAGGCAAATGGCAAGGTGAGCCTTGGCTCAGTGAGACCTGACGTGCTCAGCACCAGCAGCACTGGGGCTGCTCCACTCAAACATCGTGGGTGCACAGCTGCAGCTCCTCACCCTGCCCGTGCTGGGTTTGCCTGAGGAAAAGCACTGTCTGGTTATCTAGGCAAACAAACATTAAAGATGGCTCTTCATAGGAGAGGAAAATTAAGGATATGATAAATTCACTTCTTAAAACAATCAGATCTCCAATTCCCACTATTAGACTCGATTGGGGAGACGATGAGGATTCGAGTTAATGTGACAGATCAGCCATTTTGTGAAAATGAACACATTTATTTTAACTGTGCTGATAGGCAAGATTCACTTTAAATTACATAACATGGCAATTTGTCTTCATCATCCATTACCTGGGAGTACATATGTGAAAAACTGTCACCAGAGAGACAGCCTGTACTTGTCTAAAAGTTCAGGACCCCCAGCAGGGCTTGTGCTGCAGGCATAAACGTGCCCTGCAAGGCAAAGTGTCCTGGTGCTGCTCAGTACAGAGCACTGGTGAGGGCAGACAGGTGCCTGCTCAGCTCCTGAGCCCAATACCTCTGCTGGACCATCTCCCATACCCACCTGATCCACATGGGTGCACAGGAGTCCACAGTTTGAGCAGCAGCTTTGCAAGCACCTACGGTTCTGGTGGAGCCAGTCAGAGCCCTGTCCCTGCGGGTGATGAGCTCAGGTAAGTAGTCACCACCAGGTGTTGGTGATATCAGGCACTCTTCCAAACAGTTGCTGTATTCAGAAATTCAGGTAGGTTTACTTCCATGGCATGAATCGAACCAGTGGCATATGGACTCCCGTTTTTTCCTACACTGATGAAATTCTCCAGTCATGGAGATCTTTTTACTTAGCAAATTGTGACTGTTTTGTCAAGAATTACAGTCGAGTCTTCCCCTACATCATTTCTCAGTCCCTGTCTCCCTGCAGTTCCTCCTTCTCAGATCTCTGTCACAGCCCTATCTTTTATCAGAGACTCTACAAGCCCGCAGAACTATAGGGTAAGTCACCAGTAATCCTGTGATTTTGCCTTCTCTGTGTACCCTCTGCTTAAAAGCATATTGCTCGTGGAGTTTATTTTCTGCATTAGCACTTAGCCTCTTCTGTTTGACTTGTCTGAAAAATGTGAAACTCTTCAGGACCTTCAGAGCAAGCAATTGTTGAGAAAAACTGCCTTCAGACTTTCCTATTTTTCCTGGTAGCTGTTTGTTGAGGCAAAACAAGCAGGGGAAAGTGCCTAAGCATTCTCTGGTTTGAACTTGTACAAACAGCTTCAGTGCTTGAAAGGCTCTTAATTGCACATAATTTTTGGATTTCCTCGATACAACAGGAGATGAAAGACAGTGAGGGCAAACAAATTGGAAGTTCAAAAAAGGTCTGAGCCTGAAGTCCAGCAAAAGTTAAGCACTACTTAGTGTTTGGAAAAACCTTCTTAGAATCTGAAGAGCAGGGTCCTAGAATTGGTGGTCAGAGAAATCTTCCTAATCAGGGATTTGTTACTAGTCTGTTAGGTGAACACTTGTCCAGCTGATGCATTTTGGAGGGGAGATGGACAGATGGGCTCATTTAATCTTCATTTTGTTTTTCTGTACTCTATTTCATCTGGCAAAAGAAGTTTATAGAATCCCTGTCAGATATGTTATGTTGTTTTTCTGCAACCAGAGTTTGGTAGTGGGGAGGCTGCGGGGGTGGCTTCTGCTAGAAGCTGCCAGAAGCTTCCCCTATGGCTGGTGGAGCCAATGCCCGCTGGCTCCAGGATGGGCTTCCTGCTGCTGGCCAAGGCCGAGCCCATTGGGAATGACAGGAACACCTCTGGGATAACAGATTTAAGAAGGGAAAGAAAATTATTGTGCAGATGTAAATTGCAGCCAGGGCAGAACAGAGTGAGAACATGTGAACAACTATGTAGTCACCTGGGGCCCAAAGGGTTGGAGGATGATGACATCTCTCTGCATGCTGAAACTGGCGCTGGAGGGCTGAGTTCATTGTACAGATCAGGAAGGATAGTCATAGATTCATGAAACAGTTTGGGTTGGAAGGGACCTTAAAGCTCATCCCATCCCACCCCCTGCCATGGGCAGGGACACCTTCCACCAGCCCAGGGTGCTCCAAGCCCCGTCCAACCTGGCCTTGGACACTTCCAGGGATCCAGGGGCCGCCACAGCTTCTCTGCCCAACCTGTGCCAGGGCCTGCCCACCCTCACAGCCAAGAATTTTTTCTCAATATCCCATCTAATCCTGTCCTCTTTCACTGTGAAGCCATTCCCTCTTGTCCTGTCCCTCCAGACCCTTGTTCAAAGTCCCTATCTAGCTCTCTTGGAGCCCCTTTAGGCACTGAAAGCATCCCTAGGCCTCCACAGCGCCTTCCCTTCTCCAGGCTGACATGCCCAGGGTTCTCAGCAGAGGAGCTCCAGCCCTCGGAGCATCTCCATGCCCTCCTCTGGACTCTCTCCAGCAGTGAGTTGAGCACAGGGGGTGCTCCCTGCTGTGGGAACTGCATCCCGGTCCCAAACATCATCTCCCCTTGTACATGCAATTTGCACACACAGTTTTGCTCCCATTTTATTTCAGATGTGAAGTAATTATGAATTCATGCTCAGAATGTTGCATAATCTAAATTTTTTTTGCAAATAAAAGTTTATAGCATCAGTACTTGCTGGAGGAATTTGCAGATGTGAATCAGAGGCAACAATCTCTTTCCTACACCTGAAGGCAGTCTGAAATAACAGCTCACAAATAAGCTATCAACTGCCTATTAATGGGACAAGGCAATAATTTTGAAATCAAATAATATTAATCATTTCCCAGCTGATTTATCAATCACAAATATTCAGACTGTGCTTGTCTCAGAACCCACAGTAACAAACACAGATCATGAAAACATCAAGGGTTTCCATGTTGCCTTGTGCTCCCAAAAGACAATTCTCTGATCATCCCACAAAGCAGCAAAAAAAACTTCAGGAACTTGCCTTCCTGCTTCTTTTAATATATTGCAGTAGATATTTCCCAAGTCTCTGCCTCTAACAGCCCTCATTCCCAGAGTCTATAAATGATATCCTCTTTGCTCTTTTGGAGACTTTGGAGAATTTTCTTTCTTGCATAACTTTTAATTGCAATAACTTCATTTGCACACATAATATTGGTGTTTCCTCCATCCCAAGAGAGATTATTCTAATTGGACAAGCAGATATTTTACCTTAACTTTTAAAATTCAGCTTCTCTACAGTCCTACTACAGAACCAGTAAAAAATTGTTGTGCAGTTCTCCACACCCAGCTTCCCGTGGCAGGGGAATTAGGGACATCCTGATGTGTTTGAAATTAAATGCAGACACCTATTGAAGCAGAATACTTTCAGGTGCCGGCAATAAATACTCTTTCATCATGCTGGTTGCAAAGCCATACCTGCTAGAAAAGCAAAATCAAAGAATAAATAGAAAGAAAGTGGCTCATTGCCTGCATCAGATTAACCAGTGACCTGGTTGAGGCCAAATGGGATGTACTGATTTGCTAAAATGCATTGACAGAATTTTTAAAAAATCACTCTAGTTCTCTCTGGACCATAAGAGGAGATCTGAGCATGGCTCCTTCCCTCTGCAGGCTGTATTTGTTTAGTGAGTACTTGGGGGTACTAGCCATTCTGCCTTAGCTTTAAAGGGAAAGGCCTAATCTCTAATTTCTAACACCAAAGGCTCATGACCACATGCCCAATGTCCAGTGAAATCCTCTGTCACAAACCCAAGGGCCACTTAAGACTGGTGGCTTTGAAGTGCCTTTTGATACCCCAATTCTGAAGTCCAAATGCCACTCCACATTGGCACCCTGCCTCTTCCAGGTCTTCTGCCAGCCTGGACTGAGCCAAAACTGCATCACATTATTTGGGCTCCCAGGGATGTTCAGCCCTTCCTAAACTCCTGCCACAAATCCCCAGTCGTGAGAACATAGAACTGAGGAGTCATAAAATGACTTGGGTTCGAAAGGACCTTAAAGCTCATCCAGTGCCACCCCCTGCCATGGGCAGGAAAACCTTCCACTAGCCCAGGTTGCTCCAAGCCCCATCCAACCTGGCCTTGGACACTTCCAGGGATGGGGCAGCCACAGCTC
>JAWWEE010000034.1:361674-382404 GCA_035221455.1 Xenops minutus | reverse complement strand
TCCAAGCCCCATCCAACCTGGCCTTGGACACTTCCAGGGATGGGGCAGCCACAGCTTCTCTGCCCAACCTGTGCCAGAGCTTCATCATCCTCACAGGGAACAATTTCCTCCCAGCTACCAATCTAAACCTACTCTCTTTCAGTTTTAAGCCATTTGCCCTTGTTCTATCACCACATAACCCAGCACTTCCAGGGCCATGCTACACAGGAGCTCGCCTGGAACCACAACCCCAGCATTGGTTCATACCGGCTGTGTTCTCAGCAGCTTTGGACCAGGCAAATACCCTTCTCCAGCCATTAACTTTTGCCTGTTGGTGGATATTTTTCACCTCCTCTCATAGCAGTTCTCTGAGATATGTTTCAGTCCCCACACCGAGTTCTTTTGGGATGCTTTGTTTGTCATGTAGTGAGTCCTTCTTCCCTGCTATGTGTTTTGTGGCTCCCAAGAGTTTGTACCCTGATTCTGAAGGGACAAAGAGGGAGGATATTTGGGAACATTTAGATCCAAATCTCTGTGGTTGCCTTTCCAAAGGCAAGCTGAGAGGGTTGTGCTGAGTGAAAAAGAAAATGGTAGGAATGTCCTTCCTGAGATGTTTCGGTCTCTCAGCACTTTCAACTTTGTCACGGACAACCACAGAGATAGAATCACAAAATCACAGAATCATAGGATCAATATGGTTGAAAATACTTCTAAGATCCTTGAGTTCCAACCATTAACTCAGAACCACTGTGTTCACCACTAAACCATGTCCCCAAGTGTCACATTCAAATGTCTTTTGAACATTTCCAGGGATGGTGACTCCACCACTGCCCTGGGCAGTCTGTTCCAATGCCTGACCACCCTTTTGTTGGGGAAGAAAAACAATTATTAACAGAAGGAGACCTAAAGGGATTGTCCAGCAAGCCCTGGGCAGCAGATACTGAAAGGGTTTCCTGCCTTTTACAAGACAGGAGCCTGCCAAGAGAGGATGCCTTGAAGACCAGGACTGTTTTCAGCTATCTATGTATATTAGCGCTGTCCTCCCTTGCAAGATATGGAAGGACTTTATGAGATGTTGCAAGACATGTAGAAACCCTTTGTTCCCCCCAGGTGGTCCTGGTATGGAGAAATGCTTACTGTATGATGAAATATAGTGACTGGGTTTCCTAAGCCCTAGTGAACACAGCTTGTCCCCCTCATTAACATGTCCTAACTCCTCATTAACATACTCCGTTCCCTCAGTTCTATATATTGTAACACGAGTGATCAATAAATGTCTCAATTTCTACCCCCAAACTGAGAACGTCTAGATTATTGACCGACCAACACCCTTTAGGGAAGAAATTTTTCCTAATAACTATTCTAAACCTCCCATCTATATTTTAGCTTGGAATCTCCACCTTCATGGCCAGTGTAAGTGTGGACAAATGCCCATGGCCACCGTGTCCCTTTGTCTCAAGGCTCTTCCTCCTATGGCACGTGCACAAAGACCAAAGACTGCCCTCAGGCAGCTCCTATAGCACCCAAATTCAAGAACTTGTGGGCACATTGTCTCTGCCCAGCCAGGGTTTTGTGCATTAGCCACATCCGTGGATCTATCTTCCAAACATAGATGGTTCTTGTCTGCCTCTTAGTAACCCAGTCAAAAGCAGCCTTGAAGCCTGGCAGGCATTTCCTCAGTACTTGATGCCCTGCCTTGAATGGTTCTGCATCAAAAATAAACACTGGCATAATCACACTTACAAGGCTAATGCTCTTTCCACCTGCCCTGTGAAGTCTAGACTGCACCCATCCCATGCAGAGCCCGACCAGCTGGCCCTTGGCCCTGGAAAACATTCCGTCTTAATGGACTGCTGCTCCTTCTCCACCCGACTGTGCAGCTATCAAAACCAAGGATATCTGAGGCTTTGCCAGGAAGGTTTGTGAGCTTTTCAATCAAGTGTTTTACCTGAGCTCAGGTATGCTATCTTTGTTGTAGTCCCTCTGTCTCCTGACTATGTAATGGCACTGGAGAAGGACCTGAGACATGGGTTGATTGTAGAGGGATGCAGGAAGGACAAAGTTCCCTGGAAGAGGCAGAAGCAATGCCATCAGCTGGCAAGAACAGGGCAAAAAGAGACAAGGGGTACCCCTGGGGGAAACTGCCCATGAAATACACTGCTGATAAATGACAGGTGGCAAAATAGAGAGTTTTTAAAAATATAAGGTGTGTGTCACTGTCAGATCTGCCACGGGGATTATCCAGCTCAATCTTTGAGTCATGCTTTGCCCTTTTTTGTCTTCATTGAGTGAATGGGGTGTGTGCCAGCAAATAATCAAATTTACACAGGTGTTTGGGGCCCTGAGCATGTGATGATGCAGAGGGAGAGTGGAGAGATGCTGGAGGAGCAGAAATGCTTTGCCGTGAACTCTGTGATTCTGTCAGAACTAGTAAAAAAGGAATTGGCTGCTTCTGGCAGGCTTTGTTCCATGTGCAGCCATCTCCTTCCTACCTTGAGTTTCATTATGCTAATGGAATATTGATGTGGTAATAACAGCATTATGGAGCCATGTGTCTGCCTGGTGCTTTGCCGACACCAAAGAGGATGGTGCCAGTGCTGGGCAGTGCAGCACGGAAAGGAGACCGGAGACATATTGGTGGTTCCTCTGGATACATCGGAGTGGCCAGTGCCTGAAAGTCATACAGGGGCAAGCCCAGAGCCTGGCCCTTTGAGAAAGATCCATGAAACCCACAAATGAGGCTGGAAACCTAGAAGGAGACCCCATGGCATACAGGTGCTGTGCAGACAACATTACCATGGCAGGGATGAGTATGACAGACTCTGGGGAGCATAAGAACAGCAAAGAGCCCCAGCTAAAATGGCACAGGAGTGGAGTCATGCACAGTCATGGGAGGCCTGCTTCACCCTTCACTGGGCACTTTGGAAAGCAACAAAACCATTAACCAGTAATTTAAGCTGCTACAAGGTCTATGGGATCACCCCAACAATTTATCACACAGCTCAAATGCATGAAGCAAAGCCAAAGCCCGTGCCAGGAAGGTTAAGGAGAGACAGTATCCACTGCCATCACCCATCAGAAAGAAAACACAGGCTCAGCTCCTTTCTGCTACTCTAATCCCTCAGGAGGCAGCAATAAATCCCAGGATTTGGCTTGTCATGTAAGTTTGCAGCATTTTTTCTTTTTTCATTTTTTTTCTTAGTGAATGTCATTGCCAGAGATTTGGGATAAAGAGCCTTGCCAGTCTCTCAGTTCTAGAATGCCCACTGTGTCCTGTTCAGAGTGCAACCTGGACCGTTAAAAACTCGGATAGGAGAAAGCAGAGGCTTGGTAGAGACACAGCAGGAGCAGCATGAGGTGCACTTCTGTGCCCTGTTATCAGACACCATGGCTGTGGGACACATTCACAGCCCACCATCTCTGCCTGCTGGTGCAGCTGGGGTCCAGAGCACACATGCCCTTCCCTGTGCTTGAGTCCCAGAGGCTCAGGCGAGATCAGAGGAAATCCCCCAAGTGAGTTCATTTTATCAAAAGGAAACAGGAGCTCCTGGGCAGAGCCTGGCGGCTGCTGGAGCTACCTGGGTACACCCTGCACCAAAGGCTGGTGTATCCAAAAGCCATGACTCTCCTGAGTCATCTAAGGTCCAAACAGCAGCAGTTGCTGAAGAGCAGGAAGGATCAAACATGGCACGTGGACACAACTGACCCACACAATCCCCTTCTGCCACAGTCCCAGTCTGCCCCCGTGTTTTTTTGCAGTGTGTCAGGACGGATTTTGCTGCCCTACATTTGAAGATCACTCGAACATCACTAAGGAGAAACCAACACAAACTCTCCAAAAATGTAGCAAACCTGAGACAATAAGCTGCTTTTCTGTACCTTGGAGGAAAAGAGAGCTCACATATCAAGGATAACCCAACACCAAGCTGTGACCATGGAAGGACAAGGAAAAATCTTTAAAGCAGCAGAAAACAGGTGCTCTGCTCTGGAAGCCCCAAACATCCAGCATTGTTGCAGATTTCACTGAAGGCACAAGCCACGGCTGCCTCTGTAATTCTGATTTCGTTACTTTTAACTGCACCTGCCCCACTGACCTCTCATTTCAACACATGCTCCCTGCCTAGGGGTATATGTATTTTTTAGGGCAACACAACCATGTCTTAAGCAGTTTAGGAGACAAGATTAGGAATAATTTGTCTGCTGACCTTCAAATCTCTTTGAACAATGGTAATGTCAGATGTTCCATGCGTGCACCTAAAATTTAACACAGTGGTAGATCATCTGTAAGGGAAATGCAGTTTCCCTTTCATTGTTTTAATTTTTTTCCCATATTTAGTGTCTCAGTCAACATCTAAAGGAATTTCCCATAAATCAAAACAAGGGAAAAAAAAATATGAAGCCACAAAAAAATGAGTGAGGTGTGGAAAACCAGCCATGGCTGTGGCTAGAGGGTATTTCATAACTTAGAAGCACCAGGAAAAGTAAGTTCTTATTCCCTGTGCAGCCCTAATTCCAGCATCCCCTGGCTTCGGAGTGCTTGACTCTTCAGTCCAGGCAGGTTGTTCTCTGTACTCTGTAAGGAGTCCATCTCCACAGAGCAACAAATCTGCACAGGACAAGGCAGGTGCAGTGAGCAATTGGCTTTGCACTGTGGTCCTCTGGAAGCCAAGGGGTCTGAATTATAAGGCCCACAAGAGGTATATGATTTATTTCAAACACATTTATGGCTCCCATAAACTTTCAGATGGGATCAGGTTTAGTGTTTTGTTTTTATTTCATTTTATCATGTCTATACACTGTGAATGTAAATGTTTGGCCCAAGCTCAGCAGGTGTAAATCAGGGGAGCCCCTTGCAAGCATGTGATGCTACAATGACTTACACCCACTGAGGATTTCACCAGTTCTCTCTTAATATATGTCCTGAAACCCACATTTTTATTTGTTTATATTTGTTATTATTAACTGGGGTTAGAAAGGTGGTCAAATAAAGAAATACTATGCAGGGGACACCAAAATACTGCTCTTGGCAAGATTGTTTTCAACCCCCAAAACCACTTTACTGACTGTGAGCACTGGTTGCAAAGAGAAAGAATTGGGAGAAATGGGGAAGAGGGAAATAAAAGGTGCATAACAGGTGGAAAATAAGAGGGGGAAAAAAGAGGGGAGCGAAAATACTGGGCATGGACAGAGGGATGTAGTAAGAGCCCAAGGTAACAGGATGAAGGAGAAGCCTCTGGCATAGCTCAGGTCCACCCTGCCTCATCTCCTCCCACTGAGCTGCCACACTGCACAGAAGGTCCAAATGGAACAGGGCAGTGGGATCGGGAGAAAGGGAACATAGGCACCAAAAGAGAATGGAGGGTGGGGGCTGCAGAGAGGGATTTGAGTGCTACAGACTTAAAATACATCAGGAACATCAAGAGCTGCTTTAAAAGGGGGTCACATAAGACCAATCAGACTTTGTCCTCCCTAGACTACAGACACCCCATTTCCAAACCTCTTTCTGAGCCTGGGTCAGGAAGGGTCCCTGTCAGGCTCCAGGCTGTCTGGGGGCAGCAAGGACAGCTTTTTCCTGAAGAAGCTTCCCACTGCCAGAGGGCAGAGTTAGATAGGATATTGGGGAGGAATTCTTCTCTGTGAGGCTGGTGAGGCCCTGGCACAGGTTACCCAGAGAAGCTGTGGCTGCCCTATCCCTGGAAGTGTCCTAGGTCAGGTTGGACAGGGCTTGGAGCAACCTGGGCTAGTGAAAGGTGTCCCTGCCCATGGCAGGGGAGTGGAACTGGGTGAGCTTTAAGGTCTCTTCCAACCCAAGCCATTCTGTGACTCTATGATCAGCTCTTCCTAAACTAAAACCTGCTTTGCTTTGCTTGGTTCTCTGGTGACACAAATGTTGGTGCAGTGCCTGTTTTGTCCTGGAAGGGGTAACCCACAGCCCTGCATACCCATTCCCTATACACAGAGATAGAGAGAGAAAGAATCAGAGAGACAGAAAGATGAATACATAGATGAATAGATAGATGCATACATATGCATATAGAGAGATAGAGATAGAGATAGATATGGATAGATAAACTTTTCTCTCTATATATAAGCTTTTTCTTCTTTGCGGGTACGCAGAGGGCTGGAACCCTGGACATGTGTGACATGTGACCTACCCATCAGTGTTCCAGAGCGTGGACAAAGGGGAGCCCTGGCAGGGGGAAGGACAATGGAGCAACACCAACAGCAATGGCTCAGCAAGGTTGTTGGGGTAACAGCTGAGGCCCTGTAAAGAGACACCGAGGTTGAAAAGTGAGATTTTTTTTTCACCTCCCAGACTTGGGACAGGATGCAGATGCCTCAGGCTCACATTTACCTACAGAATGGCATTTTTTGGCTGGGCTCTCAAATGGCTGCAGCCATTTCTGCCATCCTGAATCCTTTGTCCATCCAGTTTCTGCAGGCCACAGGAACATCCAGCCCACCTCAGCCTCTGTAAAGTCTCCTCTTCCCTTGCTTGGAGAAAGATGTGGACCTTGACTTGGCTGAAATCTCTGGGATAGTTTGGAAAACTGATGGGGAAGAAAAAGGTCTCATATGGAGCATAAGACCCACCAGAATCTCCATGGATGTGGGTTTTGGAGGTGCCTTTGTTGCTGATAAATTCTGTAGCCAGCAGCAGAACTGATATCAAAACCAGTGAGGTGAACTGGTTCCAGAGCACTGCACTGTGTTAAACTACCTGGCTGAATAGGAGTTGCTATCCTTCAAGTAAGAGCTAAAACAGAAAGACTGACTCCTCATGGACATTAAAGTAATTAGGATGGTAATATCTAATCTTCCCTCTTTCAGTTTGAAAACTTGTCCTGTCACCCCAGATCCTTGTAATTAGTCTTTCTCCATCTTTCTCATAGGCTCTCCTCAGGTACTGGAAGGCCACAAGTAGGTCACCCCAAGATACAACCTGGGGGAAAAGTAGAAACTCACCATTGACGTTCAAACAAAACCCATCCTGCACAGGAGCACACCTGAAGCTGTTCATTCCATGGTCCAGGAATATTCTGGCTCAGCCACCTCTAATAGAACCTTCCTTGCTTAGGCTGGTGGAGTCTTCTGTCAGGCTGGGCTTTGAAGTAAAGTTCAGAAGAACCAGGCACACAAATCTTACTGCAGCACCATGCAAACAAAGACTAAACATGGGCTTTATTCATGCCTGTCAGTTTCTTTATCTATTTTCTAGGATTCCTCTCTGCTGATATCAATCCTCAAACATTTTCCCTCTTTCTATATACTGATTTTCTGGTTTCTAGATACTGTTACTCCCAAAATACAAGAGGATTTTTGCAATTTTCTTTCTTTTGGAGGTAACTCTCTGGACAGTTCTTACACAAGGTAAAATTTCCATTCACATTTTTATATCTCTTTTCCCTTTTACTCAGTTTTGCATATACTTTTTCTCCTCTGCAGGAATTTTCTGTTTCTTCCTTAACCCCATGGGCTGAGTGTTTCTCCCTGAGCCATCCCCTTCTGGCCCAAGCTGAACAAAATGAGCTGACACCACCAAGGAATAGTAACACTACAAACTGGTGATGAGTTGCCTTAATAACTCTTAATAACGTCTTTATTCTCATAAGATGGTCTGGATGAGCCACATCAAGCTCTGTCTCATCTCTTGGGATTCCATCTGACCACAATGAGAGAAGGAGTGCAGTGGTCCTGCCCAGCTGGTCATGCTGCTCCTCTCCATCAACTCCAGTGGCTCCTCTCCATTGACTCTGGAGAGATTCAGCAGCAGCTCTGCCTCCACTGGCCCCCATTCATGGCTCTGGCTTCTTCATAAGCCCCTCGCAGCCCTGGCAGGACGGTGGGACACCATCTCCAAGCTCTCAAGAAGTGCTGGTTCACCCTCAGCTATGCTGGACCTCTCGAAGCTACAAGCCTGAGGGAACAGCTGGAGCTGTGCCAGGGCAGAGTTAGGTTGGGTCTCAGGAAAAGGTTCTCCCCCAGAGGGTGGTGGGCACTGCCCAAGCTTCCCAGGGCAGTGGGCACAGCCCCGAGGCTGCCAGAGCTCCAGGAGGATTTGGACAATGCTCTCAGGGACAGGGTGGGATTGTTGGGGTGTTCTGGGCAGGGCCAAGGGTCGGACTCTGTGATCCTTGCAGGTCCCTTTCAGCTCAGGAGATTCCACTATTCCATGAGAGCAAGTTTTCTCTCTTAGAGAAAATTCTTAGAGGTGGCTGATGGGTTTCTGGTTTCCTTACATGTTCAGATGTAAACAGATCAAAAGGAGCCCTGTGGCACAGGTCTCTGCATCCAAACACACATGAAAAGAAATGCAGGAAATAATCATTCACCTGTGGAAAACACAAGCCAAGTGACTGCATGGTGCAACAAGAGAGTGGCAGAAATTACAGTGCCAGAGACCCGGGAGGCAGAGCTCACCAGCAAACCTCCTGCTAGGTTTCTCCCACTGGGAAGTGTTGTTGGTGACCATGGGAAATGCTCACACAGGAGCAATTTTTTTGTATTAAAAAAAAAAAAAGTGTCAGAAGCAGTAATATGGAAATTCCAGGCAGATATAAAGCCTCCTGTAGAAGGTGAAGAATTTTTGTCTGTGTTGTGTTTTTCCTGGGATGACACAGTGAATAACTGCAGATGGCACATGTATCTCTCACTGCACAGCCAGGCACAGCTCACTCTGTTCAGTGTGGCACACTGCCAGGGGCACTGGGACAGTACAGGGGGCTCAGCATTTGGCAAATGCCATCCTTGGTTTGGACTCCTTCGGTACAAAGGAGTGAGAATTCTTCCTTAATTCAGTATTTCCTCGCCCTTCTTCTCCCTGGTGAACCAAGACATTAGCCCAAGGTCCAGACACTTTATGTGTGTCCCCTAGAGTCAGCACAGATGAGCTCCCTGTGGCAACCAGTCACACCCAGTGTCCTATACAGAACGGGAGACTGAGAGAATGCCTCATTGCACCTGAGGGACTAATAGAATCCAAGAGCTTACTGTGTCCAGATTCAGGCTCTGTGCTATTGAAAAAGACATCAATGGGCTGGAGCATGTCCAGAAGAGGGAACAGAGCTGAGGAAGGAGCTGGAGCACAAGTCTGATAAGGAGCAGCTGAGGGAGCTGAAGGGGCTCAGCCTGGAGAAAAGGAGGCTCAGTAGTATCATCTGAAAGGGTGCTATAGCCATCTTGGGTTCAGTTTCTTCTCCCAGGTAATTAGTGACAGAACCAGGGGAAACAATCTCAAGTTGCACCAGAGGATGTTCAGGCTGGATCTTAGGGGAAATTTCTTCACTGAAAGAGTGGTTAGACACTGGCACAGGCTGCTCAGGAATCACAATCCCTTGGAAGTGTTCAAAAATGTGTGGATGTGGCACCTGGGGACATTGTTTAGTGATAGCTTTAGTAGTGCTGGGTTAATGGTTGGACTCCATAGCCTTACAGGATTTTTCCAAACACGGTGATTCAGTGATTCCATGTGTAATAACAGAAACCACCTCTGAAAAACATGGAATGGCACTCCCAGCACTCCTAACATGTTTTTGGAAAGGAGAGGTACCCAGGAAAATACAGAGGCCCACAAAAACCCTCACTTGCTCCCAGTGTCCTGACATCTCCATAGTCCCTTTTCTTCGGGACCAACATCTCCTCCTCCTGCACAGCCCTTGGGGCAGCTCACACATCCCTTACATGCTGGACTGCAACAGAACCAGGAGTCACCTGTACATGAGGTGTCAGACACAATGTGCTACCCACACCTGCCTTCAGGTCAGGCCAGCACTGAACCCAGCTTGGAGGAGAGCTCCAACACTCCAGCTACCTTCCTTTCCAGAAATTACTGAGGACAGCAGAGCCTTGAGAGCCTGAGCTCCCTGGGTCTCTCCTCCAGATTCAACACCCATGCATGGTGGAGGAATCCACCCTTCAGAGAGCAGCAGGGATCCTCTCTGGCAGCAGGAAGCTGTTCAACACATAGCAGGAGGCACCAGGCCAGCTCAGGTTTCAGGGTGACATTTTTTTCTCATTATCTGAGGTCTTGGCTGCACTTTAATTGTTAATGAGAGATCAATAGCAGAAGCTTGTTACATGTCAATGAAGGGAATGTGCCAAATGTCTCAGCCCTCAGCTTATGTTCAGTCTTCCCTGGAGGAAAACTGGCACATGGAACCCTCCAGACTCACCTGATGCAGGGGAGTAAAGGAGTTGGGACTGGTGCTTGAGCAGAAGCTGTGACTGTCCCGCGAGGCAGAGCAGGACAGAGGCTGTATGGAATCCCCTGCTCTGGGGGCATAGCAGCTCTGAGGATGTGACCTCAGCCTCTCACTCAGGTATCAGAGGGAAGGTGGCATGGGCCTGCCCTGGCTGGACCATTGCAGCTGCCCCAGGAGCAGTCTGAGCCTTGGACATCAGGTGGGAGCTGAGGTTCAGTGACGATGACTGAGAAACCGTACACACATGGAGTATTTGGAATACCGTGCATGGCTCTGTGGTCAGGTTGTCTCCAAAGCAGAATGATAAAAGGTAGAAGAAAAGGGACCAGTGCAGGCTGCAAAATGGGGCAGACTCTGCTTGCAGTGGGTTAAACAGAGCTGGACCTGTGAGCAGGGAAGGGTGGCTGAGGTAGATGTGACAGTAGTCTGCAAAACTGGGAGGAGCAAGTAGGGAATTGTTTGTTTTACTGCAAGGAGTAGGAGCTGTCACAGAGTGACCAGACAGCAGACTTCAAAAAAACCCCAGATTTAGGTACAACACACTGTTAACTTGTGGGACCCAAGGCCATAGGATGCTGGGGAAGATACAGAGGCTTCAAAATGAGATTAGGCAAATACAGAGGAATCAGTAGGAATACTGATTACCATTGGAACTGTAGTCCAACATGGAGAGGTATGGTTGTGTATGAGCAGGACGCTGAGACAACTGGGACCTCTGCAGTGAGCTTCCTTGCTGGGTTGCTTCTTTTCATTTGTACTTTTGAAGGTGTCTCAGTGAGTCCCAAAGGTGCAGGATCGCAATGCCCTGTTGTTCAAACTCCATTTTGCCTGATGACAGGCTGGAGCTCACTGTCCAGGCTGCCAGGCTCTCAGGAGGGTTGGCAAATTTTCCAGTACTTCCCTTCAGCAGGAAATTCTCTTCTGTAAAACAGTGACTGAGAGGCAGCATGTCCTGGCTGGGATAAGGCCCATGTGCTCTATAAGCCAGGCACTCTGCACACAGTGCAGATTTGCTAGGAGATTTACAGGCAGCTGAACCCCATTATAGCCTCCCACCCCATCAGTGCCTCCTGTCTGGTCAGGAGATGCTGGGTTACCTGTTGGGCAACCAGCACATAGACAATCAGGTGCTGCTCCGTGTGTGCACAGGTGGGCTGGGTAGCCCTGGCTTGGGGGTGATGGGTACAGGGCGTGTGTGTGTGCAGATGTGTGCACATGGGAACAGTTCAATGTGGCCACAGATGCTGTGCCTGTGTACGTGCAAATCTCTCCATCTGTGTGTTTGTGTGAGCAGGCTCCATGTAGCGTGGGTAGCAAGATGAACGGATAAATCCTAAAAGGAGTTCACAAAATTAATGTGTTTCATGAGATGTAATTTATAGACCTCTCCTTTGATGTTTTAGGAGGGTGTAAATATAGGAAAGCAGCCCATAACTTAACGACAGGAATGTGCTAATTAAGTGTGCGAAAGGAATGTTAATTAGGAGAGAATGAATGAGAAGGGCACAGACACGCTGTAATCCCAGGAAGCCTCCCTGAGTCCCTCCCTCCTGCCCTGGAGATGCATTTGCTGCCTGGGGCAGATGCCCCAGTGGGGCTGAAAGGCCAGTGCCCTAGTTCTTCTGGGGGGCAGTCAGGAGGTAATGGCAAGCCATGGAGCCTGGCAGTCTGGTCAGTCAGGTCTCCCCATAATTAATAACAGCCAGAGCCCAGAGATTCTGTCACTGGGGAAGTTCAAAGCCAATTCCATCACTTTCCACAGAGGGCCCAATTCCAAAAGAACCCCCTACATCCAGGTTTTGGAGAGCCCAAAGGTTTAGGGAAAGGGAACACAGAAAACCTGAGCAGTGTGCAGCATTTGAAAGGGCACAGGTTTGCTGGAGTTTTGTTTATCCATAGCTGTCCTGAGAAACAAGTTGTTCTTCCAAAGCCTTATAAGGATGTCCCAGCTTTCTCCTCATGTGTTGTAGCTGGACCTCAGCAGGTGTCTCTGGGAGCTTTGAATGAGAGCTTTGAACTAATGAGAAATCTCCAACTGTAAGTAGAGAGCAAAACTCTATTTCTGTTGCAAGAACACATGTCCCTGCATCACTACAGAATCAAAGGACAGTGTGGGTTGGGTAGGACCTTAAAGCTCATCTCTTTCCAGTCCCCTGCTATAGGCAGGGATACCTTCCACTAGACCAGGTTACGCAGACCCACATCCAGCCTGGCCTTGAACACTTCCAGGGATGGCAATGCTGCCACTCACATCATCCAGCTGGCTCATGATGAACACTGAAGATTTCAGACCCCACTGGCACCCTGGTGCCAGCCCAGCTCCCAGACCGTTCTACAACCACAGCACAGTCCCTGCAACACAAAGTCACAAGAGCAGATGTTGTCACAGCATCTGTGTTCTGCATTTGGTACTGGGTGCTCCTTCTTCATTACATGCTGGGAGTTTGTCCCTCTGGAAGGGAATTAGCTCTGGTGGTTGCTCACCCCATAACAGCACCAGGACGAGGCAGCATCCACCTGGCCAGAGATGAGAGATGTGGGGCCAGAGCTGGCACCAGAGTCATGCCTGGGCTGCTCCTGAGTGACTAAAATATGGAAGCCCCAGGCTGTGGAAGGGCCCAGGAACCTGCTGAGTGCACCAGGCTCCCCTCTGCTCAATAATTACCAAATGAGGCTGGCAATGGCGAGGGGTCTGCACACGGAACTGCCAGAGCTGACTGCAGCCTGGCTCTGGGAACAAAACGGGAATCAGTGACAGAGGGAGCTGCAATTTCCCAGGATTTCAGAAGTGCTATTTTTCTTTCTATTACAACATATGAACAGTGGTCAAGTGTCTCACTTCTCCATCCACAGGCCTCCCAAAAGAAAGGGATTACAAGTGTATCATTAATATCACAGTGACCTGGCAGCAAGTCGACAGATTTAATCTGGTGACAAGATGAGTGGCACTGGAATTCTCCCATCTCCCCAGAAAATGAAAAACAGGTTCTGCCTGCTACTAGTAAATATTGCTGGTAAGTGAATAAAAATTCAAAAGGGAAAAAGCAATTTTCCTTCTGCTCATATTGTGCTTAGTTCTCAATACACTTCATGCAAGAGGCTCCCTCGGCTGATGGATTCCTCCTAGATTATATCATGCCTTTAAATTTATATGCCCCAGCTCTTTAAAAGACTGTTTGCCAAGGCCTTTGCATTCTGTGTTAGTCTGGTAACTGCTGACATTTGAAAGATGTCATTGAAAACAAATCCAAAATGTTTTTTTAAGTAAGAAAAGGAGACAGACCTAGCAGGTAGAGGGAGATTAAAGATTTAGTCAACAGTTGAAATCAAAGTTTTCATGAAGTGGTAATGTCAGAAAAAGTTTACAAGGCCTAATAGAGGGCTTGTGTGTCATGAAAACCCAAATTAAGTTTGTTTTTTTTTCTTCCTAGCACTCCACATGAATTTTTCAGGGCTCTGGCTTCTCTGAAACAGCAGAGCAGCAACCCAAACACAACCCAGTGAGAGCTGGCAAAGACAGAGACTGTGCCTATGTCAGGCATGGCAGGCAGGAGGGAACTTGCTTTCAGGTCCAACCAACATCCCTCCAACAAGCAAAGCAAAGTCACACATGTGGCCACTGAATTTGTGTTAAATATCTGTTGTTGTCTGCCATCAAACACCACAAAATTGCAGCAAATTGTCAGTGCTTCTCCTGCTTTGAGTGAATATCTTCAATCCCACAAACCAACTTTTTTGGTGGTCATGGCTGGTTTGGGGCTCCAGTGCTGAAATCAGGTTACACTTCACCTCAAGAGTTTTTAGGTAGAAGGACACAGACAGCAAAGCAGGGCTCTACACCACCTCCACCACCTCCATCAAGCCTGTTGGGCTGAGAGGGCAGAGAGCAGGGTTGGCATCCTCGCCCTGTCAAAGAGGGATGGAGGACATCTCCTGGGCACAGCCTGCATGGCCTTGCACACAGGACAATGACATGAGACCAAATACATAGGAAAACTGATGGGTGGATTTACATAGTGGTCTTGGTGGGCCAAGAGAATGACAGGAAGGAATGGCCATCCAACCTCAGGTCTGTGGAGTGAAGCTCAGGTGAGCCTGCCCTCACAGGAGGTGATGACACTGCCCCGGAGGTGTCTCACTGGGCCCTGGGTCTGCAGCACCTGTTCCCAAGAGTGGGTGTTGTGCAGTCTCGACTGACCTTCTTGTGCCCCGCAGCCACTGTCAGACCCATCACCAGCACCAAGAGAGAGTTCTGCCTCACTCCATACACAGAGCATCTCCACACGTGTGCCCATTCCTTGGAGACACCAGCATCTCATCCACCTCCTTAATCCACAGACCATGGTCTTCACCCACCCAAACCAACTATGGCCAAGAGATCCAAACTTTGGCCCATGCCTCATGTGTCCTCTGCAGCAAAGCTTTGCCTTCCCAACACCTCATATCCTTCCCGGTCACCTCCCTCTCCTACCCCACCCAGCCTGGGAACAGTAGAGAGATGAGAGTCAGCGATCAGCACCAGGTTGTGCTGTGCCTTGGGGCTGCCATGGAAGAGGAACTCAGCATTCCTGTTTGTTTAATAAAAAGATACCAAAAGCAAGTCAGGAGCTTTTCACATCTGTGATCTCTGCACTGCAAATTGCCACCAAAAGGTGCACTTCTAACCCTTGACCAAAAACCTCATCAACAGCGGTGCTTCATTACTATTGCTCTCCAGCCTTGGCCTGGGCTGCCCAGTAGAAAATGTGAAAAGCTTTTCTACTTTAGATGAATGAACCTACTCCAAAAGCTACCATTTAAAGAGCAATTCCAAATCCAAGTAATGCCTCCTGACCTGGATCTCCATAACAAGTTGACCAATTTTAGTCAAACTTCGCAAGAAGCTTCTAATTAGCTTCCAGAGCATGCTCATGAGTTCTCAGAGCAATGCAGCTGGGTGAAATCCTAAAAATAGGGCCTCCATGGAAACCCCTTTAGCACTTATGGTGAGGGGACATGACACTGGTATCGCATTGCACTCTGTTACATGGGATCTGGGGAGCAGGACAGTGGATGATGTGGTAAAAAATGATGTGAGATAATATCCTAAACACAATTTTATCCAAGGTCATCACTGAGTCTGTCTGTCCAACAAAAAGGGTCTGATTCCTGCAAAGTCAGGTCCTGTTTGAACCACAGGAATGAGTCCTACACATCTCACTGTGCATCCTCTTCTCTGGAGGGGAACACCTGCCCTTCATGCTTGGTGATACTTCCTCAGATGTGTGTAAGCTCTCCCTTGGGGCCAAGACAAAGCATGAGCACTGCAACCTTGAAACACTCATTCATGATCACCACATGTGGAGACCCTGCTGCCTCTTTCCTGAACTCAGTCACAGGTTTCCTCCCACCTTCCAGCACCAATTCCCAAGGATAATGAATTCACACACAGAATGGTTATTCCCATCCTGGGTCTTTATTTAAAAGCAAAATATCAAGAGAACAGCTCATTACCAGAGTGAAGACACTAGTGCTGCCCATGCTCTGCACAAAGGCATTAGACAGTCAGCCACCTCCTACATAAGAGGTGCTGTGAATTGCTTTTAATTTCTGCATTCATTTATTGTAATTTATTTCAGAAGAGAAATAATTGTTACTTGGCTAGAGAGTCACAGGACAGCAAATCCGTGTCTGCCATGACTGTGAGGCAGCCATGGCACTGACAAGCAGCTCCTGATCCTAACTGCTTTTAACAAAGCTATTACTTTAAAAACTTAGCCAGCCTATTCATGTAGTTCCCTATTATGCTCAAAGAGTTGACACAGTAAACACTTCCAGACTTGGATGATGTCCATTGAGGGTTCCTGCCTATTCAACACTTGTCTTTCTCAATTATTTGAGGTACAGGAAAATTTTGGAGAGGCCTTCTGGGTAAGCAGCTTGCCTTCTCCACCCTCCCCAGGCCCCTGGCATCAGTGCCTCCATACCCAGTGATGTTCAATAATGTGCAGTGTTTTACTGTGAGATGTGGGTGTTTCATCAGCCTTCTAGACCTTTTAGCCCCTTGAATCCCTTGTTTCCAGATGACCATTTTTCTGCTTTCAGTCTGCAGTATTTGGATCAGTGGCAATGCTGATGGCAGACATGGAGATCCAGGCAAAGTCTCCAGTGGCCTCTTACACAAGCACCTTGAGGAAATCCAGTTGCAGAACAAGCCGTGTCTTTGATCTCTAGACAAATATTCCCACAACTAGGGTATGGCATGGAGCAAGGGTGCGCCAGCCCAGTCCCACCAGCACCTCCCTGGTCTGGGAGCTACTTGACAAGATCCACTTCTTGGAGTGAATTGGAGCCAGGAGTCCATTCACAAGAGTTTTGCCCCAGTGCCACTACCATAGCAGTCTTGAAGAGCACAGAGTGGTGCCTGAAAGCCAGATAAGCCATGTAGGAGAATAACTGTGAAAGAAAGGGATGGGAATGCTGAACTGCTCATGCTTTATCATCAGACAGACCTGGCCCTACAGAAGAGACTGGTGTCTGCTACTGGGAAAAGGTGCAGAATATCCCTAGGAGAGGGACAGAAGCAAAACCCAAACTAGCAAACAGGTGGGACAGCCAAGTCAGGGTCACGGAGAGCCAGAAGTAATCCCATGAGCTGTGCACTCAAGACAAGACAGTTCCACCTGCCCTCAGCACTCTGCAGGATTGATACCCTTGGCCAAGAACATGCTAAGCCCAGAGGACTTACTCCAATGAAAGCAGAACAGGAGTACATGGTGGAAACCAAGCCCAGCCACACCAGGCTTAGAAAGGAGCAGCTCAGGAGTGCTGAGAGTCCAGTCCCAGCTGTGTGCTGGACCCACTGGCAATGTGAGGGGAAGGCGACTTGCAGGGCACTGCACAGTCACTTGGTCTCCTGCCGTATCCACAGTCCCTGAACCTCTTCCCTGTACCCATGAATGGACTGTGCTGTCCCTGCCACACCAAGGGTTGTGCTGTGCAGGTAAGCATGGCCAAGACTGTAATAGCCAAACTACTGACAAGCAATATCTGGTGCTGCCTAATTGTCTCTCTGTCAGTGATCCCAATCCTCCTCCTCTCTGTTCCTTTTGGGCTGGTGAATTGGAGCTGCCCCATTGCCACTTCTTTCTTTCTGCATCTGGGTAATTGCCAGCGACACCTTTTAAATCACTTCGGGGAGGTTTGATGAAACAAACTAGATGGAAATCAAATTTCAAGTAACTGGTAGGAAATTTAAAAGAAAAATGTTTATGGAGCAATTTTCTTTGCTTCCTCGAATGGTGGAAATTGTTGCTGTCACTTATAAATTATTAATTTCAATTTGGCCTGTTCTCTTTTCAGGGTTGCAGGCTCTTGAGGAGCCAGGGCTCTCACTGAAGGTGTATCCCAGGAGTGCTCTAACTTGATGGAAGTGGGTGGCATCTCCGTCATGCACCAGAATAGGGTGTCTCTGTCTTTCAAAGGGGATCAGTCCCTCCACAACGGTCCCAAAGGGGCTTTTCTCTGGCCACTCTGGTAGAATCAGTCTTGTGAGATGCAGGCAAAAACACACAAAGAGTGGGAACAGGTTGGGTTTGGGACCTGTAGTGAGTGGAAATTCACTTCTAAAGTGGTTAACTTGGCTGGGACATGTTCAGCTGGAAGACAGGAGGGAAAGTAATTACCAGAGTGAAAGTATCCCAAGGACTCCTGTAATTATCATGTAGAATAGCTAGAAGGGACTCTGGAAAAGCAGATAGAGTTATGCTTCTACCCGGAGCTGTGGCAGACAAAGGGAACCACCACCTGAAGTGATTCACCTGGTGTGACAGGACAACATCCCCAGCAGGGAGGTGAATTGAGAGCAAAATTGAGCGGGAAAGACACAACACTGACAGAAAAATAGGAGGGGAAACTGTGAATTTTTCTTAGAGGGCAAGAGCCATAATTCCATAATCAAGTATTTGGCCACATGCCTGTCCTCTTCAGTGATGAAGTGGAGGCAGATATGAGAATTTTTTTTGAAAAAAAGCAATTTATATAACAAAGTGGAGTGTAGGGGGGAAATAGATAACCATTGATTTTGAATTAGAAGTTATGAAGTAGAGCAAACTGATATAAGAAGCCACACTCATCAGTTAAAAATGCCTGACTTAAGGAATGAATGGTAGTGAAGAGGCGACTGAAATGCTCTGTGAAAAACAAAACAACAACAACAAAACTGGTGCAGAGGTTTTATTTACAGAGATGGCCAAATTCTTGATAGGACAGAAATGCAATAAGTGTTTCTGGGCTGCTTTGATGTCTGTATCACAAGAGGATGCTGAAAAATACACCAGCATTTTTAAGATCAAGGATGGTGTTAAACAGCATTAAATGGGGATAAGGGGCAGGTCTGGAGAAGGTTGTACAGTGATCTTGGATCACTGGGGAAGCTGGAGCATCCCAAAGGAGATAGCAAGCTGGGTGAGTCTGCCTTTGAGCACCAGGCATGGACAAAGCCAAGGGAAAGAAATCCAGGAGGCAGTTGAAAGGAAGCTGGAGAATTTATGCCAATCAGTATGGTTTTGTGTAAAAGAGGTCTTGTCAGCCTTCATTTCATTTACAGAGAAGATTACATGTGTGGTTGATAGAAGTGGCTGAATAGATGCGATAGAGTTCAGCCTGGGGAATGCTCCTGACTTGGTGCTGCACGGCTGATTAGAAATGAGCACTCAGCTGCAGCCAGAGACACACATGAGACTGAGGCTCAGGGAAGAGCTCGGGCAGCAGCCACTGATGGGGAGCTGTCATTAAACCTGTGTTTCTCATAATGTTTTGGAGCAAGAGGCTCAGAGTAGTCAATATTTTCATTAATGATTCAAACATACATATTAAAAACTCATTCATAAAAGATTTGCAGCTGACTCAAAGCATGGAGAGGTTGATAAATGGCATGGTGCTCTTGGCAGGGTTGGGGAGAGTCTGGGATCCCTCAGGAGACTGAACCCTTTCCCATATGTGTCGCAGTCCAGCCCAGTGCTTCATCAAGGAGTCCTAAAAGGGGGGACATGGAGCTCTGCAGTTCACCAATGGGTTGTTGTGAGTGTGTGCAGGTCCCCTTGTGCATGGGTTGCGGGGCAGAGAGAGGAGGGCAGTAATGTCACCTCTGAGCACTGCACAGGCAGAAGTGATGTGTGTGTGGAGTCCAGCCTGCCTGCAAGGCCAGTCAGTGGTGAGATGGATGGGGAAATGAGGGACTCAAAAGAGCTTAACATCTCTGTCCCAACAAATGGAAAGTCTTCAGACTGGTTCAGTGATCCCACACAAGCACCTTCTTGTGGAGGAGATACTTTGTGCTGGAAGGAGCTTTCATGGGCAGAGAAATGTCCCAGTGAGGGGGAAAGGGAAACAGGTGCCTTCCTCAGGTCTCCACATCTCCTGGAGAGAGATCCTCTCCTGGGGATGCTTGAACTGAAAGTGGCACGTCTCCAGAGGAGAGCTGAGTGGGTGAAATGCAATTGGTTGTTACATGCTGGAGACTGGAGACCAGGAAGCCACAAGGATTCTCATTGAACTTGTGTCACTTGTTTCTACTCCCCAATTTGGAACACCTTGCTTACAAGGATCCTTGCCCAGCAAAGCCTCACCACTTCGCCAGGATAAAATCCGTGGGGAAACCCCTATATCCCTTAAAGAAATGACTGTTCACCACAGGTTAGAGGTCAAACTCCCGTTCATAATTCCACTTTTCTCCAAGAAAACAGGATATCTTGTGCAGTAACACACACTCAGGCAAACCTACCAGCAAGAAAATGGGCAGTCGCCTTGTTTACTTGCTGAGGGCAGGGGCAGCTTAGGAAACAGTTAGTCTTGCTCAGCAGAGCAGAAGAATTGTCACCAAAAAATCTCCCCATGGATGGGCTGTCCTTACACTCAGAGAATCTGAATGTGCTTTCAGAGCCTGCTGTCACAAGAAAACTTAATCAATTGAATGTATTTGTCAGGGTACAAAAAAGCTTAATGCTCCCATCCCTGGATTTGTCTTTAGTGAGAAATCACCTCTGGAGCCAAGCTGCAGCCCAGGGTGAGATGTTGGGTCAAGGATCAATCGGGTCAACAGCAGAGGGAGTGGTCTGAAGAGCTCGAGAGCAAAAGGACTTCTGGGACCACTCCAGCTCTCTGTCCTGAAGGCCCATCACATTGGACACCTATTGGATTAACATGAGGGAAGAAGAAACAGCCTGAGAGAGGTGAGGGGTAGCACAATATGTCAATTGGGAACAGCTCTCCTCACAGCCAGCGTGATGCTGGAGGAGAATCCATTTGAAGCAAAGCTTGAACAAGGAGTAGAATAGACTTCAGAGGTCTCATCATCATGGCTAGGCTTTGTGAACGAAGATTTGGGAAGGGCCCTACCCATCCTTGCTACAAGCACGCTGGTGGCTAAAAAAGCCAATGTGAGATAGGGAAGTCTGGTTGCAAAAGGCACAGCAGAAAGTCTCCAAGGACAGTACTGGCAAGGCACGGTTCTTCCTGCATTGCCTTTTTTCCTCCAGGCTGATTCTGCGTGTGTACTCAAAGGAAGCAG
>JAWWEE010000034.1:299808-361574 GCA_035221455.1 Xenops minutus | reverse complement strand
TGCTTGTTGTTTCCAAATCAGACAAACCAATCGACTCAGGAAAAAAGGGAAAAATTAAATGAAACAAAACAAAACCCACCAAAAAAACCACACAGCAGAGCAAATAATTTGTCAGGGGAACCCTGACAGCACGGGGGGTGCGGGGGGAGCACCCACAGCCCGGCTGCATTAGGCTCTCTATAAAAACTGGAATTGCTAATCATTGCTGCTCAGCCGAGCTGAAAGGAGAGCTCTGCCGTGGAAAACAAACCCCCGGGAGCGAGCAGGGGGCACGTGGACTTCACCCGGGGCTGGCACACACACCTGAGCCTTCCTCCTCCCTTCTCCTCCTCCTCCTCTCTGCCTCTCCCTGTGTCCCTCGCCTGCGCTGCGGGAACCGGGAATGGGGGTTGAGCATCCCCCGTGGGGCGACACAGGGCACGTCCCAGGGCAGGAGGATGGAAACCCATCCCGGGCAGGGCAGAGCAGCTCCCGGGCTCCCCCCAAAAGAGGGGCTGTGCCCTGGCACCCGTCCCCTTCTCCCTCCCGCCCGAACTCGGTGTTACAGGAGATGAGGTAGGCTGGTACCCTCGCTCCCGTTCCCAGGATTTCCACACAGGATTTGCCAGTGTGTGGGCACCCCCATCCTCGGCGGAGCCAGCCTGGCCTTTAAAGTAAGAGGATTAAGGGCAAAAAAAAGACCAAAAACCCCCCCCTCCACGCGTGTTTGCCTCCCAGCATCCGTGCCAGGCTATAAATACCCGGCACTCTCTGTTCCGCTGCGGGGTGGAGGGGGTTTGACAGGATCGGAGGGTGGGAGGGAGAGGAGTGGGGCACCCACTCGGTGGCACTGGGGGGACACGGGGTCGGGAGGAGGGTGGCTCTTCCCCTGGGGCAGTGCGAGAGGAGGGCACGGTGGCCATGGGTCAGGAAACTGGACTCTGCCAGCGGGGTGGCTGTGCCAGCGGGGACAAGCGGGGGCGAGGCAGAGGAAATCCCCAAAGGGCCCCGGAGGCAACGGGGCGGGTGCCAGGAGGGAGTGAAAGGCAGCGCTGAGAGGAGCCGGGGCACACTGCCAGGCTGGCACGGGCACTGCGGGGACACGCCACAGCCCAGTGCCCCCAGTGCCATCCACTGGGGCGGGACAAGCGCAGAGGAGACCCCTCTCCGGACATCCCGCGCCAGATCTCTGCATCCCGCTCCCAGGACCCAACATAGACCCCAGGGCACCCACCCACCCACCCAGCACTCCGCGGAGGGGGCCGGGGCTCGGGGGGCGACCCTGGGGGGCTGCGGGGAGCAGCTCGGGGCAGAAGAAGCCCTTTGAAGTGCAGACGTGCCGCAGGATTGCTGCCTCATTAGAGAGCAATTACCGACTAATTATGTGATGGCAACACCCAAACCCGATCAGGAAATGGGGCTGCTGGGTGCCAGGGAGTGCACGTGTGTACAGGCACACACACCCACCCCCCGAAACCTCCGGAGCTCTCTGGAGCCGGGATGGGACGCGTCAGAGAGAGGCACAGGAGGTCATGGGCTCTAATTCCCACTGGGCTGGCTCCGTGCCTCAGTTTCCCTATTTAAGGCATCCTGCTCCCAGCCGCTGCCCTGCCTCTCCCCTGGGGCATCCAGCAGCAGCGACCTTACACTGCACCCCAAAACCATGGACAGTGGCTCTGCCTCAGTGAAGAGCATCCCATCCCACCACCCACCCTCTCCCTGGTCGCGGGGTGCCCCCATGGGAATGGGAATTGGGGTCTGTGCTGCTCTGCTGGCCACGAGGATCCTCCTGGGAGCCTGAGCCTGCTCCCACCAGAGCCAGGGCTTGGTGGCACCTGGACAGGAGCCACTCTCACCCCAGGGACAGGACAGCCCTGCTTTTGGTCACCCAAAACCCTGCGAGGCTGTGTCAGGACAGCTCCTAAGGGCAGGTGAACTTTAACCACATAAATAACATTCCTGCTGGCTCCTGGTTATCTGTGGTGGGCCAGTGCAGGCCTGTCCACAGCTGGAGAGGCCACCAAGGGCACTGGGGAAGGGGACAGATGGCCGGGAGCCAGCGGGCAGGGGCAGGAGCCTGCCCATTCCCAGTGGCACCCATCCCTCCGTGTCCACCCCACACACCCAATCCACGGGACCCTCGGAGACACACGGGGACCTTTTGCCCCCCAAGCCTCCCGTGCCGGCAGCGGGGACAAGGTCACACCAAGAACAGGGAGCAGGGAGCAGGGAGGAGCCGCGGGAGGACGGGGACAGGCTGCGGAGCAGCAGCGCTGATGGCTGGTGAAGGGCCTGGCATCTCCGGGCACACGGGGAGAGACGGGAAACGAGCTCTTTCCTCCCCTCCGGGAGCTCATCACCGCGATTGCAGCTGAGTGTTGGAGCCCCGAGGCCCGGGAGTTCGCACGTAGCTCCCGAATCCCGAATGCCCCTGCCAGGCGGGAGAGCAGCCGGAGCCGCAGCTCCAGGCGGCCCCGCGAAAGGTCACTGCGTTTGCACATCCACAAAACAGGCATTTAGAAGCAACAACAAAAAGGAGGGGGAAAAAACCCTCCCCAAGCTTGTGCGTGGCAGAGCCCGCAAAGATGGGCACAGCCGAGGAGCCAGGGAACATCAGCCCAGCCCTGGGACCACCCAGCCCCCCCGGATCTGGCACGCTGGCACCAGGCAGTTGGCTCGGAAATAATCACACAGAGGCGAAACGGGCAGATTTCTATCTCCTGATTTGCCTGAGCTTTCTGGGCCCCGAGGGTGCAATCGCCTTTTCAAATTCTCCGGAAGAATAAAGGCTGGGAAATTAGTTTCAGTACATCAAGCAGATGGCTGGGAGATGGGAATTTGGGGGTCCTCCTGCCCCCTAAGCATCACCCTGCAAAGGAGGGGCAGAGCTGAGCCCCTCAGGTGCAGGTCCTGGCTGAGGACATGGGGGACACAGGGACAAGGGATGGTGACTCCGGAGACTGGGAGGAGGCGGGTGCAAAGGAAGAGCAGGATGTGAAGCAGGAGCTGAGCCACCTCTGGATGCCCTCCCGGTGTGTCAGGGATGTTGGAACTGCCAAATTCCAGCCGTGCTCCCTCCAGCGAGGTCTGGCTGCCTCTGGCCTCACCCTGCACCTGCTCACCGGGTCCCGAGACACACAAACAGTCACAACCCTGCCATTGCCAAAGGATTTTCCACTGCTGGAAGTAGATCCCTGCAAAGCTGGGGAGGAGGGGGATTCACCTCCTGTAACTGTAGAGAGGAGCAGACATGGAGGAACAGGAGGGGAGGATGGGATGAGACACTGGCACTAGGGAATGATGGTGCTGAGCCCACACTGAGCTGCAGCCTGGCTTGTCCTCACCAGCCCCACTGAGTTATGGAGCCTCTGGAATCTGGTCAATCCTGGCTGTCACCAGCCCTGTCCCGGTGGATCAGCAGCACTGCATCACCCACCACCAGCCATGGCTCAGCACCCACCACGAAGGGTCCTGGACCTCCCACCCTGGCCAGATCCCTCCAGACCCTCCTGGGTGCCCAGCCCAGAGCAGGGGTGTGAGGCTGTTGCGGGCAATGCCAGTGGGATGGAACTTCCCAGCTGTTCCCCCCAGGCTGGGATGCTGTGCCCACACCCCCCATCCTCACCTGGCAGCCAGCACGGTCCCCAGCACCCACCGCATCGCCCGGGCGTGCAGCAGCTCCATATTCCAGGTGCCCCGGGAAGAGGTGCTGAGCACAGGGCTCATCCCCCCGGCTGCTGCGGGACCGGCCCAGCAGGGCTGGGAGGTGGCCGGTGCTGCCAGACTGGTCCTGGCTGTTCTGCCGGGTGCCAGCTATGCACGGGAGCCCGACCCACGGCACAGCATTCCCGGCTCTTGGGGACAGTGATGCTCCCGCCCCTGCTGCACGCGGAGAGGCAGCTCCTGCTCGGCCCAGCCGGGGATGCCGGAGCTGGCGCTCCCACCGTGCCATAGGGGCATCCCCCTGCCACACACCTATTCCCTATACCGTGGTGCCGGTGGCCTTTCCCCGGGTGCGAGGTCCAGGTCTCGGTGCCACCGAGCTGCAGGAGCTGCTGGCGGCGTTATGTAAGGAATGCTCAGAGAGGAACGCCAGCTCCTCGGTGGCTGCAGGCAGGAGGAGAGGAACAACAGCCTCTCGCTGCTCAGCAGAACACACGGCCCTGCCGCCAGCAGCAGGAACATGGGTGCCAGAGCAGGAGGAGGATGTGGGAAGGAGCAGGAGGATGCAGGAGGATTCTCCCTGCTCGGTCACCACCAGGACAAGCTCCAATCCGCAACTCCAGTCCCCCAGGGGTGTGGGCACTACGAGGGTGGGGAGGGATGGCACATGGGATGGTGCCGGGCGTGGAGGTGCAGCCCGAGCCCCGCATCGGTCGGATCCTGCCTCGCTGCTCCGAGAACAAAGGGCTGCGCTGAAAGGCTCCGGCGGCCGCGGAATCACCGGCGGGGCTCGGGGGCTCGGAGCAGCGGCACAGCCACCGAGTCCCGCAGCACAGGCATGGGAGCTCCTCCGATCCTTTGGGGTTCTGAGAAACCTCCAAGCTGCCCCAGCCTGGAGCAGCCGGGGAGATGGATTAGTGGGACGCAGCCCAGGGGGATCATGGACACAGCACGGGGAGGGATTATGGACATGGCACGGGGGGATCACCAACACGGCACAGGGGGATCGTGGAAATAACACACGAGGATCATGGAAATGGCACAGGGGGATCATGGAAATGGCACAGGGGGATCATGGAAATGGCACAGCGGGTTCCCCAACACGCACAGGGGGATCAAGGACACGGCACAGGGGAATCACGGACATGGAATATCACCAACCCGCCCGGGTGTTTGGAGCGGGGCGTCTGTCACCAGGCTTCCACTAACATACAAAAGGCGTCTCATTATCCTCTAATTAGTGCCTTGCCAGCTCCTGCAATTAACACCCATGCAAGAGCTGTTGTTGAGGTAAACAGAGGGTTAGAAGCACCCTGGAGAGCGGGGGACCCTGGCAGGGTGCAGACCACCCATGGGCACACACCGAGGGCAAGGAGACCCCGCTGCTGAGTCCACAGGATCCAACCAACCTCCTGAGCTCCAGTGCCTGCTCCAGGAGAGCTGGACGGGGCACTCTTGCCCTCAGTGAGAACATGGCAGTGACAGGACCTTGCAAAGCTGGTGGCACTGCCCAGAACATCCCACACAGCAGGGAGCACCCATGCTCCACAGGGAGAGGGCAAGAGAGTTTCATAGGATCATGGTTTGGGTTGGAAAGGACCTTAAAGACCAGATTGTTCTATCCCCTGCCATGGGCAGGGACACCTTCCACGAGCCCAGGTTGCTCCAAGCCCCATCCAACTTGGCCTTGAACACTTCCAGGGATGGGACAGCCGCAGCTTCTGTGGGCAACCTGTGCCAGGGCCTGCCCACCCTCCCAGGGAACAATTCCTTCCCAATATTCCATCTAACTCTGCCCTTTGGCAGTGGGAAGCCATCCCCCCTTATCCTGTTACTCCCAGTTACTTGTCCCTGTCCCTGTTACTCGTCCAAAGACCCTCTCCAGCTCTCTTGGAGTCACTTTAGGCACTGGAAGAGGCTCTTAGGTCTCTTCAGACTGAACAGCTCCAGCTCTCCCAGCCTGTGCCCAGAGCAGAGGTGCTCCAGCCCTTGGAGCACCTCTGTGACCTCTGGACTTGCTCCAGCAGTTCCACTTTCTCCCAAAATCAGCCCATGAGTCAGGAATAGCTGGGGTTGGACTCCAGGCAGCAGGTCCTGCTCCAGAGGTGCCAAAGCCACACATCCTCCTGCACAGCCCACGCTGGCCAGGTGTTTACTCAAGTCCAGGTGTTTATTCAAGTCGTTTTCCTTGGAAACATCAAAGGAATCGCTCAGGTCTTAAATGGCCTTTCTCCACCTGACCCAGAAACACGGATCAAGAGCTGCCTCATCCCTTAATTGAGAAGTTGGTGACTTTGAATCTTTATTAAAGAGCTTTAGCGAATTCAGAGATTAAGGGCACAACCAGCCACGGCCATCATCCAACCTGATTCCCTGGATCCAACCTGATTCCCTGCATACCAGGGCCGGAGCCACCTCGCCCTGCAGCCGCTGCTCCGGAGCCCTTGCCAGGCTTCAAACTCCCTGTGCTGCTTCTGCTGCTGAGGGAAAACCAGAATCAAACCCAGTCCACACTGAAAACCAACAGGGCACCGACCTGCCTGCATAGAATAACTCATTCCCAGGGTATTTTCCAGCTTGGAATGGTGAAAGGAGCAGGCAGGGCTAGGGGGAAACACACACCACACGTTCCCCCTCCCTCTCTCTGCAGGTTTCCAACTGCCTGTGCCACATGCAGGGGGCTGCTCTCCAGCAGTGCCAGGAAAACAGGGATGTTTGGGAGCAAAGGGCTGGCAGGGCACAAGGCACCCACTTCTCTGTGGGGCAGCGGGAAGGGGCTGCCTGTGGAGCAGGACTTCCCTGGGTGGGTGTGGAGCTGTGAATCCTGGGGAGCAACGAGGCTGAAGAGGAGACAGCACATTCCTCAGCGCACTATTCCTGCCTGCTGCGGATTATCATGTTTCCAGCTAAGGAAAACAGGAGTGGGGGATGCTACTACCAACGCCTGAGAGAGAGAGAGAGACACAGAGAGAGAGAGGAGCAGTGATGGAGCCAGAACCGCGCTTTCCCTTCCAGCCAGCAAAGCCAGGCAGGAGAAATCCCCAGCCCAGCTGATTCCCGGGGGCACAGATGGAGCAGAAAACAACCCACGGCCCTGCCCGGCTGCGACGGGTTCAAAAAGCCTCGGGGGGATTAAACCCCTCGCTGCCCATCTGGGGTGGTGTTTGTGCCCGATGCCAGGCCTGGCTGTGGAGCAGGAATGTGAACACACACACACGTGTGTGAACAAACACACTCACCCCGTGGCACGGTGACACACAGCCTGCAGCCAGGGCCATGCTGGTGTCCCTTCCCCACAGCAGGGAGCAGCCACTGGTCATGGTCATGGTCACCAGTGCCCTTGCAGGAGTTGGCACCAGCGAGTCGCTTCCCCCCCTGGCAGTGCCAGCCATGGAGCTCACCCTCCTTGCCCATCCCTCCTCTCCTGCATCCTCACCAGCCCAGCGGCTGCTCCCGCCTGTTTCTATGGGAACTCAGCAGGAAAACACGGTTTCCAGCAAGGCCAGCGCCAGCCCGGTGCCAGGCATCACCCTGTCACCGTGCCTGCCTGGGGGACCCCTGTGCCAGGCCCTGCCTTCCCAGGCAGGGACCCCTCCCCACAGCCCCTCTCCCTGAGTCAGGGGTCGCTGGGAGCCAGGATGGCACTGGGATGGGTGCCAGGACCCACTGGGGTCTCCAGCATGGGCTGGGGGTGCTGGGGCTGCTCCTCCAGCAGATTGTGGCCAAGGCAGACACAGACTGGCCAGAGGGGCCTGGCTTTGCCCATGGGATTTTTAGCAGACACCCAAGGATTTTAATGCCTTGACCACCTCCTCTCTGGGAGTCCTAATCCTGGCTCAGGGTCCCTGAGGGGGTGGCTCGGGGTGGGTGACAACACTGGGTGCCCCCCAGCCATGGTTGTGCCAGGCGGAGGGGGAAAGGAGCTCCCTTGGGAAGCCTCGTCCTCTCCCAGCAGAATGAAGGGGACAAGAGGGACTGGCGCAGGCTGGAGCAGGACAGGAGCTCTCCTTCCCAGAGAAAAAATACCCGCGGGGTTCGGGGGAGGGAACCGGAGCAGCCACACGCACACAGAGCCCGGTGTGTGCACACGTGAGCACACGCGTGTGCCCGGCCATGGCCCACGGGATGAGCCAGGGGCTCAGAACCGGGGATGCAGAGCGGGATGCACAATGGGATTCAGAGCGGGAAGAACCGTGGGATGCACAGTAGGATGCAGAGCGGGATGCAGAGCGGGATGCACAGGGGGATGCAGAGCGGGATGCAGAGCGGGATGCGAACGCTCCTGACGCGCAGAAGTGGGAGAAGCCACCGAGCGCTGCCGATTCCGGCTGCAGATCCGCACGCAGCGCCGCAGCCTCGATTCCCGCAGCAAAAGCCACCTCGGCTCCCTCCATTCCCGGCCTCCCCGCACCCCTCCTCAGCCCGGGATGGCCACGCACCCCCTCCCCGCTGCAGCTTCCCTCTCACCTCCCCGCACGCAGGGATTACGGAGCGGCTCCCGCGGCCATCTGGAGCGGGGCTCGGCCCCCCTGCACCCGAGGGACCGCGACACACGTCACGGGGGGGGTGGCACGGCCAGGTGGCACGGATCACACCGCGGCTCAGCCCTGCCACCCCACAGCCCTCGGGGGAGGGTGGCACAGACCCTGCAGGGAGGTGATGGAGGGGCCGGACCCCTCCATGAACGGGCCAGCGCTGGGATCCCCACCGAGACCAGGGGGAGGGCGGCCCGTCCAGCCCCTTCCGCTGGGGTTTAATAGACTCGTGGCGTATTAACATGCCCCATCATGTGATGAATCAGCCCCCTGTTTCCTCAGATCTCCCAGCGGCGCAACAAAGCTGCGATTGAGGGCTCAGGGCAGGCGGCTGCGGCTCGCACGTCTCCGGCACCGCCAGACACCCGGTGCAAGGGGGGCCCGGCAGCGCAGCACGGCGCAGCAGCGCAGCCCTTCCTCTCCGCCGCCGAGGAGGAGGAGGAGGAGGATGGCTCTCCGCTCTCAAGCAGCGAGACGAGCCACGAAGCCAGGGGAAGGGGCTCGGGTCGCTGGGAAGAGCCAGACGACATCCCAGCTCCATCCATCGCACCCCGTCCCGTGCCCTCAGCGGAGCGCACAGCGCGGGGTCCAGCCCGGCGCGCAGGGCTTGGGGGGGTCTGGCCCATCCGAGCCCCCAGGCACCATCACGGCGTTTTGGGGTGCTGAGACACGGCCCCAAAAGACGGGTCTCGTCCAGGCACTGTTCTGCCTGTGCACGGAGTCGGGTCCAAGGCTGGGGGGTCCGAGGACACAAACCAGCGCACAGCATATAAACACACGGCGGGGGCAGCTCGGGGGGCCCCCACTTTTCCCCGAAAGCTCGACAGCAGCAGCAAGGGGTGCAGGGAGAGGCAGGGGGTGCTGACCCCCACAGCGCACCCCGCTTTGCCCATGGGGCTGGGGCACAGACACCCCTCGCTTTCCTAAGAGAGCCCCTTCTTGCACAGCCCCCCCAACAACACGATGAGGGGATGCTCTGCCGCTCCGCGCCCCCCCTGCAGCGCCCGGGAGGAGGAGGAGGAGGCAGAAGAGGAGGAGGAGGGGGAGGAAGAAGAGGAGGAGGAGGAGGAGAAGGAAGGGAGCCGCGCCGCAGGCACTCACCGTGCGGGGCGGGCAGCGGCCGGTCCCCCCGCGCTGCCTACGGGCGCAGCATCCTCCCGGCCAGCCCGAGCCCGAGCCGGAGCCGGAGCGGGAGCCGGAGCCGCAGCCGGAGCTGGGCATGCTCGGGGGCCACCGAGCAGCACGTGATGCCGGGCTGGCACCGAGCAGGGCGGGGGGGCTGCGCCGCCCCCCACCTCAGCATCCCCCGGGGGCACCGCACCGACCCTCTGCGCCACAGCGCGGGGACCCGCGGCCCTGCGAGCGGGATGGAGCACTCTGCCCCCAGCCCCGCACACAGCCCCCTGCATCCCGGGGGAGCAGCGGGGATGGCGCTCCCCCCGGCCCCGGCATCCCGGGATGGGGGGACAGCCTGGACCACACTCCCTTCTGCACCCCGGGATGGGGGGACAGCCTGGACCACACTCCCCTCTGCATCCCGGGATGGGGGGACAGCCTGGACCACACTCCCCTCTGCATCCCGGGATCGGGGGACAGACGGAAGGGATCCCCCCATCTTCCCTGCATCCCATCATCAGGGGGACCGTGCAGACTCACACATCCCAGAACTGAGGGGACAGCCTGGACCACACTCCCCTCTGCATCCCAGCACCTCTCAGGATAGCCTGGACCACACTCCCTCCTGGCACCCCTGAATGGAGGGAGCAGCCAGGACTGCACATCCCAGTGCATCCCTGGGGAAGCAGCTGGGACCGTGTTTCCCCCCCTGCATCCTGCAGCTCTCAGGACAGAGAAGCCCATTTGTTCCCAGCCGGGTCATGGAACCCTCTGCAGTTGGTTAGGCAGCAATCCCAGACTCTGCATCCCAGGATTGCTGCCTGCAGGGAGAGGATGCAGAACATGGGCAGCAAGACAGCTCTCAACAGCTACAGCATCCCTGGAGCACAAAGGCCACCCCTTGCTCCCCCGGGCTGTGCCAAGGGCCAGTGATGGCACAGACAGGGCTGGCAGGACCTTCCCCAGCCCTGCTCAGGCCCCCAGCCCTGGCCTGATGGCAGGGTGGCTCCCACAGCTGGGCACAGAGGCACTGGGACTGCAGATTCCAGCCCTACAGCAATGGCACCTTGCCCTGATCCATGGCACTGCCCTAGTTCTGCCCATCAGAGCTGCTGGGCCCATGGTGGGACCCTGCCTGGCCCAGTGGGGCCCTGCCTGCACCTGGGCAGACCCTGCCTGCACCCACCTTGGGCTCAGACTCCACAGGGACCTTCCATCCTCCACACTGAGCTGGTGGGGGGATACACAGGCTCTCCTGGAAGGAAAAACCAGTGGCTGCCCTTGATCCTATAATCCCTCCATGAGCCACAGGGCGTTAGAGGCTGGGCAGGGGGTGGCTTTCACTGGATGCTCTGCCTCCTGTGTCCCCCACAGCAGTGGGTGAGACCCTCCCTCCCTGCCAGCCCACAGGAGGACCCCTGCATCCCCCAAAATTCCAGTTGTCCCTTCTCCAAGGCCACTGCCCCCAGCCATTCCCCTGCTCTGTAGGCAGCAGGGATCCAGTGGGACAGCTCTACCCCCACTGCCCTCCTGCCTCACAGGAGCCCCCTGAGAGTTGAAAAACAGCACAGGAAGCCCATGAGCAATTCAGGGGCTCTTGGGGGAGCCACTCCCAGCCTCACCAGGCAGGCTGAGCACCCCTGCCAGTTTGGGGTCTGGGTATTCCCTACTCCCTTGCATGGCATGAGGGAGTTCCCAGCCTAAAGGCACAGACACAGCAGGGTCTTTCCTTCCACAGCCAGAGCTGGGGGTAGGATTGGGGTGGAAAAGATCCCTTTTACCAGCAGTGCTTCCCATGGAAGCACCTGTACATGCCATGGGGCTGGGCACTGCCCTTCCACACTCCAGGCTGGCACGGGTGGGAGGGAGCCCAGCATTACATGGAGCCAGTGGTTCCTTTATCCACAGATGGGCCCTGGCACCACTGTGCCAACCCCAGTGCCACCTCTGGAGCATAAAGGCCACCACTCAGTCCCCAGGCCATGATGGCTCAGCTGGGGCTGGCAGGACCCTTCCCCAGCCCCGGCTGCCACCCTCCAGCCCAGATCTGGTCCCTGCCCCATTCCCAGGAGCTGTGGTGCACAGGGAAGTTGATCCCTGCCCTGGGCGAGCATGGCAGATGTGCTGCAGGCACACAGAACTCCAGCCTGAGCAGGAGGTTCATGGAGCAGCCCAGGCAGCCCCAGCCCCACTCCTGGCCACTTCTGTGGCTGCACGATTTGAGCACAGGGCTGACTCAAGGACACCTTGCCTCTGCTCCACAGATTAGACTGGCTAATCCTGTCGCTTTGCCCCAGCCCCCAGCCCGCCTTGAGATCTTTGCTCTCGCCGGGTTTATGGCCGTCTGGGCACACAGGGAAACCTGCGAGTGCCAGATAGGGACGGGCTCAAAGATCCCGTCTGGAACACCCTCGCCCAGCAGGACCCGGAGCCCACACGAGGCGAGGCACAGCCTGGAGCTCAGCCTGTCTAGACACCAGCATCGCCCCGCCACGGGCCCAGCTCCTGCACTGGAGGCAAAGAGGGAATGGGAGGGAATGGGAGACAACCCACTGGGATGAACCAGGAGCAAGGCCTGGGGCTGGATCCTCCCTGAGTTACGCTGCTGCTGCTGCTCAGCCCAGCCAGCACAGCCAGCTCTGTGCTGCTGCCCCGGGCAGGGAGTGCCCCAGGGATCCTCTGTGTTACCCACATCCCTCCCAGAGCTGCAGGGCCCTGCAGAAAGCCCCTCCAGGCTCTGGAGGATGTTCCCCCAAGGGATGACGCAGGATGGGGGGCTGGTTGGTTCACCCACACCACCCTGGAGCTCCCAGAGCCCTCAGAGGAGACTTTTGCATCTGGAGCAGTGACTTGGCACAGGAGCTCCCTTGTGTGCAGGGACAGGGCGGGATTCACCTGCCCCAGCAGCACCAGGTGCAGGATCCAGGTGCAGGACAGAGCCCAGAGCTGGGTCTGGCCCCTGCTAATCCCTGCAAAGACCAGCCCATGCAACCCCTGCCAAGACCACCATCCTGCTGGGATGCAACACTGTGTGGGACCTTCTCCCCCCCAAACCCCTTTCCCACTTACTTGATGAAGTAGAGGCCCCCGTGCATCGTGGTGTCCACCTCCCAGCCTCGGGGCAGCCCTGCAAGGACAGGGCAGAGCCAGGGGTCACCCTTCCTCACCCCACACAGCCCCTGCCCCCGCTGCCAGCCCTGCTGTGGGCTGGGGGCTGCACTGGAGCAATGCCTGGTGTCACACTGAGACTTCACTGGGAGGCACTCGCAGAGAGGAACCCCCTGGCAGGAGGCAGCACTGGAGAAGGACAGGAGTTGAGGGGCAATCGTGACACTTGTGGGGTGCTTTGTCCTGCAGTGGTTGGCTCTCATATGCTCCAACTCCATTTTTAAAGCAGTTTGGGCCCCCTCTCCATTAGTAACAGGTCTCAGAGACCACAAGGAGCCTCCGTAGAAGGGAAAAGCCCCCCATAAATCCCTCCATGCTGGAGAGATGCAGCATCACTCCGAGTGCCCCCAGCCCTCCCCAGCTCCTGCTGGCTCAGCTGCTTGGGGTCTCCACTGCATTTCTGGAGGATTTCACTGCACACCTGCAGCTCCTGGTCACCCCACGACCCCCGAGCCATCCCTTACCAGCACAGGAGAAGTGCCCACTCTGGATGGAGTAGCCTGTGCCGGGGTGCACCCAGCTCGTGGACTTGGTGTCGTCGCTGTGGAAGACAAGGAGAGGGGGCCCTCAGCACCCACGGTGGCCAAGGAGCCCCCTCCTATCGTCAGGGAAGGGCCTTTGCAGCACAAGTGGCTTTTCCAGCCAAAGGAATGCAAGGACTGGGTTTTAGGGCCAGAGGGGAACACCGTCCACCAGGTTGGGACAGCCGTGAGCCCCGAGAACAGGGAAGTGGGGGGAAGGCAGAGGCAACTGTGCCATAGGGAAGCAGCCACGTGCAGAGGTTTGCAGCAGTGGGGACCCCTGTTTCCAGCCCAAAGCAAGCCCTGCAGCCCCCCAGGCAGCCCCCACCCCAGCCCGGGTACCAGGCGGGACGTACTTGATGAAGAAGATGCGCCCGTCCCCGCAGACGCCGTAGGTCCACCTGCCCGGCAGGTCCAGCCAGTCGATGTCATCCCCCATGGGGGTGGCACTGGGGGGCTCGGGGGCAGAGCAGCTCCGAGCGGGGACAGCGCCCGACTCGGGAAGTGCCAGGCAACTCCCAGTCTCCCCAGGAGCAAACACTTGCTCAGCTCAGACCTTCCACCCAGACTCTGTTTGCTGCAAATAACCGAGGAGGGAGGGAAAAGGAAAGAAAAAAAATTCCCAACCAACCCCATGGAGTTTAACCCCTTCGGAGCCGGGCTGCCACCCTGCCTGCAAGGAGCAGAGGGCACCCTCCCAGCTCTCCTCCTGATGACTCTTCAGGGCCAGCCCCGTCACTGCTTCCTCCACTGCCTACTCAGTGTAATTACCATCAATTAACTCAAGGTGAGTAATTATGGAGTTGTTACTTCCCTCTCCTGTTCATTTTAAACAATGTCAGATTCTTCTCGCCCGTCTGATCTCGCAGCCAAGCCGTATGTAGGGCAACCTGATGATTATCTGCGGCACTTTTGGAGCTGCCCAATGGGTATTTTCTCTCTGCCTGTTCTTAGCCGTCAATTAAATGTCTTTCAAGGGGAAAGGTGGGGTCTGGGAGGCACCTGGGCTGGTGACTGAAGGAGGCAATTGCCCTCCTGTCTCAGTGGCGCCTTTGCAAAGCTTCTCATGGCACGAGCAGGAAGATGCTGATTCAGGAGGGGCCTGAGAGGTGGAAAGGTTCCCAAAGCAGACAGGGATCTTAGAATCATTAAGGTTGGAGGAGACCTCCAGGATCAAGTTCAACCCTCAACCCCACCATGGCTACTAAGCCATATCCTAGAGGAAGGGGCTTGTCCTGCTGAGCTGAAGCTCAGTCCCCACATTCCCTGCCAGGGTTTGGGGAAACCAGTTCCCTGAAAGCTTTTCCTATGGTTCTTTGAGCCACTGGGTGAGAAAAACACATGTGGTTAGTCCCAGTGAGCCCACTGGGAGAGTATCCCATTGGACCCTAGCAATGCCACAATCCTGGGCACTCTTTCACCTGGAGAAACTCCATTCCATGGCAAAACCGAGGTTGCAATCCATTGGCCAGGTTCATGTCCTGCCATGGATATGACCTGAGGACTGTGTGGGTGAGCACGTGCCCAGAGCCCACCCTTGCAGCCCTTGGGGGGGTTCAGAGCACGGCTCAGCACGATCACCTCGTGCACTGGGTTTTTGGAAGATGGATTGAGCTGACTGGGGCTGGCCCCAGTCCAGGGTCACACCAGGGAGTCCCCACCCTTATCTTGTTACCATCCGTGAACCCGCTGCAGAGTAAACCTCAGTCACCACCCAATTCCTGACCACGGGAGCTCCCGATGCACCCGAGATTGGGGAGGTCACGGCATCACCCCGGGGACGTGGTTCTGCTTCCCGGGTCTGCTCTCCAGAGCCAAACCACGGCCAAGAAATCCCATGGCCAAACCTCGGGAGCTCCCTGTGATGCTGCTTCATCCCAGGGCAACTCCAAACCTGTGGAAAAATCTGCCACATCAACCTTTTCCATCGTGGTTTCTGAGGAGCCTCCTCAGCCAGCCCTGGCCGGAGATGGTTTGTGGCATGTGTGGGCTCAAGGCAGAAATGGTTTTATAAAGTCAAACACAGCAAGAGGCTGTTCCTAAGCTGCCCTAATCCTATTTCAGTGCTGGGGAGGTTCTCTGGGGTTAACTACAGCTCTCCTGGGACATGGCACTGCAGGGATAACCACAGAGCTCCTGGGAACAGTGGCTCCTTGGGTCCCCCTGCCCCTGCAGCAGCTCAGGGATGGGGGTTTCTCCATGGAATCATGCAGTCTCCTGCATTGGAAGGGATCCACAAGGTCATCAAGTCCAACTCCTGACCCTGCTCAGGACACCCCAATAATCCCTGAGAGTGTTGTCCAAACCCTCCTGGAGCTCTGGCAGCCTTGGGGCCATGCCCACTGCCCTGGGGAGCCTGGTCAGTGCCCACCACCCTCTTTTCCAGAACCAAATAATTTGGCCCTGTGGTGCCATGTCAGGAGCTCCCTGTGCCTGGCCCTCACCATCCAGCCCAGGGCTGGACCTCTGCAGTTACCCAGAGTATCCTCCCAGGTACCTCCAGGGAATGCAGGATCAGGGGCCGTGCCAGGTAAGTTCATCTGATCCTAAAAGATTTCCTTCCTTCTCTAGCAACGCCCAGGGAGGGCTGCATTCCCCTGGCCACGCATATTCCCAGAGTCCCCCTCACTTTTCCATGGGAATTACCGGGAATGGACTCATCAGACACATTGGGAAGAAGGAGTGAACCACGCTGAGGTTGTTGGAGGGTTTGCAGGACCTTCAGCCAACAACCCCGAGCAGCTCCAGGCTCTCTCCTGCCAGGTAAATAAATCAGCTTTTATTGCTTTCCACAAGGGAATTTTTCCTCCTCTATTTCCTTCTATCTTAATCCAATGGAAATTCAAAGGGGAAATACCAGTGGGGCTTTTTGTTTTCCTTTGGTTTAAAGTCCTTCTAAGAGCTCCTTGTTCACAACCGTCCAGGTTGGGAGGAAGGGGACAGCAAGAGGCACACCTGAGGCTCTCCTTGCAAAAGCACCTGCATTCCTTGTTGCTGAAGATTCCAGGGAGGCTCCCCCAGGACTGGGCACCACCACCTCTCCCTGTGCACCGTGTCCTTCCTTTAGCAGGGGCGTGGGGGAATCCCAGAATGGTTTGGGTTGGAAGGGACCTTAAAGCCCACCTCATTCCACCCCCTGCCATGGGCAGGGATACCTTCCACTAGCCCAAGTTGCTCCAAGCCCTGTCTAAGCTGGCCTTGGACACAGACTCAGGTTTGGGCAGGATTTTGCTCCCAAAGTTCCAGGAGCAGCCACCGGCACCACCTCCTTCTCCTCCATCCATACAGGGCACCCGGAGCCACGGTGGGACCAGGCGGAGAACAAAGGGCAGAGGGAGGGCAGCAGGAGGAAAAGGGCTGTGCAGGGTGACAGGGCACCGCAGTGACCCGGCTATGGGCAGGGAGGACACGCAGTGACCTCCCTCCCAGGGCAGCAAACCCAGCCTGGGGACGTTTCCTGACGGAGCCCTCTGGGTCAGACTTTAGGAATGTCACAAAACCGGGCACTTCTGCACGCAAAGGGAGCGTTGTTGTGGTGCCCTGGATTTCCCCATCCCAAAGCTCACCCAGAGCAAGGCAGAGGAGCACCTGTGGGTGGGAGGGGTGGGTGGGAAGGGGGACACGCAGGGACACCCTCAGTGGGGTGGTGGCCCCGGCAGCGTCGCTGGCTGCTCGTCCCCTCAGCCGTACAGTTCTGGCACCATCTCCTGGACAAAAGCGTCCCAGAAATAAGACCAGGAATGCAGCTGCGGGGGCAGAGGGGCAGGTGCTTCAACCGAGCCCATCTGGTGCCCCTTGAGATGTGTGTTGTCATAGAACCCCAAAATGGTTTGAGTTGGAAGGGACCTTAAAGCCCTGCCAGTGCCACCCCCTGCCATGGGCAGGGACATCTCCCACTAGCCCAGAGTGCTCCAAGTCCCATCCAGCCTGGCCTTGGACACTCCCAGGGATCCAGGGGCAGCCACAGCTTCTCTGGGCACCCTGTGCCAGGCCTGCCCACCCTCCCAAGGAGCAGCCTGACCCTGTGACTTCCAGCTGTTCTCTCCCTCTGTGCTCCAGCTGTTCCAGGGTCCCACCTGGGCACCTGTCTGGGGACACACGGGTCACCCCACCACTGTGCTCTGCAGTCCCGGGGTCTCTGCTCCCTCTCGTGATGACCCCAAGAGAGAGCGAGTTGCTAAGCAAAAGCACTAATTGCCTCGTGCTCTTTCTGTCTGGTTGTAAACTGCCTGTAATGTGCTGGATGGTGCCAGGGAACAGCCCTGCTGGGGGCTGCTCCTGGGTCCTTCCCTGCTGGAACAACAGAGCCCAGACACCCAGATTGGGAGCAGATGTTTAACAGCCTCTTATCGCCAACCCCAGTAACACATTTACCAGCAGGCACAGCAACCCAGCGCTCCCACACCCAGCCCAGCTCCACAGCCTGGTTTCCATAGCTCCCAGAATCCGGCACGGAGCCATGCCAGCCAAACATCCCTCCAGCTCCAGAAGTGGAATCTTTTTAACCTGCCCCTGCTTCCCCCTTTTGCCAGAACCTTGTTTCACCTGGGATCTGGCCTACATTATCTCAGCAACATGGAACAGCCTGGACTGAGACGTGGGGAGCATGACAAGGGACGGGAATAGGTGCTGAATCCAAATGTCCTGCTGGGTCTTTGTTTCTTCCCAGCACAAAGGTCTTTCTCTTCCCAGAGACCTGGGCCTGTATCCCAGTATCCCAATATCCTGGCTGCTGGCAGCCAAGGGCTGTGCTTTGCATGCTGAAGGGGTACATTTGGCTCTGGTTTTCCTTTCTTGATGAGGTGCCTTTGCTCTTGGGATGGGGAAGGGAGCAGGGATGGAGAAGGAAGGAGGGATGGAGAAGGAAGGAGGGACGGGGAAAGGAGCAGGGATGGAGAAGGAAGCAGGGATGGAGAAGGAGCGGGGATGGAGAAGGGAGCAGGGATGGAGAAGGGAGCAGGGATGGAGAAGGAAGCAGGGATGGAGAAGGAAGCAGGGATGGAGAAGGAAGCAGGCTGGTCCTTCCCACAGGGCATGGAGCAGCTCACGCTGGGCTGTCACAACCTCTCCAGAGCAATTTAAACACGCTGCTTCCACCACCCAAATCCCACACATCCACCCAGCATCAAAGCCCTGTTTCCCAAGCAGGACCTTTCTGGAGCATCAGTTACTCCTTGTGGCAGGTGCCTTCCTAAACAGGTGTTCAGGTTTGGCTTAAGGTACAACCCAAACTGTATCCAGCAGGAATTTATCTCCAGCAGCTTCCTTGCACTGCCTACAAGCCAGGTTTGTCCATGAATCAGTAATTTGTGCTGAGGAAAAGCTCCTTTGGCACAGCTGCTGTGACATTCCGAGTCCATCCTGCCAGAGCCAGATGCCCCACACAGCACATTCCCACAGCCAGGGATTTTGTTGGGTTAAAGAAAGTAGGTTTCGATTGGGTATTAGGAAGAAATTCCTCCCTGTGAGGGGGGTGAGGGGCTGGAATGGATTTCCCAGAGAAGCTGTGGCTGCCCCTGGATCCCTGGAAGTGTCCAAGGCCAGGTTGGACAGGACTTGGAACAACCTGGGCTAGTGGAAGGTGTCCCTGCCCATGGCAGGAGGTGGCACTGGATGACCTTTAACATCCCTTTCAACTGAAATAATTCCATGATTTTTTTTTGCAGGAAGCACCACACCTAGTGAACGAGAGGAAGGATGGGGAAGACAGCTCATGCCTAAGCAAAATGGCACGAGCCATCCCAAAAATCAGACATGGAAGGAAAGCAACAGCCGTGCAAGGGGCAGGTCCAGCTGCAGAGCAGCCAGTTTTTATCCTAGCATTAAGCAGGGGGCAGATGGATGCTCCTAATGGCTCTGATAATTTATACCCTCCAGACTAATGCCCAGCTTTTTTGTGACTTTATCCCCCTCCAAACACTGAAATAAACCTTGGATTAAATCCCAGCTAGAGCCCATGGGGTCAAGGCACAGCTGGAATGCTGGGCTCTCTCTTGAATCCATCACAGAGCAATTCAGTGTCTGTGCCTTCTCCTGCCTCCCAGTTCCTGAAGAAACTGGTTTTTGTGGGGCCAAACCAGCTCCACAGCACCATTAATCTGCAAAACAGCAGCTCAGCGACTCCTGGGTGCTCTGACAAACGAGTTCCTTGGGCCTGTGGAGAACATGGAGCACCAGAGCAGGAGTAATTCTCCTCCCACACAGATAAATCAGCTGAACTCCAACTGCAGGCCTGGTGCTGATGGGATAAAGAAATCCCAGCAGGATTTCTGTGTTCCAGATGGCATCTGGATGTGCTGCCAGGCCCAGGGCAGCTCTCACTGCACACACACTGCGTGTCTTTAAGCTGTTTCACTGAACAGAGAAATCACAACGTTCACTTTCAGGCAGATTTCAGACCCAGGTGAATATGGCTTAAAACTACACTTTAAAATTCCACCATAGTTATGATGTTCCCCGTGCCCAGCTTTGTTCAGGAGTATTGCAGGAAGTTCACTGCCTTTCCTTCTCTAATCCAGCAGTTTTCTACCCTGGTGCTCTTAGAAAAATCCTACACTGGGGTTTTAGGGATGTCAGAAACACAGTGGGAAACGTGGATTGTGCTGCAGGACGGGAGCAAATCAGTTCCATGCTGAGCTCCAAGTGGTCCTTTTCTTAAAACCCCATCCCAAAACTCACTCTAGAGGGGTGACCACACTTTGAACTCATTCCAGATGCCCATGGCAGGACCACACTGCTCCTGGTGGCACTGGGGTGGCACTGGAGTGGCACTGGAGTGACTGATCCCTGCTCCCCAGGAAGTTGAGGCCATAATTTTCACACTTCCTTGGTTCTTCCAGTCACCTGGTGCCCCCACAAGGCTTTCCAAAGCAAAGCAATTATCTTGCAAATATCTTTATTACAATTTACAGATTAGTTCTGAATAGTTTATTATGTACAGAAATAGAACTTTAGATATAAAAACCCAACAAACTCGACACAAATCAAGTAAAATCTGTATAAAGCCAATGCTGAAGGTTTTCTAAGTTTTCTCTAAATTATACAAAAATAAAATCTGCTCATCACAGTTTTGATTTAAAGTCCTACAAGTGTTATTTTTACTGTCTCACTGCAAGCACTGACACATGGACACAGCCTGAACAACCAGTTCAAGGAGTTTTAGAGGGAAAAGGGTGACACCAAGCTCTAAGATGTTTATGGTGATGAATTTGATGTTAATCCCCTCTCACCTTACACTGGGTACTTGGAAAACATGAGGTTGGAGCAGGGGAAAAGCTCACCCAAGCAGGTGGGAAGAAGCAGTGGGAGTGCTGGACACACTTCAGGACGGATAAAAATCATTTTTCCAATGTTTAAACACTTTGGAAGTAGCAGCTGTTGATCTAATCTACATCTGACTTATCAGTTCTGTTTATTTCCAGCTACAGATTTTTCCAATCCTCTGCAAACATTTGCAGGTGTTCATTCCCACCACTCCAAAGTCTCTTACAAGCACCAATAAAACAGGTTATCCATGAATAACTGAAGCACCAAGTTCTCCAAGATCAAAGAAACTGGGGAATTCATGGAAAAACAACTGTGGTGTTTTCCCAGGAGCAGCAAATTTGTACTGACCAGTCACACTGACCATAAATCTACACATCTTCTAATTCATTTATCACCCCTTTTCCCTAAACTGAAAAGCAGATCCAATATGAGACAGCAAAATGAGCTCCTAGAAGTTCAAAGTTAATTTCTCAGGATTTGAGGGCGTGATTAGAATTTACCATTTGTCACCTAAAATTTTTGCAGGAAAGGAATATCCAGTTTTTGGGAGAATGAAAAACAACATTTCTGCATTGCTTTTGTGCAGCCACTCTGAAATGTGGCTGGAATTTTGTCGAGATTTGAAGTTTACACAACTCTACCATAACTCAGTGAATCCTCAGAATTTTGTAATTGCAACACAGAAAGTTAATTTTTAAAAACTCAGTGAACACACTTTGTGCAATAAGATTAAAGTATAAATCAAAAAACTCTTAAATTTGAGTCAGAAGAAAGACATGGCCAAAATGACACCATGGTAAAGCAGATAGTGAAGCAATGTGGAGCTTTTGTCTCCAGGGAGCTGCAATTTTTCTTTCAAATTAAAAATTGAAATAATTAATGACAAATTTCAAGTATTTTTAAGTTTCTCCCCAACAAAAGAGAAATTATTCTGGCCAGCTGAACAAACCAAGTAGCAAATCATTTATTTATTCACCCAACTTTGTGCAAACAAGACAGAAATTCTTCCATTTTTGGTGTTTATTTTACTGTGTGACCTCACACCTGCTTGGGCAACTGCCCCACACCAACCCCCAGGTCCACACCCCCCTCCAAAGGTGCTGCTCTTTATTCTGACTGAAATAATTAAATATTTTAAGTTAGGAATATAAATAAGGAGTGCTGTCCTTCCACCAAGGACTCACCTTTCCAAAGGTGAAATGTTATCTGTACCAGGTGACCCCAGTGCAGACACACAGTGTTAATACTGGCTTTTGGTAAAGAACAAGGTGATTTGCTGCCTTAGATTTCCTTAAATCAAAGATAATTCTCATTAAAAGTATCAGAATAAGAAGACTGGATACAAGAATTCACCTCAATCTATATTTCAAAGCAGAATTACAGCAAAGTGATTCTAAGATTAAATAATTAGGGAATAGTTTCTTTGCGTGGCTCCCTAAATTCAAACATCATCCACAGCCTCAATATGTACCTTGAAGCTTTAATTCTTGACTAGGATATCTCCTTGCCCTGAAAACCAAGAAACTTCCTGCACAGGCAGCCAGAACCCTTTGGAATAGTCCTGGATCAAGATATTATTTAAATAAATCAAACCAAGGGGTTTTTAATGCACTCCCCCAGTGTGCCTGACTGAAATATTGACACCAAAATGCTACACAAACACTCAAACACTGGATTCCATGCAAAACTGGGATCTTCAGGAGGGAATAAAGGGCCTGATTCACACAGTTAAGTTAAAAGTTATTAGCAAACAACACATGAGACTTTTGTACAAGAGGGAGAAGATGGAGAACCACAAGAAAACAGCACAACTCTCAGGAAACTTTAAATCAAAACTGCAATACCATGGGCTGAGCCCCATAAATATTTCCTTCAAAATAGGTTTTGCTTTTTCAAAGTGCAAAAATCCAACTAAACAGTCACCACTTCCCAATGTACGGCAGACAAGGCATTTTTGGAATGGATTTAACCTAAAGCAGTCTGTTTCCCAAGTGTTAATTTAAAAGGAATGCAATTGTACCACCCTCACCCTGCAGGGTACTCAGAGGATTTTGTCTGGATATCCAAATGGGACACGCAGGGGTATTTGTTGGCTGAACACCAAACTGGGAATATTCAAATCCCACTTCTCTCCCCATTTCAGAATAGCACATGCAGCTGCCACTTCTTGTTTAGATGTCCGTGAGTGTTTTAGGGTCACACAACTACCAGGTGTTGTAAGGTGCTAGAAGAGATCAACCCTCTTGGAGTAAATTTCTTGGAGTCTATGGAATACTCTCTGTCTATGCTCTGTGGTGAAGCAATATCCTATGGCTTCTTCTGTTTCTTGGATCCGTTTCTGGAACCTGCATCCATCTCGTGCCATCTCTTCCCAGGGTCCTTTCCGATCCTCCTCGCTGCTTATGTAATACTCAGTCACTTTTTCAAGGAAGGTGACCTGGAAAAAGCAAGTTATTTAGCAAAGAATTCACCAAACACTCACACAGGAGGAACTTGAATATTTCTACATGTGTTTTTTTTTTCCAACAGAGGTTATTAAACACCTAGAATAGCAGAAAGCCTCAGAAACCTGTTCAGAGAGTAGGTTTAGATGGGATATTGGGAAGGAATCCTTCCCTGTGAGGGTGGAGAGGCCCCAGCACAGAGAAGCTGTGGCTGCTCCAGCCCTGGAAGTGTCCAAGGCCAGGTTGGATAGGGCTTGGAGCAACCTGGGCTAGTGGAAGGTGTCCCTGCCCATGGCAGGGAGTGGAGCAAGATGAGCTTTAAGGTCCATTCCCACCATTGCCATTCAGTTCTCTTCTGCATGGGCATTCTGGTGTTTATGAGTGTGAGCTTGGAATGCGGTTTGTGCTCCAGCTGGTCAGCAGAGCTGTGCCTCTCCCGAAGGCCTGTGCTTTTGGCTTCCACAGGCATTAGGAGAAGCCAAGACCAAAATGAACCCAACGCTATGAAAGATGTTTTCCAGGGATGTGGGCATGTTTTCCATGTTCAGTTGGGGCTTCCCTGCTGTGTTCTCACCTTCTGTTATTAGTTAGAGGGGTGCTGCTGGGACATTTGTCATAACTTCACAGCTCATTGCTGCAGTGCCTGTCAAGGTAATTGCTCCTTCAAGGCGTGACAACACTTAAATCTATTTCTCCATCGAATGTTTCAGCTCCCTGCATGGTGCCACTGCTGGGGGCTGGCTACGTTTCTGGGATGATCTGGGATGGCTGCTCTGGGAGGCTGGGCTGGACACCCTTTGATGCAGAAGGTGGGTAACTGGTCTGGCCCAAAAGCTGGATTCAGTGAGCAGCCTATGCAGAGACAGAGCTATCCCCAGTGCTTGGGATAAGCAACCAAGTAAATAGGTGTATTTTCTCTTCCACCAAAAAACTGAATGCAACAGATGTGCCAGGCCTGTTTGCCTGGAAATGAGGGCTGTAAACCTTTGCTTGTGGTGGTATAGCAGTACCTGCTTAGTCATTAGAGAGCTGATGTGTTGTGGGGTGTCCTAACCACATCAGATCTCCAGGGAGAGCCCCAGTGCATCACCCCCTAGTACCGAGGGGCTCAGGCAGGATTGGATCCTACATCTTGGATCTCTACTTTCCACACGTACTTGAGCAAGACCCAGAGTCCACGGCAGCAGGTTGGGAGCAGTATAAGGGGATATCCCTGTTGCCTTTTTTTGGTATCTCACCTTCCCAGGAGAGGTGAGGTCCACCTGGGGAGCAGAGCAACTGTGACCCTCTGGGGCCTGAGGAGGAGGAGGGATCAAGTGTTGAGGGACATACACCTGGAATGGGGTGAAGGGACTGGAAACCCAATTGTGGGATAGGAGAAGGTGGGATGGCTGGTGGAGGGTTCACGTGAGGGGACTGGCAGGATGGACTGGCCTGTAGAAGGTGAGGCAGGAGGGAGCTGAGGGCTGGGAGCAGAGGCTGGACCCTGGGAAATGAGATGGTCGGGGCAGGAGGGCAGCAGGAGAGATGGAGTGACACGAGGTAAAAGCGGAGGTGTGGACCTGACTAACCCTGTGGGTACTGCTCTCCACTGACCCCATGCCCTCTGCCCATCCATCCCCTCGGGCCTTCCCCCAGGGAGCACCTGCAGAGCTCCCACCCTGAGTCTGCACCTCCCGTGGGGGAAGGTCCATCACAGGCACTGCCACAGCTGTTGTCTCCACAGGCCCCCCAGGCATCAAGGCTCATTAACACCTGATGCCCATAAGACACTGGCGGTGCCAGACTTCAAGCACCTGCACCCCCAGACTTTTGGGGGGACCAGGAAGTGACCATGTGTATGTTCTGCCATGTGCAAAGTATCTGGAATTAGAACAAAGGTGTGATTTATGCTGCACAATCAGTAGCATAAATAAAAGGCTCTGACTTTTTCTAATTGGGGTGCTGGGAACGTCTCGGCAGTTCTGAGATGGTTCTGCAGTTTTGTGTAAATGCCTCATCAAAGTGGTAATGTATTCTAATTATTAGCAGAGCCCTGGCTGCCTCATGAAGCCGTAATATTTTGTGACATGTGACATTACAATGAAAACATATGAATAACAATTTTTCCTTTAAATAACTGACTGTATGATCATTTTTTTTTTTTGCACTATTATGAGGTTTGGGGTAAATACTCCATAAATATGTAAATAACTTGTGCTGTTGTTGCATTAGGTAATTGCAGGAGGAAGAAGCTCTTGGTACAGATGAACCATGAGCAGATGCGCTCCAAGACCCTGTTTCTTTTGGGCACGTAGCAGGGGCTGGTAGCTTTTGTGGGGTGCCAGTCTGGGAGGACACCTGAAACACTTTCTCCTGTGTTGCACCTTTTGCAGTTGCTTTTCTGACCTGAGCTGGTGGTCTCACTGTGTCACTTGGATGCAGAGTCATTGCTGCCTGGTGTGAGAATCTTCCTTGGGATTCATCACGGAGCTGCAGGACTGGGAGTCATAGGGGCCAGTCCTGCTCATTTTGTGGGATGAAATCTTCTGAAGAAACTCTCCTTGCTCCTTCCTCACTCAGCCTGACCCTGGGGCTGATTGCTCTCACCCGGAAGAGACTCACAGAGCTCGAAGGGAAGCTGTGAGCACAAACCCAAGTATTTTTCACATCAACTGAAAATCATGATATTTTTCCTGGAAAAATGAAATATTAATTTGCTTTAACTCTTTTCTTTATTTGTTTTCCTAAATAATTTTCTAATCTTTATCCAGTTCAAAATGAGGCAGAACTGCTCAATGAGGAAGCAGGTGTGCATTTTCAAAAACTCTTATTTCCACCATTTTTTTCCATTTGGGTTGATCCTGAAACCCTTGCTACCCATGCGGGGCCTGCCTCTGCCAGGGCCACTCGGGCCCTTCGAGCACATATGGTCACAGGCAGAAACTCAGCTGCTGGGCCAGTCTAGACATTAAACAGGGTCTCTGTGGCTCCTGCTGATATTTCCATATGGATAATGCAGCACGAGGGGCTGCTGAGGTGCAGGGAGGACCTACAGTGACAGGACTGGACATGCTGACCTCCAAGTGTGTCCCTTCTGCCATCACCTGAGTGAGGATCTTCTTCTCTGTAAATGGCTCCTGACCCACCCATCATCGTTTCTGTGTCCATTGCTGGTTCTCCCTGGTTGGAGTAGATGGTCCCCGGACTTGCATGCAGGGTGTCCTGGGGTAAGATGCTCCAGTTTTTTCTTGTTTTTTGTCTGAGGAACATGAGCAATGCCGTAACAGGTCTGCTGGAAGTTGGGAAGCCTGGCCAGTGGTTCATGGGATGTGCTTCTCCACCACCTGGACAGGGAAACTGCCCTTGTGCAGTCCTGTGGGTGATGGTGAAATGTGCTGTTCTGAGTCAGTTTTTACAGTGGAAATACTACAGAGGAACTTCAGAATTAGAACCTGAAAGAGAACAAAGTGTATCTGCACCAGTGAGAGGTGAAAACAGTAGCACTTTTATTAGGAAAATGGTACTTCTGGAAGAAAACAGCAGAAGTGCAGCCTCCTGGAGGGTTTGGGGGCAGTGTGGGAGTGGTGAGAGAAGAGTTCCCAGAGTGGTGATGGGCCAGAGGGTGAAAGGAGGGATTAGCAGACCCATAGCAGCAGTCAGTCCATCATCAGCAGCATCATGCTGTGTACACTGCCCTGCATTCAGGGCTGAACTGGCCCTGGTGCTTGCTGTACCATGCCTGGGTCAGAGCATCTCCCTGGTGCAGTAGCTGCACAGGGTCCACCCAGAACCCACATTCAGCCTCTCATGCTCCGTAGCCTCTGCCATGACCTTCCCTTCCCAGTCATCAAGACATTGAGGGAGATGGGACTTCTCAGCTCCCAGAGCAGTGTTCAGGGTAGTCCTGCTCTTATGGACAGAGCCAGTGGCTCCCAGTGTGGTACCTGTGTTTGCACACAAGAGGTCATGACAGCTGGAAGGCATTACTGCACTGCCAGCTCTGTTGGAGGTCCCAGCAGATGTTGTCAAGGGTCATCTCCCCCACTTGCTGCCTGCTGCTGTGGCCTTTGCTGCCTCCAGGACCTGGGAGTATCCCAGAGTCTGATTCCCTACTCTGAGCTCTCTGAGCAAGGGTGCTGGGATGTTCCCTGTTTCCTTCTCACCTCCTTGTGTTCAAGGCATGATCCTCCCCTGACTCCTTTGCTACATCCCCTCTGTTAGACAGCTGGTCACTTTGGGACAGACACTGTGCCCTCTCTTACAGGAGTAACCCCCAGGCCCTTGTCTGGTCTCTGCCCTGGCCAGAGGTGCCCAGAGGTGCTGGCTGGGGTGATGGGCTCCCAGCCCTGCAGGGGAAAAGGGGCCACAGGAGAGGAGCAGGAGGACCCTGTGCCCATGTGTGTCTGGCAGGGTCCTCAGGCTGTCCTCAGGCTCTTACTGTGGGAAGGGTGAAAATAAGGGCAGTGGCATGAGCTGTGCCAGGGAATTGCAATGCTGTCAGCATCCATGGCTGCCTGCAGAGCTGGTAGCTGAGGGGACAGTGGGAGAGTTCATCTCTGAGCTGACCAGCCTGATGTGGTCAGCAGAGCATGGTCACCTGCTGTGACAGATATCACTGTGCTGGAGCAGAGCTGCTGACCATGTGTAGAGTGGGAGATCCTGGGGGATGTCAGGTAAAGGTTGGGAGCTCTCACCTCTGTCAGCCTGTGCTCCCTGGGATGAACCCACAAAACAAGGCACAGTGACCTGTCTGTGCCCTGTGCCCAGCTGGTATCGGTCCTGGGGGGACAAAGGGAACAGGGGCTGTGCCAGCAATGCTCTGCCTGTGTCAGGTACCCCTGGCAGCAGTGAGGTGCTGTGCAGGGAGCACAGCCTGCTTACACCACTCCTTAAAAATGGAAAGAGAAGGACTCTGCGTTAATTAATTATTTAGATTAGAGCAGTCCAAAGGGGTTTAAAATATGCCTGGAAAATGGTGATTTAACAAGTGTACCTGGAGGCGTGGGAGGTGACAGCGTTGTCTCCAGCCCCTGCCCCTTGTCTGGCTCTCCCGTGGAGGGGCTTCCTTGGTGCTGGGGTGGCTGAGGGGGCCACAGCCCCTTCATCTTCCTGGGAGCAGCAAACAGAATTGGTTTTCCTTTTTCTCTGCCTGAGCTCTGTATGCAGCTCAGAGTGTGACTGGAAAAGCAATGGAGTTGGGAGAGGGAATCCCACCATCGCACAGTCTCAAGAGAGGGAATATTTGATGAAGCTGAGTCCTGTGAAGAGAGAGCAGAGGCTGTTACCATCACAGATACTTCAGCACAGATGCCACAGAAGAAAGAAGTCAGGCTTTGTAAAGAGCCTTTGTATTATTTCCTGCCTCTCCAGCTTCACTGAAATGAAAATGAGGCATTTTTTTAAAAAGCGAGGGGAAAAAGAAAAGGAAAAGAAAGGAGAGAGAACAACTTTTTCTTTCTACTGAAAGCCTGGTGTTGTGCTTTAACTCTTCCCTGAGCTTATCTGTCAAAAACCGACTGCTCGTGGGCTCTCTGGGCTTCACTGCAGAATGGATTTTCTTAAGCAGACCCTAGTGAGCCAATTCTCTTACCAGTTGTATCTTCTGGGCTGGCAAAGGGGAGGTTTGCTCACTCTTTGTGGAATTAGCACGGAGTGGCTGCAGATGAAACATGCCAAATGCCATTGATCCTGGAGTCTCTGCAGGGTTAGGGAAGAGCACGGGCTGTTCTTCAGCCTGACCTGCCGTGTGTTACCAGGTGGCACGTTCCTTCCCTTCATTATTGAAATTATTATGTCTCACTTTCTCTAGCTATGACTGGGTCCAAAATCTCTGCTCTGCCAAGAGCTCAGCTCCTCTTGGCACTGAGAACTTTCTAAGTTTGAGCCAAGGCTCTTGTTCCCCTTGCAAGCACCACAGATAAATGAAGCACATAATTCCCTCTGTTTTTCTTCTTCCAGAGCAGGACCACTTTGGCCTTATGAAGGACAGGGAAGAGCAGGAGGAGGAGGAGCACATCAGCTGTGTCACATCATGGAGAAGGGAATGTGCATCCACGCTCCTGCCTCCAGTTCCCAGGGAACTGCCTGAATGAATGCTCATGATTTGCCCTGTTACCCTTGGATAAGCTGCCAATCATCCCCTTGAACACTTGCACCTGCACATTGACAGCTGTGAAAAAAATCCCCAAAAGGCTGTTTTTCACCTGTGTTTCCTAAGGAGAACTACAGGAGGAACCAGGTGATGTTCCTTGCTGTGGTGGGTGAGGAAAGCCACTGAAAATCCTGCTGGCACATCCTGGGTTGTTGAGGAAGCCCCTGTGTTCTGGATGCAACCCTCTCCTGCTCATCCACTGCATGTTTCAGTTGTTATGCTTCCCATGATATTTTTCCTTCTCTTGTAGGATGGCCTGACCAGCCCGGGATAAAGACTTTCCTTAGCTCCTAGTTGCTGGGACATGGCCGCAGCTCTGGTATGGCAAGAGGCTGAGGTACAACTGCCTAAATGACCTACAAACAACACATGACCCTCCAGGCCAGGGAAGCTACAATTCATAGGGTCATGAAATTAAAGGATGTTTGAGAAAAAAAACCCTAAAGTCCCATATATTTTTATTTATTGTAGAATATTCTACATTTTCTACACACATATTTTTCCATACCTACAGGACAAGGGGGAATGGTTTCACACTGACAGAGGAGAGATTTACATTTGATATCAGGAAGAAATTCTTCACTAGGGGAGTGGTTGGGCACTGACACAGGTTGCCCAGAGAACCTGTGTCTGCCTCACCCTGGAAGTGTTCAAGGCCGGATTGAATGGGGCTTGAAACAACCTGGTTGCTCCAAGGGAAGGTGTACCTGCCCATGGCAGGGGGCTTTAAGGTCCCTTCCAACTCAAACCATTCTATGATTCCCTGTTATCTACATATTCTACACTTCTTCCTGAGGCATGTAGAGGAGCAGAAATGTATGGTTCAACTTGTCCACTCCATGTTGGCAAACAGGGCACAGCAGGTAGCACTGAGAACAGTCTGCAGCAGCCCATAGGATGCCAATTGCTCATAAAAGTCATGTTAAAACTTTCTAGACAACCAACCCCTGGCCAGAATGCAGGAGGGCCTTTGAACCTGTCAAGAAGGCTGCTCTGGTTAAGCTGGCCATGCCCATTTTTTCCCATGGATTATTGTTTTCCATGCTTGTAGCTTCAAAAACTTTCCCGGAAACATTCAAGGCCAGGTCAGATGGGGCTCTGAGCAACCTAGTCTAGCTGAGAATATTCCTGCTCATTGAATGGGGGTTGGACTAAGTGGGCTTTAAAGGTCCCTTCCAACTTGAAGTATTTTATGATATGACGAAGAGATCTTCAAAGAAACCAGCATGTCGAGCTCCCATTCCAGCCCCATCTGAATCTTAGGCACTGCCCTGTGAATCTTCTATATCATAAAAATAATAGACATGTAAATTAAACTGTCCTGAAGGCATTTGGCAGAATGCTAATGGGGAACTGTCAAGGAACTGTTCTCCTTGCTGGCTTGTCAGTGAGAGATATGAGTTGAAATTAACTGTTTTCAAACACCTTCTGAGCAGGGAGAGGGGACAAGGTCGCTGGGATCTTTGGAAGCTCAGAGGGACATGACTCCTTTCCTCCATTGCTGCCTTGCTTCTTAGCAGAGCAGAGCTCCTACTGCTACATGCTGAGCACTCAGCCAAGACCAACACTCACCACAGAGAGATGGACATGATGCCACAGGTGACGCTACAGGAGTGATCTAGGAGCGACCTCTGCTTCCAGTTCCTGCCCATCTCTCTGTATCTTGAAATATTCAGATATAGTTGGTCTGAAATTTATTAAAAACTGTCCTGGTTTCAGCTGGGATGCTGTTACGATTTGATACCACTTCATGTCATGGCCAGGGTAGGGGAAAGGGATTCTCTTGAGCTTCTGAGAAGGGTGGAGCTTCTTGTAAAAAAAATGTGGTCAGAGGCAGGAATCCATTGGCCCTTGTTCACTGTCTGCCCTTGTTCATTGTCTTGGAGTCCAGGGTTTCCAGCATTTTTTCATGTGAATCACTGTCTCTTTTGTATAGTTCTGTTATTAATGTTGTTGCTGTTACTGTTTGTTTTCTTATCTCATTTCTGTTTCCAGTAAATTGTTCTTAGCTTGTAATCTTCACCTTTTGTGCCTCCAATTCTCAACTCCATCCTACCACATCTGAAAGCAGAAGAAGGGGGAGTGAGAGAGCAACATCTAATTTGGGAGAGTCTCACTGTGGGCACTGAACTGGGGAGTATCGTTCCTAAACCATGACCAAACAAAAAATTTTGAAAAGCTCTGCAAAAAAATGTGTTCAGCCATTTTTGTCTTTGTAACAGTGAACAAATGGACAGTTTCTGTTTTACACAGAAGATTGCAGCCCTCTGTCATGACAGATAATTCTGAAATTTCTCCATTTTGGAACTCTCCAATGCCATGCACTCAGCCTTTGAATGGGGTTAGAGCTGCTACCAAGTTTGAAGAAAGTCATATCATAAATAACATAGTTATGAACATTTAAGCGTGTGGCACTGACCATGTTCTACATCTCCTTTTTGTCCTTATTGCAGTTCTTTTAATGGGTTACAGCTCAGCAATAGGGCCACAAAGGAGCAGAAGCAATCATGAGCAGCCCAAAGTAACTTCCCATTGCCAGACTTCACTGTCAGCCCTAGTGTTTGGTGTCAAGGAGACTTGAGCACTTCTCTGGGGTTAAGCACAGGCTAAAGTGCTGTGTTGAGTGGGCCATGCAGCAGGAAAGCTCTGATGCTGCAGTGTTGTATCACAGACACTGCTCTGTGTTTTATGGACATGGACAGGCTTATGTTACCTGTGCCTCTGCTCCATGTCAGGGCTGAGGAAACTGATCCATGACAAGGATGCTCTTGGCCAGCCTTCAGAGCCCCCGAGGCAATATGGCAAGTCTTATCTGCAGAGGCAGATGAGGGTTTAAAATTGAACTGCAACATAAAATTTTGCAGAGCTGTCACATCCATGGTGTTTTAATCATGACATCTCTGTCAAATGGATTGCTATTGTTTAATATCAATCATATCAATGAATACAAGCTTTATATACATTTATACAAAATTTCAATTTCTGCTTCCATTTGCTCAGGTGTTGGAAATCAAATTACTTACATTTTCTAACTGCAGCTTTGCTTTTTTTCTGTAGAACTATCAATAGTTTGATGTATTTTTATGTGGATCACTTTCTTAGTGAAAATATTTTTAAAGCTTGATTCCCATATATCATCTACTTCAGTGTGGTGCAGTCATAAACTAGTGTGGGGAGGATGAACAGCTGTGTGAGAGGCTGGAGGAAGGTGGCTCTGACTTGGGGGGCACCTCCCTGCCTGCTACACCCAAGAGCTGAGGAAGGAGGGACCTGGCAGCAAAGCACTTGGGATTTGCATGGAACAGCTGCCTAGCATGTCCCTGCCACTTCCACTTTAACCAGGCTTGGACCATCTCCTCAAGAAGCAAATCTGTCTGTTGCATTTTCCTCCTCTGTTGCATTAACCTGCTTCTTAGATCTGTGTGACTTCTTCACGACACCCCCTTGTTGCGGGGGAGAAGCTTGTGTGCCTTTATGAGGCTGAGAGCTGTGTTGATGGTGGTACATGCCTCCGGTAGGGTCTTCCATGCTAGTCAGGTCTCAGCTGATGGGTCAAAGTGTGTCCACGGGCAGTCATCATCACCCTGTACAAGAAGAAAGGAGAAAAATCAGACTACTCAAATTACCAAGGTATCACTTTGCTCTCCATTGCTGGTAAAATCCTTGCAAGAATACTTTTGAACAGATTATTGAACCCACTATCACAGATGAACTTCTACCTGAAAGCCAATGTGGTTTCAAAGCCAATAGGAGTATTGCAGACACGGTATTTGTTCTCAGACAACTGCAAGAGAAGTGCAGGGAACAGAACAAAGGACTCTATGTAACTTTCATTGACCTCACCAAAGCTTTTGACACTGAGCAGAAAAGGCTTGTGGCAGATCTTGGAACGATTTGGATATTCCCCTCAAGTTCCTCAAAATGGTCATCCTGCTACAGGAGGATCAGCACGGCCAAGTCAGATAAGGCGATGCTCTGTCTGAGCCCTTTCCAATAACCAATGGTGTGAAACAAGGTTGTGTTCTTGCACCAACCCTATTCATAATCTTCTTCAGCATGATGCTCCAAAGGGCCACGGCAGACCTCGATGAAGAAAATGGCATCTACATCCAATATCACACTGATGGAAGCCTATTCAACCTGAGGTGACTGAAGGCCCACACTAAGACCCTGGATCACCTTGTCCATGAGCTACTTTTTGCTGATGATGCCGCCCTGGTTGCTCACACAGAAGCAGCTCTGCAGTGCTGAACATCCTGCTTTGCAGAGGCTGCTGAGCTTTTTGGGCTGGAAGTCAGCTTGAAGGAAACAGAAGAGTTCTTATAATGGTACATCAACCGTTGTGTCCCTGTGCTCTGCATGCCTTGTCCTGTGGACTCCTCTGAAGTCCCTTCTGGACCAGCCTGGCGTGACATCACAGCAAAGGGACACTAGTAGGTATCCCTGTCATCAGACAGACCACTAAAATAGTCCATCAGGCACTGCTGTATCTCAGCTCATCTTGTGCTCCTGGCCAGGAGGCTGCAGGGAGCTTCCATTCCTTGTGATTCAAACTTCCCATCTGCTAGGTCAGCCCCAGGCTCGGTCAAAACCAAAAAACACATGAGCTGAGGCCTTGAGCTTGAGATTGAAAACAGCTTCAGATGGAGATGAAAAACAGAATTCCCCTGACAACCTGGAAAACAACCTTTCCATTACAGACAGGGCACACGGGTCGTCTCTTTTCAGAGGAAATCAAATATTTGCAGAGAGCACATCTATCAGAGCATGTTCTGTCTTTTTGACTCCCAGCAGCCTTATCTCCCACAGCAAACAGTGAGCATTCAGAACAACCTATCTGCTGCAGCCTCCTTCAGGTAGCAGCACTGCTGTGCTACAGGTGTCCCTGCTCTTCATGGGCCCCGCTTTTCTGGCAAGAGAGGGAAACTGCTCTCCACTTCTCTGTGGAGCAACATCCACACTGGAGGTTTGCCTGGGGCCATGTCTTGGTTTTGCTCTGCAAATCTTGCTGCTCCTCCCAGCAGCATCGCACCACTCTGGGTCTTAAACTTGGTGCTGCCTATGAGCAGCAGCCTCTCCAGGCATCTTGTTCTGGCCAAGGAGCTTGAGCTTCCCTGGGGCCCTTTGGGGATGTTCCAGCCATGCAAACTGGGCATGATGGTGCACTGATGGGGTGGAAGAGGTGCATGGCTTCTAGACACCCCTAGCCAGAAAACAAGAGTCCAAGGGCATGTGCCATGAAGGAATCTGCATGTCATGTCTCTCCATGCTCTGACAGCAAACATGGATAGTTGAAATCCCAGTTTATGCTGATGTCATGGTTTAAAGCAGGAAAATGGAGCCACTAGAAAAAATGACAGAGCTGAACTCCTGGAGAATGTCAGGCAGAGCCTGGAGCAGCTCAGCTGTGAAGAGTGGTCACACAGCATGCAAGTGCTTCTTTGGAGAAAGCACAGGCCAAAAGGGCATGATGATTTGATAAATGATCTAGAAAAGAGCAGCTGGCAGCATCTGTTCTCCCTGCGTCATAATCCAAGGACACCCAGTGAATCTGGAAAGCAACAGCTCCTCTGGGGAGAGGCAACATCTTCTTGCAGAAGACATCTGTGGGCCTTCCTAGCACTAGAAGGCACTTTAATCTTGGAATTCAGAAAGACAGAAGCAGGTCTTGTACTTCTACACTGATAACAAGATTATTCACATGCTGCTGAGCACAGCAGCAATTCTGGCAGAGACTCTGCCTGGTGCCTTAGGAAGAAGCCAGTCTCCAGCTCTTAGAAACCAGAATTATCCCACACATGCAACCACTGTTGCTGCACCTTCTCCTGCAGCATCTGGCAGCGTCCCCATCAACCTGGAGCTGATGGAACCTGGCAGGTTCATGGTTTGACTTGTGTGGTGACCTGCAGCCAGCACCTTGACGTACTATGTACAGCATCTACAGTGTGACCAGGGTGAGAGGTGTCCTGAGTGCCATGGAACACATTGGCCCTGCTCACACAGGATTTTGCGTCATAGACTCCATCCAGCTGGAGGTTTTGAGAGCAGAGACTTGGAAGCAAATGATGAGAAAGTTGTGTGGCACCAGACATGAGCCCCTAGTAGATGCTTCTGCACAACTGCTCACAGCCAAGCCCAGTAGCTCCCAGTAGAATTATAGAATTATGGAGTGGTTTGGATTGGAAAGGACCTTAAAAGGTCTAGTTCCAACCTCCTGCCATAGGTAGGGACACCTTCCACTAGACCAGGTTGCTCCAAGTCCCATCCAAGCTAACCTTGAACACTTCCAGAGATGGGGCATCCACAGCTTCTCTGCATGACTTGGCCAGGGCCTGCCCACCCTCACAGTAAACCTACAGAGGTAGGTCCCTTCAGCCCTGCAGCAGGACCACATCTCCCATCTTCTTCACTGAGTGTCCCGAGCACACATGAGCACTTTCTGCCCTCTGATGGGAGATGTCCCTCCCAACAGCAGGACCATTTCATGGAGCACTCCCTGCCCTAATGCTCCTCACTGCTCTCTCCATCACTCAGAACATTCTGCTGAGATACAAAAGTGCTTCTAGACATCAGAGCTCTGTCTATAAGTATCACTTATTAATTAGTCACTGGTTGGCTCCCTTCCTCTCATGCCTGCAAAGGACACTGTCACCTGATCCCTCCCAAAGACAACCTGACATTGTGAGCAGTGTGGGTGATAGCCCCCCCGGTCTCCTCACATCTCTTGCACAGGCTCTGAAGGTCTGAGGTTTGCTCCAGGCTGACCAGGAGGAACAGAAGGGGCAGGTAACTGTCAGCAGCATCTCCTGAGCTCTGGATCCCAAGCAACACAGCAATTGCTCCTGGACTGTGATAAACAAATCAATAAATTAAAATTAAATTACAAATCCATGACAAACAGCATGGTCATGTAGGGTTAGTGTCTCTTCTCACAGGCATGGGGCAAGTTATTGGAGGTTCCCATTCCTGAGCCCTTAGGCAAGGAGGCGTGCCACCAACCAGAGCTGCCCTGCAGAAAAAAAGGGAAGAGCCAAATCCAATGCACCACGGGCTGGAGGACAGGAAACTGAAATGCCTTTAAGGCTGCTGAGTAGCAAAGGAGTCGTAGGAGAGGGATGCTCAAAGCACAGAGCACCTACAGCCACCTGACAGACCGCTGCCAGGGCTGACCACAGGCAGAACAGTGCAAGAGGCTCAGGGCACTGCAGAGTACAAGTTGAAGGGTGATCACTCTCCTTCTCATCCCCTCTCATCCACCTTGTTAGGTAAAAAATACTTCTTAAATGAGAAAATAGCACTTTATTGCTTCACCTGTACTATCTTTAGCCTAAGCATTTGTTTTTCCGGTCACTTCTGATCAAAAATATTTGTTCTCAGTCCTGACTGATCTCATTGTCCTCTTCAGGCATTAAGCCCCACAGCAGAACTGGCCATACTGCTACCAGTGATGTCTAATTCCCCAATCTCCTCTCTGCCCTAGGTTATATTTCAGTTTGAGGAGTTCCTGAGTCTATCAGGACCCCTGGGAAGTAGCTGACCTGTATCTGCACAGCTTCAGCTCTAGGGCAGCTTCCCAGACAGGCAGGACCATGATAATCCAGAAGCCTCTAGCCCTGTGGGTGACCCCTCTGTGAGACTGTGGGATTGTCTGGACCATTGTTGTGCCCAGTCACATGAAAAATAGTCCATTTGAGCAATCTCCCTGCCTGTGACTGTGGTTCTCAGGGTCAGGTTTATGGAACAAGTCAAAAATCTTGGCCTTTTCACCTCCCCTACACATTCCTCCTACTCCTTTCTTGCTCCAGTCCTGTTTCACCACAATCTTCAGCATCACTGTCAAATGTCAGTCTCAACTTTGTCCTCCTGCACTGTCCCCTTTTCTCACTCCTTCTGCTTTGTAGGTTTTGACCTGTATTTAGACAATTCATTGTCAACAATTATCCTGGCCAGGTCGGTCACAGGTGCACCACCAGCACTACCAAAATTTGTTGAAAACATGGCACATTAACATGCTGTGCATCCTGCTCTCTCAGGTGTTTGCTCAGACTCTCTTGGACTGGTGGCAGGGTTTTTTCCCAGTTCAGGGGCACATAATGCACTTTGTTCTCCTCACTGCACAGTAACTGTATGCTGATGCACAGGCACCTCCATGGGTACCTCGCTGCCTGCAACTGAGCTTTAACAGGTCAGTACTTCACTTACTTCTCCCCATTTCAAGAACAAGGACAAGGATTTTCTCCCAGACCTGGGGCCAGTTCAGCTGCATCCCACACGAAGCTGCAAAGTCCAAGCTATGGATGCATCAAATCCCTGCACCATGGGCCTCATGCACCCCCTTGGCACCCTGTGAATAATTTATCACATGCCCCAGCCCTCCTCTCTTTCAGTTCTTGAATTAGCCATGAGCAGATCTTGGCTTTCTCAAATGAATTTGTTACTTGGAGTCATTCCTGGGAATAATTCTTAGGCTGTAGCTCATTTGCAAGCAGTAAGTAACTACATGAGTGCTGCTTCGCTGGCCCCACCACTCTTGTTCCAGCTCTGAAGCTGACATGAAGGCACAGCTTTCCTTCCCACCCATAGGACGCTGTTGCAGGAGATGCTGCTCCTCCTTCTGCCCCTTGTACTCAGGGCTGTGAGGTGACTCGTCAAGATGAGCATCCCCTGCAGTAACACTGGGGTTTCACCAAAGGATCACAGGCAACACAAAACCACTAATGAGCCTCTGAACACCCCACCAGCTTCACAAGCCTTCTCAGCCCACTCACAGGCAGGCACATTCAAGGAAAGAGGATGTATAGGCAAGTAATGAGGTGCCAGTGCATCCTTCAGGATGTAGAGCTGTGGGAGACAATACCCAGAGGTGCTGCTTGGAGGCACCTTGCCTGGAATGTGTCTAAACCCAGGAGATGTTATAAGAAACCTCGAGTAGGCTTATCAATGGTGAAGTAGGGCTTTGCTTTCTGGTCTCTATGTGTCAGCTGCACCCTTTGTAAAAGTTTGGTGAAGGGGAACATCTACTTGCTCATCTTCATTGCTCATGTTGGTGGCGCTGCTCACATGTCCAGAAAAGGGACACAGAGCTGGGGAAGGGTCTGGAGCACAAGTCTAGTGAGGAGCTGCTGATGGAGCTGGGAGGGCTCAGCCTGGAGAAAAGGATGCTCAGGGGGCACCTTCTTGCTGTCTACAACTCCCTGACAGGAGCGTGGAGCCAGGCAGGGGGTCGGGCTCTGCTCCCAGGAAACAAGGACAGAACAAGAAGAAACAGCCTCAAATTGAGTCAGGGATTAAATTGTGTTAGGTTGGATATTAGGGAGATTTCTCTACTAAAAGGGTGGTTAGGCATTAGAACAGGGCAGTGGTAGAGTCCCCATCCCTGGAGGAACTTAAAAGCCATGTAGGTGTAGCATTTGGGGACATGGGTTAGTGGTGAACATAGTGGTTGTGGGTTAATTGATGATCTTAGAGGGCTTTTCCAACCTTAACAATTCTATGATTCCATGATTCCCTGTCTCTTCTCAAGCAAGCTTTGCTGCCCACACCTGGGTCCCTTGCAATGGTGTCCCCCACAACTGCAAAAGGAGGCTCTGGGAGGCTCCCAGCTGCATCCAGGCTGTGGCAGAGCACTCTGTGTGGCTGCAGCCCATCTTCCCCACCAGCTCGGAATAAAATTAATTTTTTCTTAATACAAAGCATTTTCATTACTATTCACTAAAGGAGCAAAAACCGTTGTTATAATAATGCATTAACCTGTATATTTATTTCCAGTATCTGACCTATCATGCAACTGTTGAATTACTTGTCTAATTAGTTTTCCCATTTGTGAGGGATATGATCTTCCTCCCCAGAGAGGAAAGTATAAATGAGAAGCTGTTTCTTGAAGGCAATACCATGAAAGCAGCAGTCATATCAAGGATAAACAGGGACACAAAGATCTGCTACTAGAGCAGAAATAAAAACATTTTCCTTCAAGACTGAACATATTTTCTCCATTTCCAAAATGGGGAAAAAAGTAAAAAGGAATATGAATATAGTCTGCTTTTACACCCAGTCTGGGCTGTGTAAACTGGTGTGGTCAAGAGAGAGCATCTGACTCCAAATTGTTTCATAAATGCGGTTATTAACTCCAAAGAAATCCCCAAATCAAAGCCCCTCCTCCTATCTTCCTGTTTGCAGAACCTGTAGGGCTGCAGGGCCATACTGGCACCAGCAGTTGTTCCCAACCCTCTGGCTGCTCCTGACCACACCACCTGAACAGCTGGTTGCTATGTCTGACCTCCAGGGATGGCCAGAAAAATCTCTCGAGGGCAAAGACTCACCCAGGGTGTTTTTCCCTCAGCACTGATTGTTTTGCCTTCCAGTTCTGCTGAGAATTCACACCCCATGTCACCAGGTCTCCCACACTGCAGACAGGCTAAAGCAACTCTTGTGCATGAGGGACATCTGTCTGAGATCACGCCCTCTGTCCTGCACTGACAGAGGTACTACACGTGACATGAAAGCAATTCTTTCACCCCTTCCTTGAATCACCTCATATGAGATATTATTTTATGCAAGATGGCAAAGCATTGTAGTAGGAATAGCCATCCAGGAGGCTGGAGACAAGGGCACCACACCTGCATCCTGTGAATATTCAAGTATTTGCAACCTTTTGGCAAAACTTTATTAAGGAGTCTCTGAATAGGCTCCATCCCATCCCATAACCAAGCTGTCCTGTGGCACAGAGCATTCCTGAACCTGGGACAGGGAAACACTGCCACACAGGGCCCCGCTGCTGTCTGGGTCCTGCTCTCACCCAGTCTCCCAAGAGCTCAGGGAGTGGATGTTTCTAGATGTACAAAAAGCCTCTGCTCCCACCTGAGGGCATGGGGAGGGCTGAACTGGCATAAGCACAGTCTGCTGGGAGTGTGGTGTGTCCACCTCCCTTCTCCACACTGAGTAAATAACCCCTTTGCTGAGAAGAGAGGAGAAAGATATTCCCCAGCCAGGTCATCCCCTCAGTTCTAGCAGCAAGGCTGCCTGCATCACCCATGGCCACCAGCAGCAAAAGGCAGTCACAGTCAGCACCATGGTGGGAGTGGATTTATGCTCCCAATGTAGTTGAACACTACAGAAAAAACATATCTGGAGAAGAGGAAGGAAGAGGCTCTCAGCTGTGCCTGAGCAAGCTCATTGCCAAGACAGGGGTGTCACAGATGGAGTCAATTAGTAATTGGGGGGGGGGGGTGGGGGGGTGGATTTAGCCCTCTGCCCCAGATTGAGAGCTCCATCCCTGAATGTCTGCCTTTTCCAGGAAAGTTTTCATGAAAGTAGTGAGTGCTCACACCCAGGTCTGTCCATTTTACTCTGCATTGTTTCTGCCAGCCAGGGAATTTCCCAGGAAGTGGATAGTATCTTGCTTGACCTTGCAGGGAACCAAAAAGCAACATTTTCCTGGTGCTTCTCAGGATGCAACTGGAACCAGTAGCTGTGACATTACAGAAGGAGCACCCAGCCCCTCTCTGTACCTGTGTCTTAGCTGTCCCATCAGCTTACAGCCTGACACTCTCTGACAGCTCCAGCAGAGTATCATCAACAAAGCCACGTGACTTCAGCACAGCCCCAAAGCAGGTCAGTCTGAATGGACTGAATGTGCTGTAAAGACAAAGCCATCTGCTTTTGCCTTCTCTTGTGCCTGTCTAGACCCATCCTTTGTGGCATGTTTGCTTGCAGTGTTTAGATTCACCTTTCCAAGGGCCTGCAGAGATGGCCATTTGGGTGGGAGGATGTTCTCCAGAGAAAATCCTGTATTTGGTGTAGTTGAAGAAACCCATGCCTGCTCTCATCTCCTGCCCAGATACATGCCCACATGTCTGGTGTGTGTCATGTCATGTCTAATGCCTCCCATGACAGGAGCAAAGGCGCTGAGAGATCTGTCTCTGGAGCAACGTGCAAATACCTCAGGTGATAAGGACCCTCTCCTATCTGGTAACCATGATAGCAATGGTCCCCAGGGCCCCTCGCAGTTTCCCCAGGCTACTTTACTCCCCTGGCAGCCCAGGACCACCAAGCTCAGCACATTTCTTCACCCTCTGTGTGTGCCCTGGGACCAGGACAGGTCCCTGCTGAAGGACCAGAGACTCATGAGACCAAGACCCAGAGAGCTGCTATGTCCCTACTCCTCCTCCAGCCCAGCAATCTGCAGGCCCTCAGGGTCCAGCAGGAGCAGGGGGATGGAGGGATTCTGTGCACAGCTCTCCAGAGAACAAATCACCAAGTGTGGGCTGAGTGTGGGGGGCATAGACCAGAAACCTGAAGATAAACTGGGAGCACCAGGATGAGCAGACAGGCAGCAGAAATGTGATGGAGGGTGGCTGGGCAGTAGCTCAGACCAAAGGAGCTGGCCCAGCCCTGATCTGCACAGTTCACAGAGCTCTCATCACCACTAGAGAGCATTTTATTAAGATGTAAATAAAACCATCCCTGCAGCCTGGAGACAGAACTGTTTGGATGCCACCTTTGGACCTTTCTCAGTGGCACAGCCTGGCAGTCCCTGTTTCTATTGGGAAGGTACCATGGAACATGTTCCAAGTACGGTAATTGCCCAATAAAACTGTGTCTCTTCACCATCCAGTTGAATTAGTGCTTGCAATATGTTTGAAAGCTTTATAGCCCAGTTAATTGTGAGGCAGTAACAGGAAGGGGCATTATGGCTTTAGGAACACAAGTTGCATCTGTATTTAATGATATTAAACCGTAAGAAGCCTCCATTCAAATAAAACAATGGCTGCTGTAGTGCCTATAAAAGCAACAATCTCTGTGTTCAGCAGAGACACTGAGCTGGGGTGCAGCAGGAGCAGGGACACCAGTGCCTGGGGCAAGGACATTGCCCAGCTCCTGTGGCAATTCCTGAGGCAAGGACATTGCCCAAGTCCTGCAGCCATTCCCAGTCCATCCAGCAGAGAGTACCCAGCCATGAACCCCAGAGGACTGCCAGGCAATGCATGTGCCTGTTCTACACTCAGGTTGTTATCCCACAGCCCCCAGCCAAGGGTGCCCATGCCCCTTTGATAGGAAGGACCACCACCCCAATCCTGGCCAGTAGACAGTTCCCACCTTCTCTGCAGATTCCTGCCACCACCCTGCCCATCCAGGAAACTGAGACTGGGGACCTGCCCGTGCTTCCTCTCATGCCTAGTGTAGATGGAGAGGCTTCTCTGGGAGTGGGAACCAGAGCGTGAGTATTCCTGAGTGAGGTGCACTTTTTTGTTTTCATTAGGAGGACACAGATTTGGGTCTGGGGAGGGTCCAGAGCAGCAGAGCACTGAGAATAGCCCATGGTGATTCTCATGGGCTCAGCAACATCCTTGTTTGACATCTGCAAATAGTTCTTCCTGGAAACCTCTCCTTTCTTCAGTCACAGGAGTATGTGGAGGAACCCCTGGGTGGGTTAGGGATGAAGAAGCTGGGGATCACAGCTGGTGATGAAGAAATATCTTCTGGAGCCAGCATCAGGGGACATGAGAGTTTTGAGGGGCTGGGACTGCATAGCATCTCCCATATGTCAAAGACTGTTTGGAGAAACATCTGGTCTCATTCTTGTGCTGACAGGAGGGGATTTCAGCTGCATCGTAGATCCTCACACATCATGGATCCTTGCCCCAGAGTGTTCAGTTCACCAGGCAGGGCCACTGACCTAGTACAGCTCCTGATGACAAGAACAGCCCTAGTCAGTGGCAGGTGGGACAGAAGGACCCACCAAGGAGGGCAGCAGTGGCTGTGTATGATGACAGATGAGCTGTGGTCGCTTCACTGGGTCTTCACAGTTCATCCCACCCTTCTGTACACCCCTGGGGGTGTGCACCCATCTGTCCAGCCCCTGTGCATCTCAGTGCTTGGACACACAGTGGTATCACTAGGGCAGGAGGGCCTGAAAGATGGCTCAGGACCAGCAGTGACCATGGACAAAGAGCTACAGCCCCATGTCAGAGCACAGAAGAGAAATCCAGGGGCACAAAAAGGTCCTGTACAGAGGTACTTCTTACTTCCAAGCAAGAGGAGAGCAATCCTGTTCCTTTAGAGGCTCGAACATCTCTGGAGCAAGAATCATGCCATGGACATCAATTTCCAGTGACTCACCTGCTGAGGGTGACACTTTATGACAAGTCTGGCATGCCTGGCATGAGTCATGAGCTTCCTCCAACAAGGTTTCAAAAAATAGAGGATCAAGAGCCAAGCACCAAGAGCCAAGAACCAAGGTCAGGCCAAGAGCCCTGACTGGATGGAAACCCCAGAGAGCACCAGCCTCTGTATTGCAAAAACCTTGGCCCCATCCTTTGGGTGCAAAGGGTGAATATTCAGCACATGCATAAGTGGGTGGTAGGCAGATGACAAGGCTGTGACTCCATCCACCATTGTGTTTGCAAGTACATCACTGTTGAGATTAATTCAATGTGCAGGTAGGGAAGTGAGTTGCCAGTGAGTTCATTTAGAATTAGATATGCAATCAATGGAAAATTAATACAATTAAGTTTCAAATTGTCATTTAATAAAACAGCTTTTTGCAAGTGGAATATTAAGTGGGACATAAATGCTGAGACACTGCTGGAGTGTGCTGCTCTCAGCCAGGGAGATGGTTCTGCCTAAGAACTGTGCACGCACAACCCCTCCACCACTGTAATTCCTTAGACAGACTCTAATTTTATATTTATAATTTACAAAAGTTTCAGCTAATTGCATGATGCCTCTCAGAAGCTGCTGCAAGGCCCTGCTGCTGTTAATGGGGCATTGGTTATTACTGGCGTACCCATAGCTATGTTTCAGAGAGGGTTCAGCAGATTTGCTGAGGAACAAAAGCCTCAAATCTCTGTGTCTGACACATTAACTGCATACAGGGACATTTCCACTGATAGTACAGCCAGAAAACAGAATGGAAAATACCTCAGTTCCTGGTTTCCATCATGAATTTGGAGAGAAACTGCTCCTTTTCCAAAGTGATGTGCACCGGCTAAGCCTGGAGCCCAGCCACCAGAGGACAGTGATGGGACACCAGACTCTGCTCCCAAAACTGCTACATGGCCCATTCCAAGAGAGTTTTCTCCCATGGGGCCATGGGGTGAGCACTGGTATTTGGGATAAGTGGGCACCATGAGGGATGTGCAGGAGGAACTGAAGGTGCACAGGGGCATGTGGCTTCAAGGGGATGAGTACACACGTGCAAGGGAAGGGGATGTGGAGGAAGGACCATGGCCCCAGCAGCCCCCACACACCTCTGCAGGATTTAGCTCAGACCATCTCTCAGCCTGTCTTTCCACTGACCTCCAGGCTCTGATGCAGCCAGACAGAGACCCAAGGCTCCCTGACAACACCCTGGTAAGAGATTGTCAGCCACACCAGATCTGATAGATCCTTAATTGAGCTGTCCATGCACGTTTTTTATTTCTGGTCTGACTCATCCTAGTGATCGTTTCTACCACAAGCTCTTCCCTGTGTGCTGCTCTCACCCAAATACCTGTCTCTCACCAGCACTGTTCTGGCAAACTGAGGACTCCTACACTGCAGGCAGGTCACCTGGTGCACCTGCCCCTCACTGCCCAGGTTAAGGCAGCTTTTCTAGCCACTCTGCCCTTCCTGCAGCTCTTTTCTGTTCATCTCCCAGTTTGTCAACACCTGTGCCAAAGTGGGGATGCCATCCTCAGCTGGAGGATCCAGTCACCCATTCAGAGCTGGGTACGGCCACACATGGTACTGCACTAGGCACAAAGCTGGACAGAGTCAGTGACAAAGTGAAGGTAATTAACAGCAATAGCTTGCTTGGAAAGATACACTGTTGAATCTCACCTTGCACAGCCTGCACAGGACCCTGAGCTGGCACAAAGGCACCTCAGAGTGTGTGAGTGGGAGAACAAACCCACACAGGTCCTGTTGGACAGAGATTGGCATTGTAATGCATTCAGTGTTTCTGAGATAAGTGATTTAGAGCCCTGCTCAGAGCCTGTCTGTGCTTCAAGTCCCCCAGCCCTGGTGCTGCGGGACTGCACAGCAGCAGGACCCACAGTCCCAGTACCTCCCAGAGGGGCAATGAAAATGGAAACTGAGATTCAGGGAAGCATCACCATTTCTGTGGGTTTACAATATGAATCCCAGAAAGAGTTGCAGCTAAACATGTTATCAGGTTAAATAAAAATAAAATGTATTCTAGAAAATGTTTTAAAATTTATTATGTAATTAAGCTATTAATTTAATGGTCTTTCTTATTTGGATTGGAAATTCACATGGGTTCTCATCTCACTCCCTTTATTGAAAAACATGCTCATCATACGCAGTCATTATGCATTTTCATAAACATTTCATGAACAATAACTGTGAGAAACATAAAATATTGTTTTTGTCCTTCAACTGTAATGCCATATGGAGATGCGTTGGGCACCGGAGTCAGCAGTTGTGGCACATCCTCGTTAATAACAGCACTTGCTATTTTTACTGTTTACAGCACAAATGCAGCCCTTTATGGGGGGGAAGAAGGGTTTAATCTGTAGGGCCTTTGTGATGATTTGTAAGAGAGATACTGTGCGCACATTCCTCTGTGATTCAGTGCAAGCTATAATTACTCAGTATTCTCGACAGCACTCCTACAAGATGTCAATTTATGTGTAAGTGGAGTAAGGTGGCAGCTGGGGATATCTCAGGCCTCTCCCCCTGTACACAGGCACATGGTTTCCTTGGGTTTGCAAAAAAAATATTTTACAAGGCAATGAAGTGAGGTCTTACCCTGGAAGCAGGGCTGCTGCAGGGCTGGTGGATGAGTGAGCACATTGCCCTGATGATGACCAAGGCATCCTTGACACAAGTCACTAGCTTACACAGGCACCTTGTTCTGCTTGTGCTCACCAGGATGGGGATGGAGCCATTCCCTTGGCCTCCCCTCCCTGCAGCTGCCCGGTGTTCATTCTCGCTCCCTGGCGTACATGGAAAGGACCATGATGCTGCTCTGAGGAGGGGAGGCTGGGTCAGGGAGGGTGATAACCACCATGCAGCAAGGCTGATGCACACACAGGGTGCTCCAGGATGGCTGTCAGCAGCAGGGGAGATGGCTGTCTCTGGTCTCTGCTGGCAGCAGGCTCAGCTCAGGGTTGTACCAGACTGAGCAGATCCACAGACATCTCCAGCACCAGGGTCTGAACGAGGTCACTCTAGTTCCTCCACTCCCTTCCTGCAGTTCCCACTGCCCCAGAAGGTCCCAGCTGTGCCCAAAGACAGGAACCAGGACACTGCTGTGCTGCCCACAACACCGTCCTCTTGGGCTGCAATTTTTATATAAGTCTGGAGTGCAGAGATGGGAGTCTTCCCCAGCAGGTTCCTATAGCAGCAGTGTCTGCACCTGCTGTCTGCAAAAGCACTTGTAGGCTTAAAAGAGGCACTTCAGACCACAGCCATCCCTTGAAGATGCTTTTATTCATGGCCCAGAACATCCCAGAACCTGAAGCAGAGCAGCTTTGTCTAGGAAATGAGCAGTTATGTGCCAAGGACCAACCTGGACCCAATTCTTCCACTCAGTTCCAAATCTGAGGAGGGGCGCAGTTTGCACCAGAACGACTCCACAAATCAGAGGAGGCAGGAAGGTAACCAAAATCACAGAAAAATATGCCACCTCCTGCTCCCCCTCCCAACAGAACACCCAGATCTCCTGCCCAGAGGAGTCTCGGGAGCATTAAATGATCCGTCAGGAGGGCGAGGCTGCCGCAGGAGTGAGCAGAAGAGCCTGCAAAATCTGGAGATTAATGTCCTAGGGCTTGGATGCGTCCGTCTCACCATGCAAAGCATTAATGTGAGTTTCTCCCAGGGCAGGACACAGATTCAGACACAACACTTCCCCTTCATCGCAGAGTCCTGGGCCAGTGTCGGCCCCATGTGGATTTATGGCTCCCTGCACTCGTAAATGTCAGCACCGTGGGTGATGGATGGGAGCGCTGGGAAGTGCTCCCCCCAACTCTGGGAGATTTCTTTATTTTTTTTCTGATCTTTTACAACAGCCATAAACCAGCTGCTGATTAGTGACGGGTCTTAAAACTTTAGGCAAAAGCTGTTGAAATCAGCTTTAAGTGCTAAGCTTCTCCCAAAGCAGAGCAGCTTAGTGTTTCCCTTTTGAGGTCACATATGTGACATGTGGCCCCCTGAGCCACGGCAGTTCCAAGGGCAGGAATGGGCAGCCCTCGTAGCCCACCGGGTCAGCAACTAGCCCTGCCCTCCTTGGTGGCACAAGCAGTAGTTGTCCCCAAACAGCTCTATGCCTATGGCCCCGGATTTCATATTGCCCTGACTGTGCCAAACAAAGGGCAGAGCCCACTCTCCTCTCAGACCGTGGGAGAGATGTGAGAGGCAGGATAGCATGCTATTGCAGATGGGCACTGCGGCCTCTCCCAGCAGAGCAGAGTCCCCTCCATCCCTCTGGGTTGGTACAACCCCAGTGGGGACTGACTGCTGCTTCCCAGCCTTGATCCAATGGTCTCAGATGACAGATAAAACAATGACATGGAGTGAAAAAGGCTGTGGTGGAACAACCTTCCCACTAGGACAGTCTGAGTACATGACCAGACTGGTGGTGACTGTTGTTTGTAGTGAGTGGGCTATTGCAATTATGTTCGCTCATGTGTTCATTAAGTATCAATTGCAGAGGCCACAAAATTGCAGAAAAATTTGCACAAAATAATACAGAACATGGCTTCACATTTTGGGACAGGAAATCCACTTCTGCTGCATCTGTCTGATTGCAGTTTCTGGCTTCCTTCCATCTTCCAGCCCATGGCTAAGTCCTTGTCCCCATCTCAGTCTCTGCATTGACCTTTCCCTGGCTGCTGCATGGGGCTGCAACCGCAGTCTCACCAGGCCACTGCAGCACCTTCAGGCATGCTTTGGATGGTACTCCTCTGCCTCTTTGGCTCTCTAAGGGTTTTACAGGATATATAGTCCCTTTTCCCACTTCACACTGTAACAGGTAGCAGAATGTTGATTGGCTTCAGCTGGACACCAGGTGCCCACCAAAACCGCTCCACCACTGCCCTCCTCAGCTGGACAGGGGAGAGGAAGTACAACAAAAGTTTTGTGGAACAAGATAAGGGTAGAGAGAGATCACTCACCCATTACTGTCACAGGCAAAACAGACTCAATTCAGGAAAATAGTTTAATTTATTACCAATCAAATCAGAATAGGGTAATAAGAAACAAACTCAAATCTTAAAACGCCTTCCCTCCACCCCTTCCTTCTTCTGGACTCCACTTCTCATTTCTTCCTCTCTTCACCCCCAGTAGCACAGGGGGGTGGGGAATGGGGCTGTGGTCCCCATCACACATTGTCTCTGGCATTCCCTCCTCTCCAGGGAAGGACTCCTCACACCCCTCCCCTTCTCCAGTGTGGCATCCCTACCACGGGGCAACTCTTTCAGGAATAGGCTGCTCCAGTGTGGGTCCCCCACAGGGTCAAAAGTTCTGTTACCGCTGTCATCAATGGTCACAGTGGTGCATCTGACTTGGAGACAGCTGGCATTTGTTCCACTGGGCATGGGGGAAGCTTCCAGCAGCTTTTTACAGCAACCACTTCTGTAGCCCCTTCACGACCAAAACTTTGCCACACAAACCCAATATGTGGATGGATGGATGGATGGATGGATGGATGGATGGATGGATGGATGGATGGATGGATGGATGGACGGACGGATGAAGGGATGGGTAGACAGACTGACTCTGCCTAAGAGCAAGTGTGGCATTTGAGTACATTTCCTCTAGGTGATACCCACTCTTTGACCCACCCCTCCTGCCCTCCCACTCCCCATTACACATTAGGGCTGAGCAGGGAAGGTGCCATGCTCAGACCTGGCAGGACCTCACCACTCCCACTGGCAGGGAGGTGGCTCTGCTTCCCTGTAGGATCACTGTGTGGACCATCTGTCCCATATCAAGCCTGGGCACGTTCCCTCCCTGCTGCTGCTTCTCTCAGGAAGAGAAGTTAGTGAAGATTTATCATAGCACTAAACCTCAAATTGAGCATATTTGAAAGAAGAACAATTTATTCATCAAAAATATAGCTTCGTTTTATCTGCAATTATTCTCAAGTTAAGGTTCCATTCAGCAAGCATTTGCCTGAATAAACAGCAACTTTTTATGTCTAAACAATCTCATCTTGACATTCCATTACACAAACAAACGCAGGAGGGCACAGCCTACCCAAAGATCATTCAGAAAGTTCTCTGGATACTTCTTTTCCAAAGTGCTGTTCTGGGGTGGTAGGGCGGGGATAGCTCTTCCAGTCTTGACTCTGACCACTGTGGAAGGACCAGTTGGGCATCCTGTGGGGCAGAGCAATCACCAACAACAGGGCTCATTGGTTCTGACATTAAAAGAGAGAGAGAGAGAAACCAAAAAAAGACATGTAGCTGCACAAACACGAACAGAACAAACCCGTGGGGATGCTTTACCACCAGCAGCAGTTTCTCAGGAGAGCATCCTAAGGGAAAAAATCAGAAATACGGGACTGGGGGAAGTTGCTAAAACAGAGTATATGAGGTGTACAGCAGCTAAACATCCTGCTGTAGAGAAACCACAGGACAACAGTAAAAGACCAATATTTCTGCATCAGGAGCACTTTAGTGTTCTGAAAATCAAAAAGGAATCCTATAAAAATGGGAATGAGGGTATAAGGATGAGTGTAAAGGGAAAGCTCAAATGCATGGGAGTAGAACAAGAAAGGGTAAGGAGCAGAGAGAGTTATAGCCAGCAAGGGGCATAAAAAGCAACAAAAGAAGTTCCAGAAATGCACTGGGAGTGCAAGGAAGAGAAAAAAAGAGTCAGCATTCATGTCTTGTGATGGAAAAAAGAACTAAAGTGATTATACAGAGATGTAAACAATTACTTCCTTGCCATGGTTGCACAGTACAAGGATGTAACCAGTGTCTAGAGTAATTACCAACAGCCAGGGGATGGGACTGATGTCAGTGTCTGGAAGGAAGCAGGCTGAGATAAGTTCAATGCATATGAATAGTCAGGGGTCAAGAAAAATCACCCTGGAAGATGTAAGCAATCTCTGAACAATTAGCAGAAGTTTGTGACAAATTCTGAAAGCTTGGGGAATCCCGGGGAAGTGCAGAAGACTATCTGTAAAAAAAAATTTAAAAAATAAATAAAAGAAATTAAGAGTTTGGGGAGGTACAGATCAGCCAGACTGGCTTGAGTTCCTTGAAAGATTTGGGACCAAATTATTGAACAATCCATTTGTAAACACCTAGAGGAAAATATCATCAAAAGATACATATATATATATATATATATATATATATTAAAAACCAGCCAACACAGTTTTACCAGGAAATGATTCCAAGGTGTTTGATCTAGTGAAGCAAGAAGCAACAGTGGATGTGATGGACAGGCAAATTCTCTAGTGCTGCCCTGTGGAGCACAAACAGGCAAGGAAGTACAATCTAAGTGAAAATGTGGGAGATGGGTTAAACTGAGAGCAAAGAAGTGCTCAAAGCAAAGTTGGTGGGCGGAGAGCTGGAGATGAATGGGCTGGCTGGTCTGTCCAGGATGGGCTGGACACCTTTTTTTCCTACAGCGTGGATGGATAGGCATGTCAAAATGCAGGGGTGACAGCTCTGCAGATCCCCAAAGCCACCAGAGCCATCAACCCCTGACAGATACTCAGTGGTGCCAAGTTTCTCTTGGGAAAGATGGTAAGAGCTTATTCAAGACATCTGTAAGCTAAAGAAATGTACTCATATTCACATTAAATGAATCTATTATTATTATTAAATTATTGTTCATGTACTAAATTAAAAATTCAGTTCTTCCTCCAGTCCCACTCTGAAGCCTCCTGGTTTTAAGAAATTACCAGCAGCAGCTTCAGCTCTGTCTGCCAGCTCAGCCCCAGGGTTGTGACTCAGTGTTGGTGCTGTGAACCCCAGGCAGCTGCAATAAGGGCTGATGCTGTATAGTGGAGCTCCCAGTTTAAACCAGTCCAGCACAAACCAACAGGAACCATCCACCACCCCAAAGAATAGAGGCATGAACTCCAGCCCCACCCCCCCATTAGGGCAGATAGTTCCAGAAAAGCTCCCCAAATGCTTCTGTCCAGGCAGCCCCAACCAACAGCAAGTGCTTGAATCCACCCTGTGACTTTTGCTTCCCTCTTTTCTCTACCAAGACCTGAGAAGATATCCTGTTTTCAGAATAAAACAGTGCAGAAAACCAAAATGACATAATCTTACAGTTCAGCGTCGTGCACAGCCCCTCAGTCTGAAGAGGTTTGGCAGTTTGGGCTGGGAGTAAGGTGTGATGCTGCAATGTTTCTTTGGATGGGAAAAGAAAAGAAAAAAGGATGGCTTTTATTTTTAGAAGTTTCTGCAGCCAAATTGTTGTCAGGCTGTCTGTGCTCTGCTGAGCAACATACAGTGTTGAGCACAGCCAAGAAGAGTTTTCTCACAGAGCAAAATGTCATGATTAAACCAGGTTTTATCAGAATACCAGCACCTTTCATGAAAAAAAAATGCCTAATTATGGACAAACTGTGTATTGCTTATCATCTTTTTTTTGTTACCATGATTCAGTTTTGGCTGGAGAATATGGCACTGCACCTGAACTGCTGTTTACTGTGGGAACATGCCACATTTCCCTTTGGTGATGCTGGACGGGTAAAGGTGGTCTAGGACTTTGGTTCTCTTCCATCTCCCACCACCATCCAGTTTGTCCCTTCATTGCTGTCCATCCTCTGCAATTAGAAATGCTTCCAAAACAAACTGGATGCTTATTTCCCTTTTTCTGGTCATGGACATTTGCCCCATCTTTCCAGAGCTCAGCACTCTCATTACAGACTCTCAGCACTTCTGAGGTTGCAGGGTCACCTAAAGCTGGATTCTCTGGGACATGTCACACAGGCTTTTGGATATCTCCAAGGATGAAGAGCACTGCTTCTCTTATGATGAGCTCCAGCAATTTAATCATCTTCACCACTCTTCCTTGGACTCAGTCCAGTAAGCCAAGATCTGTCTGGTACTGAGGAACCTGCAGTTGGGTGCAACACTCCAGATGCCACCACTGGTTCTCCAATAATTCTTGCATAAGAGAGACAGGCTCTGGGACCTGCGCCTGTCCTGGAGAAACACTCACAACCATGACTGTACCCACTTCTGCCCAGACTGGCAGATTGGCACATGGCAGTGTGGCCAAGGGAACTCTGGAGTGTGGGAAAGGGCACTCCCCTCGATCTGGACCAGCAGAAGGGTAGTCCTGGGGGAACTACGAGGGAGGAGGAAAGGGCGTGAGCTGTGGGTGTTTTGCTGAGCCTTTGTCCTTGACACCAACATCCAGGCATGTCCTAGGGGGAATTTGTTGCTTTGGATTTCTTATAAATGTCAAGTCAATGTATGATGGGTGGGCTAGAAGCTTCTCCCAGGAGCTCCTGGGAGCAGCAATAAAATGTCATTGCCACTTAGGCTGGGATGAGGCACATGGAGGACAGCCTGGGAAGGAGCCTTTTTGGGGAGCCCTGCATCAGCCAGGCACCCCTGCGTCACAGCTGGGAGAGAGCTGATAGACTCACCTTGGTCTTGCTGGGCACTGCTCCATGCACACTCCCCTTCCTCCTCCCACCCTCTGGACATGCAGGTACCCCAATAAACACCCCTCCCCTGCCTGAACACGCCTCGCACACACACTGCCATGGATACCCAGATGCACACTCTGTGCTCAGCGCTGCATGGGTTCACCCCTGCACCCCAACACCCCACACCTTCATCCCACACGTGCAATGGCACTGGTGGAGCTGGATGGAAAAACACATGGGAGGAAGGCTTGCTTGGAGAGCTGCCATGTCCCATGGCATGTGAACAGAGGCCACTCTGGGTGTCCCCAACCCACCTGCCCCCTCCCAGCACCCTGCAGGAGCGCCAGTGGGGGCAGAGCAACCGAGGAACTGGCACAGACACCCAAGGGCAGCCTGGTACCTCAGTGCCACTCACCTGGGACACCTACCTTAGGGCTCCTTGGGGACCTTGGCAAGACCCTCACACTGCAAATTCCACCCACACTATGGGAGAGCTGAACACGCCTGTGCGCCGTGCAGCAGCCTGCCCGCGGACCCGGGACCCCGGGGCACCTTGGCTAGAGAACAGCTGGCGCACGGATAACTCGGGTTTCCGAGCGAACGGAAGGGTCGCCACTTCTGTGCCGAGGGACGGGGTTGAGGGAGACCAGGGCAGAGGCTGGAGGAGCCTGAGGGGCTGCGGCGGATGAATTCATGAGAGCAGCCGCTTCCAGAGCGGGTCAGAGCCCGCACTGGGGATGAAGAAAGGGGGACGGAGAGCAGGACGAGCCGGTGCGCGGTGAGCGCAGCGGGACCGAGCGCGGAGCCGCAGCGACACCGAGCGCCCGAGGAGCGGCACCGCCGGCCGGGGATCGGGGCAGCCACAGCTTCTCTGGGCACCCTGTGCCAGGGCCTGCCCACCCGCACAGGGAGGAATTCCTTCCCAATATCCCATCTAATCCTGCCCTCTGGCAGTGGGAAGCCATTCCCCTTTGTCCCAGGTCCCTTTCCAGCTCTCTTGGAGCCCCTTTAGGCAATGGAAGAGGCTCCCTGGTCTCCATGGAGCCTTCTCTTCTCCAGGTGAGCACCCCCAGCTCTCCCAGCCTGTCTCCATGGGAGAGGGACTCCAGCCCTCAGAGCATCTTCATGGCCTTCTGTGGACTCATTCCAAAAGGTCCACCGGCACACACTAACCCACACCCAGCCCCAGCACACCCTCTTGTCTGCTTCCCACCTGCCCCCTTAGCATTGGACAGCCAGGAACCGCTGCAACCACCATGTGCTCCCCCAAAACACTGTCCAAGCTGCGTTGCTGTCTCACATGGCTGATGTAACCCAGGGTGGGGCATGAGCATCTACTGAGGACCACATGTGCATCATAGTGCTTTGACCATCTCTGCTCCACAGCACAGGATTATTCACCTCCCGAAAGATGAGCAGCTTCTTTCCGACAATACCCAGGTCCTGGTGTGTCCTCAGCCTCTGCTCATCCTCTTAATGGAGAAACACATTCAGCAAAGTAGGGACAAGAGACCTGCATAGGCAGGTTGTTGGAGCTTTATTTCTGTTTCTGAGTAAGAAACATAAATCTGTTCTATCCAAAATCCAGGGGAAAGGAGGTGCCACAGTGCTCCCTGGAGGGAAGGAGGGGAGAGCAATCCCACATCAAGTTTGGTGATGACTTCTCCAAACTTGCATCGGAGCAGGTTCATCACTCATCTTCAATCTGCTTTTTTTCACCTTGAGTTAGTTGCCTTTCTCTTAATAGAAAAACAAAGATACAAAAAAAAATGTATAAATATAAAGACATCATTTTAGTAACACAAAAAAGGTTTAAACCCTTGAAATTACTTAGATCCAATCTCTTTGTGCAGCTGTTTCTGCATGGGTGAATTTGGTCGACCTTTGGCCTCAGCATTTGGGAACTTCCTAGAAGAAGGACTCATGCGGTCTCCATGGAGTGCTGTGAAAGTCCCTCCTGCTGCAGAGGAACTCAGGAAACAGCACAGCCCGTGAAGGTTCTTCTGCAGAACTCCTCAAGCGTTGCAGGGATGGGCTGGCATTCTCCTGGCAAGATCTAAGTGCAAGAATTCACAGGAGGGAGATGGAAGCACCAGAGTCACACCAGTCTCCAGAATGTCCCTTGTTAAAAGCAACCTCATGTGCATCCCAGAGCCAGCCAGCAATGCACAGACACGGAGTAGCTGTTTGCTTTTAGTTTCCAGTAACCAACACTAGCAATAAGATCCCAGCTCCTCATTTCCATCAAGTGGTTTATCTGGGCTGTGACAGGGTTGTTCTGGTGCAACTATGGATGTGCAGCATCTGCTGTGGACAAGCAATCAGAGGATCAAAGTCCCTGGGCCACCTCTGCGAGTGGGATGTGGTGATGGAACAACCATTCCCATAGGATGCAAAGCTGCTGCAGTCTCTGCTTCTGGAATATCCACAGCTCCAGAGAGAAGACAAAACTTAGGAAAGCCCACAGAAAGTCATGTGTGGTGGTGTTAACATCACCTCTTACATTGGCAGAGCAGAGCTGAGAGTGGCTCTCAAAAACACAGAAGCAAAAATGTCAGCACGAGGAACAACCTTTGCTGGGGCTGTCTGCCAAGTCCAACCTGTATTCTGGCCAGCTTTACCCTTTAGGCTGGAAATTTTCCATTCTGGAGTCTTTTTCATTCCAAGTTCCAGTGCAAGGCATCGCAGCCAGAGGGGCGAGGAGGACTGGAGCTGGGGTAGCCAAACACCCCAAGCTCTGCTGGGGGCACGCTGCCTTTAGCCAGAGCAGCAGATGAGCTTTTGGAGAGGAGGCTCACTTTTTCCTATTGTATCAGCAACTGTAATGAGAGACAACTACTTTGGCCTGCATTAAAGAAAAAAAAAAAATCAGTCACTCCAGTGGAAAGCTGCCAGCTTGTGGAACAGGGACTTGGAGTGTTGCCATCTCCTGTCCCCAGGAAAATCTGTGGAAATCTGGCTAGTGACATTGAAAAATTTGAGTTCTCATACAGTTAAGGTGCAAGTTTTGGCGGCAGCTGCCAGCACTGCTGTCCCAGGCCCAGTGTCCCCTGGTCATCCCCTGTGGAGCACTCTCCAGAGCTCTGGGGTGGGCTCTGTCCTGGGCTTTCCCCCATCCTGTGGCTATGGGACAGCAGGAATGGAGCTCAGTGATGGCAGAGCTGTGGGGGCCTCCGGCACCTCCAGCTGAGCATCCCCCCCCAGAGGAGCATTAGATCCAGTCATGGCTTTTTTGATACTTCCTCAGGCAAAGGATTAAAAAGTGACATATAAAGCTTTGACCAAAGGAAACTTTGAATGTGCAAAATTAAGCAACACAACCTCCAGAGTGAAAGATGGTATTCAGTCTTGAAAAAATAAGGTATAAAGGGTGAAAAAAATATGAGTAGGTCAGCAAAGATCTGCAGCTTGTGCAGTGAGTAAGGATATGTGGGTTTGAACATGGAGTTCAGCGACCTTTGACCATTTGCTGTCCCTATGACTCCTCCCGGCTCCGTGGCAAGGACTGGCTGGGATCACAGGGGAGAGCCTGCGGCGGAGGTGGAGAAGGATAGGAGACAGGGCGGATATGGAGCCTGGATGGGAGCAGATGGAGATGGAGAGTGGTGTCCAGCTGATCTGTCAGATGACAGATGGCTTGCACACTGGCCAGGGAGGAAGGCACAGTCAGTGCTGGCAGTCAACAGCTTCAGTCCCTCTTCCCTTTTTCTCCTTAATTTGTCCCAGAAAGTCCCTGTCTCCCCCTTGTCAGACTCTTCTTAGCTGTCACAGAGGTCATGCTGCTGGTGGGAGAATGGGGGACCACAGGGCCCTAAAGTACTCCCTCTCCATCTCCAGGACCTGGCAAGACACTTGCTCCTGACACAGGAACCTGAGCTTGAAGAGGTGAAACAACCTCAAAAAAGTAAATCTATTTTCAATTCTATCTTTTATTTTTCTTTCTCTTTTCAGCCCTTTGGGGACCTTGCACTTGGGTCATCAGGCCCTTTCCCTGGGTGCTCTCCCATTGGGAGCACAGCTCAGTGTTTCCCTGAGACAGGAGAATAAGGGAAAAGCATGAAGCTTTCCACAAAGTATTTGTCTGTGTAACAGAAGAAGGCAGAAAAACAACACAGAAATAAAGAAACAAAATAATAATAATTTTAAAAAAAGAAAGAAAAAAAAAGTTTTTCTCCTTCCCTAGAGACATCTCAGGAGCACAAGGGAAAAAGGAGCATTTTTCCTGCCACTTTGTTCCACTGGAAGAGAAGTCCAAGTGCCACTCAGTGCTACCTGCTCACAATTAAATACACAGAAAGTTAAGAAGAAAAACTAAGTGATACTTGGAAAAAGACAAGTATCAATCGACCCCTGTGAGCTGAGAATAGACTTGAACCAACCTGAAACTCTCTTCCAGCCAGGAGCTGTTCTCTGCCATTGGTCATCCAGGCTCTGCAACAAAAGGGGCTCTGCTGGGGCTGCAGCAGCCCTTGGAATCAATCAGAATTTGCTGTGAGACATCTCTGCTTCCCAAGGTTCAGTAGTTAAGAGCCTATTTTTAGAGAAATGAGCCACCACATTAATCAATAAGGAGCAGTCAGGTCCTCAGGGGTAAGGGGGTTTGGAGTTGATCCATGATGTCTGGCTGCTCCCCAGTTGCTGCAGGGAGCCCTGTCCCATGCCCCTAACTCACTAGGGTCCCACATGGCACCTGGTGATCTTCAGTTCCAACGGCCTTCCCAGAGGTGCTCCTTGCAGGCAAGGGCTGCAAAAAGGAGTAGGGGAGCTCCTTAGTGGTATCACCTGGGAGGAAGCTGAAAGTTTGGGGGGATGCTTCTATCCAGCTCTACTTTGAGGCAGCTGACCATGGGGGACTCCCTGGTTCGGGTCTCAGCAGCATCTCTTGATTGGAGCAGGAGGGGGACAGCCATCCCCCTACCACATGCTCCTGCTGTCCTTGCCACGGATACCCCTTCTGCTTCCCACCCGCACCCCTGCTCTGCCTGGGAAGTAGAGCCAAGCAGCTCCTTTCCCACTGCTTTCCCAGAATGTTCCCCTAGCACGAGGTGTTTAAATCATTTACAAAGGGCTAAAATAGAGCTGGCTCCTTTCCAGGTGCTCTGACATCCGGGCTCTGTAAACAACTCACCCAGCCAAGGGAGTCAGCCTGGAAAAAAGGCTTTTTATGTCCATTCCCCAGGCCACATTTACACAGAAACCTTCCAGCATGATCCTTTCTCAGCTGTAAGAGCAGCAAAATTGTTTCAGGTCTTCACTGACCTTTTTTCCCCAAGGCACGCATACTTGTGGACATCTCATATGACTCACTTCTACTAGCAGATGGAAAAACAGAAGGACCCTCTGCAAAAAGAATAATTAGCTGATGTGGGAAGTCTGATGTGCCTTTCCCTGCCTTGGATATTTCCTAGATTCCCTTTCAGGGACAACTTCCTTATTTTTTTAATAGCATTGTCCTTTAGAGATAAAGAAATTCCCCTGGGTGAATTTTCTCATGGCTGCTGAGGTGCACCAGACCCCAGAAACTCACAGGTAGAATCAAGAGGACTTTTATTTCTTAGGCTGCAAGTGACTCACCAAAAGTCATTGGGATGCAAGTGGAAAGTGCCAGGAATAAGAACCCAGCACAGGTTTAAAATTCCTGATCATGCTGGGAGAGCAAGCCTGGGAGATCAGCTGCAAGAGGAACCACCCAGCATGCCTTTTCCCTGCAGGGTCTGTGGCAGCTCTAAGCTGCTCTCCCTGGTGCCCTCAACCCACAAAGAACACACCAGAAGCTGGAGTTCCCATCCTGTGACTTTGCAGGTGACCAGAAAGTCCTGAAAAGTCCCTGCTCTGATTCCAGGGAGGTAGGACACAGGGTGTTGTAGCCTCACCTGCCTGTGCCATGCCAGAATGAGGATCACCCCAACCCCTACTGCAGCAGCTGAGCATCTGGGCGCCTCTGCAGCACCAGGTGAAAGGGTGAGGACAGAGTTGCCTCCCAGCTGTGGAAGGCAGGCTGTCTTAATCCACCACACTGCCAGAGCAGTACCTAGCATGGTTTGTACTGCAGCATGTGCCAGAGCCACCCCCAGGATGGTGACAGGGAGGGTGACAGAGAGGAGTTAGAGAGAGCCAACTCATCATCCAGACATACCCTGTCCTAGGGCTGGGAGCTCCTGTGCACTCTACAGGGGTTTATCCCCTCAGAGCGGGCATTAGTGAATCTGGGGTTCTCCCTGAAGAGTTGCACAGTGGCAGATGAAGCGTCTTGTGAAGAAAATAACCCTCAAACAGATGAGGAGCCACACACAGCTGCAGTTTGGGAAGCACCATCCTCATGTCTACCTTCTCTTGGCTTTTGCCAGTGGGTCCATATCAGACACTGACACATCCAGCTCCTGCCATCCTGCCTCCTGCTACAAGGGGCACATATGGCAGAGCCAGATGCCAGCTGAGGATCCATCCCACTCCCCACATTGGCAGGATAGAGATGCCTCTCCCAGCCTGGCCTGGAGTGGAAACAATTTGGTAGTGCTGGTGCTGCACACAAGTTAGGTGTATGATCAGTGTGAGGAATACCCTGGAAAAGGATCTGAATCAGCAGTCTCCAGGGAAACCTCAGAGGAGAGCTGCTGGGAGCACGGGGTGCCCAGTGCAACATGGATTGCTGGAGGAGGCAGGGCTGGAGGGCTGTCAGAGCTATGGGACAGCAAGGACAGAGCCCCAGTCCTGAAGATGATGCAGGATTGCCCCTACCTCAGCAATGAGCTAGAGAAAGAGGATAGTGAAGGTAAATGGCACCGCTAGCAGCCTTCAGTCCTGGGACCATGCCTGCTGCTGCTGAAAGGCAGGAGGAATGATTATCCGACAACCTTCCCTCACATATACTGTGAGGAGCTGCCATTACTCCTTGCCATCTCTTATTTTTATGATGTCAAAAAAGCCTTTGCCCAGTGCCAACCCATGAAATACACGTAGCATGGCCTCCTCTTCTGAACTGCCCCCTCCTCCTGTGCCAAATTCCCTTCTCACCTATTTGTCTCACTTTCAAATATATTTCTTCACATCTTATGGCTTCTCAAGCCATTCATAGCCACCTCTCCTGGATTTATTGCGGTCACTGGTGCAGCCCACAGTGCCCATGGAAGGACTGAGATACATGTTATCCAGCCTGGGGCATGTTCCCCATCTGGTTGTGCTCACGCTGTGTGTTCCAGCCATGGGCAGGACTGGACTTCTCACACCAGCTGCAGGCACCATGACAGCTGGAGCAGACCATGAGCGTTCACCATCCCCTCTGTGCCTGGCATCTGCCTGGGCATGGTGGGGGTGGAGACAGTGGCCTGAGGGCATAAAGTCAAAGCTGAGGGGCATGAGGATCTGGGGGTCTGTGCTCCACAAGGCCACAGTGCAGTGACCCATGGGGGCTTGGCACAATCCCCAAAGCAGTCTGGAGCATCCCTTGTTGGTCCCTCCCTCTACCATCAACAGGGCTGCTAGGTCAGGGATTTTGTCTGCTTTGGGTACCAGAATCCTGAAAGAAACCCAAATGTATTTCACTTCCACCAAAAAGTGGCTTTTTTACATTTCATCTCTGCGTTCGTATCTGAGACTAAAGTTTCTTCAGAAACTCACACCTGGTTTTGCACCACAAACCCCTAGTCTCAGCCAGAATTTGTGAGTCTGCAGCTCTGCTGGAACAGCAGGCAGCACTCGGAAGCTTTCCCTGCAGGAAAATATTTTTTCCAGGCAAATATTTTCCAGGAATGACTGGTGCCATTAGAACCTTTGAAGAGAATTTTCTCTGCGGCACCTGGCTGAGGAACAAAGTTTGAACTGCAGTCCAAGACTTCACTTGTGCGGCCTCATCACAGTGAGGAACTTCGGGTGAATTAATTTGCTCTAAATTGCATGAAAGAGTTAACACAGCACACAGAATGTTTTGAAGGAAGTGGATGCATGCTGGAGAGGGGAGGAAAAACAATTGAGGGGGCTAATTTTCCCAGCTCCTGCCTGCGCTGAGCGTTCCCGGCACGAGATGTCACTGAGGAGCTGGGTTTGGGCAGCTCTGCATGAGCCCGGAGTCATGCTCCGGGAGCCACTGGAAACAGGGACTGGAGATATGGGCATAGAGAAGGAATACAGTCACAGAGAGATGACATGGGCACAGAGAAGGGACGAGAGCACGGAGAAGGGATACGGGCAGAGAAGGAATGCATCTGTGTTGCAGCTGTGAAGTAATCCTGCAAAAAGGAAGGTATTGTCTCTCTGCTCTTTCAGGCTAAACCGGGATCGTTTCTGGCTGCAGGGTGTCCCGGAGGTGTTGGGTGATGTCTGGAGCTCATCAATGGATGTGTCGGGGAGGAACATCTCAGGCAAACACCTGTCAGAGGAACTGGCACTCAGCCCTGCCTGGAAAGATCCCAAGGCCCTGCCAGCCCTCTCTGCGGCTCCACGGAGCAGACAAAACCAAACAGCCCCACGCTGAGCAAGCCATTATCCCGCCTCAAGCACCCCAAGCACCCTCGCATCCACGAATTCCGGAATCAGTGTGGATTCAGCTGAAAACCCCAAATTGTTCATGCACAGACCAGGAGGAGCAAGCAGAGGTGCTTGAAACATCTCTTCCATGACAGGTTTCCCCCCACCAAGGGCTCCCCAGTTCCGTGGGCTGGCCATGCCTCAGCCTGCCCCAGGGATGGCTATGAGGGGACAGGGACCCTTTGGGGCATTCTTTAGCCATCCCTCGGGCTGCTCTGAGCGGTCAGGAGCCCCTTGTCCCTGGCAGGCGTGTCCCTGGTGCTTCCCCAGGTCCCCTCCAGGCCTCCCTCAGGACTTCCATTCCTCTTTCGAGGGCTCCTCCAAGGGCACAGGTCCCTCATTGCCCCATTCCCAGCACGGCTCCAAGAGGGTTCCTTCACGCCCCCCGCCCAGGGCTCCCACTGAGCCGCCCCTGCCCCTGCAGGCCCTGCCGGGGGGGGTGTAGGGCCGGCACGGGCTGACTAGCGGATGGGAACGGGAAAGGCCGGGGGCTGAGGGTGCACTGGGCACGGTGGCCCCAGTCCTGATCCTGGACCCGGTGCCGGTCCCGCTGACGGTGCCAGTTCCGGTCCCTCTTTCGGGACCGGTTCCTAATCCAGTGTCGGTCTCGGTCCCGGTCCCAGGGCCACTCTCGGCGCCGGTCCCATTCCCAGTCTCAGTCCCGGTGCTGCTCCCGGTTCCTGTCCTGGTCTCAGTCCTGGTGACTCTCCAAGTCGCAGTTCCAATGCCGGTCTCGGTGCTGGCCCCACTCCCTGGGCCGGTGCCGGGCCGAGGGCCGGTGGCAGCGGCGGCTCCGCTGCCGGGACAGCGCCGGGGCTCGGCCGGGGCGGGGCGGGGCGGGGCGGGCCG
>JAWWEE010000034.1:282648-297959 GCA_035221455.1 Xenops minutus | reverse complement strand
CACACCGGGCACTGCCCACAGACACATACACACACACACACACACACACACACACACACACACACACCCACCGGGCACTGCCCCGGGAACTGCCCACACCCACCGGGCACTGCCCCCAGACACACACACACATACACACACCGGGAACTGCCCCCAGACACCCTCACACACCGGGCACTGCCTCGAGCACTGCCCACACACACACACCGGGCACTGCCCCCACACACACATACACACACCGGGCACTGCCCCGGGCTGCTGCACCCCCTCCATCCCTGTCTGTTCCCCTGCACACATCAGGCACTCCGCAGTCCTGTATCCCCCAAACGCTCTAGCACACCCCGAGGTGGTTCCCACCTCTCTCCCCTGTTGCCTCTGGGGTGCTGGATCCCCCAGTCCATTTTCCCCTGGGGTGCTGCCAACTATGTCCCCCTTTTCCTTAGCCCCCTGGGGTGCTGCCAACTATGTCCCCCTTTTCCTTAGCCCCCGTGGGGTGCCATGTCCCCTCACCCTTCTGCACACACTGCGTTGCTGCCACCCCTGTAGTCTCCAATCTCCCCTACACTGGGATGCTGTCACCCATTCCTATGCCCTTCATCCCCCACCATACAAACACTGCGGTGTGTCACCTCACATTTTCATGGACTCGATGATCCTGGACCTCTTTTCCAACCTTAACAATTCCATGATTTCCACTCCCCCACCATTTCCAACCACCTCAAATTAGGGTGGTGCCCCTCTTCTCGCACTGCCTCCCCGTCCTGGGCAGCTTTCCCTGCCTCCTGCTCTCTGCCAACAGCGGGCACCAGCCCAAAGCTGCCGGTAACTTTCCATTATTCGGGTTCCAGTTCCGGGCAGCTCTGCGCTTTGGATCAATGTGCCGCTGGCTGGCACCCCACGGTCACGGGGGTGGGCGGTGCCTTCCCACCCACGACAAGGATGGCCCTACCAGAGGTCACAGGCTGGGGATGCACCATCCCCAGGGCAAGGCTGCACAGGTCCCTGTCCTTGTTTGCATCTGGGGACAATGTCCGGCTGTCACATGCTTGTTATGTGGTGTTAAAAACACGGTGGAAATGGCTTTTTGGGGTGGTCTGTGAGTGGGGTGTGAGTCAAGGTGGTGATGGAGGTGCTGCCACTGGGAGCCTTATCTCTGCTCCACACCCAGGCGCTGCTTATCAGGGACCCTCATGTGCTATGGTGGGTGCCACTGCCCCTTGCTGCTGCTGCCAGACATCCCCTGGGAGCAGGCAGCCTGTGAGGACAGCACTGGCATGGGAGTTGTGCGGGGGGAGGCAGGGCTGCACCATTCCAAATTGGGCTGCAAACTTCATATTTTTATATAAAAACTTCAAAACGCCCCACTATAACTCAGCAAGGGGGTGAGGGGTGGCTGTTTTGAGGGTGTGTAGCAATGGTGTTTTTTCCCTGAACACGCAGCCATGGTCCAGGCACAGTGTTCAGCATCCCTGTGGGCCTGAGCTGGCAATGCCAGTGCTGCCAGTCTGGCACTTCTGCCCTCCATGTCTGCCTGTCCCAAGGGCTTTCCTGTGGTTGACCACAGAAGACTTTCACAGGCAGACTCTGCCTGCACCTGTATCCTGCCTGCTGATAGGTGCCAGTGGTTTGTGAGCTGGCTTGACTGTGCTGGTCCCTCCCCCAGGGTTGCATGTGTGGTACTCCTTGCTATATGAGTTCTGCCTGTGCTGTATGGGCCATTTGCATGCAAAAGTTTGGGAAAGCCAATTCTCTGCATCGCCAATGTAGCCCTGCCTAAGCCTCGGTGGGATTTGTCTGGATACTGGGGAAAAGTTCTTCCCCCAGAGGGCGGTTGGGCACAGGAACAGAGTCCCCTCCAGGGCAGTGGTCACTGACTGAAGCCTGGCAGAGCTCAAGGGGCATTTGGACAATCAGGCATATGGTGAGAGTCTTTGGGGTGTCCTGTGCAGGGCCAGGAGTTGAACTCGATACTCGTGGGTCCCTTCCAACTCAGGATGTTCTGTGATTCTCTGAATGCAATCCTGGAGATTACCCAGGGATATCACAGAGTGGGAACAGAGCCCAGGGTGGCATTAGAAGGATTGTGTTGAACCCTGCCCCTTGCTAACCATTACTCAGTCCTCCTTGGCTCTCTTTGTGGCAGAATGCCAAATTCTCAGTGCTCCTGCCAGAGTTGGTGCTGAACTGGGCTACATGTGGTTGAGAGGGGTCAGGAGCCCTGGGCTTATGGCTGCTGGACTCTGGAGCTGTTTCCTTCCCTTCAGTGAATGTTTCAGGGTTGGGCCCTGCTGCCACCCAGGAAGCAGCCAGTGGGTGTTTTGGCCTCCTGGTGCCATCTCCTGTTGCTCTTCTGGAGCAAGCTAGATATAATGGCAGGGAAATACCCTTTCCACTCCACCTATGGGCTGTGGCCACTGCTTCCACAGGCTTTCCATCTGAGAACAGCAGTGCAACATGGGCAGAAACTGGCTTATCCTGCCCGCCAGAGATTCCTGCCTGCCCTCCCCAGGCTGGCATCCAGGGCTTTGCCAGCTTGTCTCAGGAGGCCTCAGCAATGTGCTGAAGGCTATTGCCAGGTCATGGTGACACAACTAGAAAATAAGTGTGCTGCAGGCAACAGAACCTGGATGCGGCTCTGCTCCGGGGGCTGGGGGCTTTAGGGGGGTGGCAGCCTGGATGGGGGTGGAGAGGCAGCACTGCAGCTGGGCAGGGGCTTCTGGTACCCATGGACTGAAAGAGGGAGCCCCCCTCCACAGTAGAGGTGATTGTGGTCCCCTGGCAGCCTTGGGGCCATTGCTGGCCAGAAGGTATCACAAGGAAATTGGTTGAGGTTGTGCTAACACAGGGAGGGACAATCCTGAGTATTGTCAGATGGTGTTTGGGCTCTGCCATACTGCATGTGGACTTGAATTCCTCTAGAGATTGCTTCTTGTCTAGAGACACCTGATACCTGCCCCAGTGTGGGATCACCATCCAGCCTGACCAATCCTACACCCAGAGCTACTATCTCCCCTTTCTCCTCCTGCTCCCAGAGCTGCTGCCAACTCTGCCTGAGGCTCTGTCAGTGTGTCCCTGGGATCATGGGATGGCTTCTGTTTAGCTTGAAGTTCTCTTAGGTGGTCCTGGGCTGGTGTGTGCTGGCAACTCATGCATGGAGGAGGCTGAAGGACTAGTCTGCCAAGAGCTTTGCTTTATTCCTCCCTGCAGGAATTTAAGCACCACACATAGCTCTGATCTGGACTTCATGGAACCATGAGTTTTTTCCTTGGATGTGGTCATTCAGGGACAACTTCTCCCTGATCCCGCATCCCCTTTGCCAGACCCATTTGCTGATGAGCAGAGCAAATACACTTTCCTGCTGGCACCCTCCAGTTAACCTCCAGGGCCAAAGGGATTATTTCTGACACTGGGACCTTTGTGGTGTTCCTGAGATGGTTTATTTTGCCTAATCCAAAACTTCCTGAAAGCCCGTACAAGCTGTGTCAGCTGGATTACCCTTCCCACCCATCCATCAGGCTGTGGCAAGTCCTCATAACCTGCTTTAGGCAAGTGTGAACTCCCAGCTCAACCCTGAGGTTTCTTCATTCTGGATACAGCTTGCCAGGAGTGTTTGGGCAGTGCCTGGCAATGGGGTCCTGCTCTGGGAGACTTGCTGTCAGTTTGCAGAATGGATGACCAGGTACAAGCCAGATTCAGTGGCACTTGGTGGGAGAGGGAATGGCTTTGCTGGCCAAGAATATTGCAAAGTGAGCAGCTGATATCCAGGGTGAAGTGAGCTTCCATTATTTTGGTTGTTGCAGAAGAACAAAGTAAGCACCTTGGCACTGCTTTGAATGCCCCCCTAGGGGATGAAGGAAGGGCTGGTGCAGTCATGCAGCAGGAATGCTGCTGGGAAGGGTGTGTTTGTCTTCCTGAACACAAAACACTCAAAGGGTGTTTGCTGATTGAGCTGTGTGCCTTTGCTGGGGAATGTTTTGCTCTAGGCCACTTGTCCCCAGCACCTCGGGTGTTGGGTCCAAGGTGTGCCTTGGGTTCAGAGCTGTCCTCAGCTATGGCCGGAACTTGCCCACAGAACTCATGTCTGTGTGTCCTCACGTCCTCAGTGTCCAGCTGAAGCTATCCCCTGCACAACACTACCTGCTCCAAGGGGACCTTCCACTGCTGAGGGCTTTGCTGGCACATCCCATCCCTGCGTGTATGATCTCTCCTCTTTCCTTTCCTCCACCCTCTGTATTTGGGGCCAGAAAGCTGTTTTTCCTGTCCTCAGGGGAGCAAAATCAGGGAGCAGAAACTGCTAAATGTGGTGCCTTCTGCTCTCTGTGAGCTCCAGCTGCTTCTGCCCCAACTGTCCTCAGGCTTTGTGGCACTTTGTGCAATGTGGAGTTCTTCCTGGCTCTGGAGAGCCAAAGGGAATGGCTTGCTTCTGCTTGTTTGTGCTTAGAGCAGCTCCTAATCCCTGTCACAGGGTTTCCATGAGGGAGGATATGTACTGGGACCATGCCACATACCTCTCCACTCTTGTCAGAGCCTGCTGGCTCTGGATGGGTGACTTTGCTGTTTTGCTCACAGTGTACTTTCCCCTCATTGGCCATGGCCAGTTTTGGGACAATGATGCTAAGGCAGAGACCTCCTGGAGGAGATGTCTCTGCTGTCACTCAGGGCTGCTTTTCAGGGGTTGGCCCTGTTCCTGGGTGAGACCTCAGGATTGTGGCTGGGTTCAAGGTGTCAGCAAGAAGGCTTAGCTGCTCAAGCTCAGGGAGCATCTCATGACTTGGCCAGCATCCCCTGGGCTGCCAGAGGCCTGTGGAAGGGAGTTTGGGATTAAAGTTACATCCGAGGTCAGCTGGAGTTGAACCTGAGATATTGTTTGTGAGTTGTTGGCTGATGCCAAGGCACAGAGGAGCGTGGGGCAGCAGGACATCCCCAGCTTGATGTGCTCTGGATATGGAGGAGTACTGCGCTTCATGGTCCAGCTGCTGGTGCCATCAAGGTGGGAAGGCATTGGGTTGAGGTTAGGTGCCACCACAGCAAGGACCATGAGCTGGTTGGAGATGGAGCATCCCAGCCCCACCAGGGCTGACCTTGTCCTTGCCATGGGGTGAGCTGTTGGAGAGCAGCACTGGATCCTGAGACAGAACATCCTCACTGTGTTGACTCAGGGCCTTCGGGTCTTTCCTGGATGGATGGTAAAGCTCCGTTCTGTTCCACAAGTGGGTTTGGGGCATCTGACCTGCCAGCTGGATCCCATTAGTGATGGGATGGCAAGGGAAGAGAAGAGTCCAGCACCAGGATGGCAGCACAGGAGCCTCAGAGCTGCCTTGGCCATCAGTGTGGGGTTGCAGGGGGTTGTTGACCTGGCCCTTATCTTCCTGTTTCTCTTCTTAGCTCCCGCACCTCTGCAGCCGAAAAGGAGATGGGAGGTGAGTGACAGGAAGGTCCAGCTGATCTGGGCATTGTGGGCCTTGTGTTGTGGGAGAAGGACCCAGCTCCCACAGCCTCAAAAAATGAGCTGGATGAGGAACAATGTGGTTCCTGGCCCAATCCAGCTCCTCATCAAAGACTCAGCCTCTGCTCAGGCACAGAGCAGATAGGGCATGTGTCAGCCCTGGGGGCTCTTCCAAGGTCCAAGCCAGAGCCCTTCTCCCCTGCATCCATGGGAGAAGCTCCTGGGGAAGCCGTGGGAACTTGGTGGGGCTGCGTGGACCATCTCCATCCTCTTCCACCCCAGGAGGAGAACAAAGGGAGAAGCAATATCGAGCCCATCAGGGATTTGGGGATCATCATGGTGGGGTCACTGGTGCCCACACCTATTTCTACGCTGATGAGGCCAAGTGTGACCAGCACATGGAGACTTTCCTCCACTGCATCGATGCCTCAAGTGAGTGCTCCATGTGTCCTGGGCAGCCCCACTGTGTTGGGGACTGCAGGGGTGCCTCAGTCCCACCACCACTGTAACTCAAGTACCTTCCTCCTGCCCAAGTACCCTGCTATTGTGCTGACTCTGTCCTTCTGGCTCCATCCAGGTGGCAGCTCAGAGGATGGCTTCTCCGCCATCAAGCTGACAGCACTGGCCAGACCGCAGTTTCTGGTGAGTGCCAGGGCTGTGATTGGGTGAGGTGGGGCAGAGCCAGGGCCACAGAGGATGCTTCCGCTGGGGCAGGTGCCAGGCTTGCTGCGGTGGCATCTCTAGTAATGGCAGAGAGGAGTAGGCACAACAGTGGTCCCCTGTGTGCCCAAGTACCCCTACAGACTCTGCCTAAACATCTGGGGAGATAAAGAGCTCAGAAGCTTAAAGATCCCAACATGAGGCGGGGGGAGTGAAAGGGGGGGTGGTCCGTACTGCTCAGCTTGGCCAAGGTGCCCCACTCTAGGTCAGTGTCTGCCTCAGGCTAGGTATGACCTTGCAAAGCCCTGGCATGACAGGAGACTGTAGCTTGGGTGTCTCACCTGTAGCTCTGTCCCGACAGGTGCAGTTCTCAGAGGTGCTGGTGAAGTGGCGGAGGTTTTTTCTCCAAATGGCTGCAGAGCAGGGTCAGGCTGGGCGGGCAGTGCTGGAGATAAAGCTGGAGGTGGAGAAGCTGCAGGTGAGGTGAGGGGGCCCGAGGGAGGCTGCGCTGCTGGGCATGTGCTGTAGGAGATGGCTGCAGACACAGAGGTCCTGGAGCAGCCCTGAGCTGTGACACCTTAAGCAGGCAGACTCCTGTAGCCCCTGATGTTCCTTTTGATGGCAGGAGGCACTGGCCAACCTCGGCATTTTGACCAAGGCAGAGAGCCAGGAGTGGTTCATGGGTGAGAGCCTGGGCACAGGCAGGTAAGGTGCCTGGGACCTGGGGTTGCTGCAGGGTGGGAATACTGTGGGACCTTGTCCCTGTCCCTGGGGCAGCAGCAACGGGAGGTCTCCAAAGGCCAGTGCTGGCTCAGCACAGCAACCAGGCATAGGGCAGGTTTGGGTGGAGGTGACAAGACAGGGTGGCACATGTGCATCCTGCTTGCTGTGGTGGGCTGGCAACTGGCAGAGACCCTCGCTCCTGCAAGACACCAGTAGGGACGTAGCTCTCTTCTCCTAGCACTGTGGACCTGCTGGACTGGAACAGCCTGTTTGACAGCCACACCAAGATCTCCAAGCCTCTGCTCATCCCCAACAGGCAGGTGGGTACCCCCCTGTGCTATCCCCAGAGTGGTCCCACAGGGAGTTTGGGGAAGCAGAGTATGGGTCTCAAGCTCTTCTCAGTAGGTTTCTGGTGGCTGCAGTGATGGTGGCATCTGTGCTGCCAGATCCTGGCTGTGCTGTGACCACAGTGTGCAACCACCAGGCTGGCAGGGTGGGCACCCTGTCATGCCATGCTTGCTGGTGGGTACTGGGGGGCTGGAGTGGATAGTAGCCCTGGGGATGGGCTCCCTCTAGGGAATTTGGTGTCTCCTGTGGGCAGAGCTGGATGCAGGCAGCATCCCACAAAGCTGTGCTTGTTTCAGACTGGGCAGCTTGAGCCTCTGCTCTCACGCTTCAGCAAGGAGGAGGATCTGCAGATGAAGCGGATGCTGCAGCGCATGGATGTCCTTGCCAAGGTGAGAGGACACTGGGGTTGAGGGACTCACAGTGGGAGACATGGAGCAGGCAGCCCTATGAACCCAAGATGGGTGTTGTTCACTGCCCAGAGAGCCATGGAGAAGGGTGTGAGGCTGATGGTAGATGCAGAGCAGAGCTACTTCCAGCCAGCCATCAGCCGCCTCACCGTGGAGACACAGCGCCGCTTCAACAAGAACCAGGCCATAATCTTCAACACCTATCAGTGCTACCTGAAGGTGAGATCTGGCACGTTCCAGCACCTGTTGGCACAGATGGGTGGAGACTTCAGCTCCTGAAGCCATGGTAATGCAATGGCACAGCTGCTCAAGTGAAGGTGTGGCACCGGTGTGATGACCTTATGCACTCTCTTCCATTTTGTGGCAGGAGGCTTATGACAATGTGACAGCGGACGTGGAGCTGTCACGCCGGGAGGGCTGGCACTTCGGCACCAAGCTGGTCCGCGGTGCCTACATGGAACAGGAGCGGGAGAGGGCAGCTCAGATGGGCTATGAGGATCCCATCAACCCAACCTATGAGAAGACCAACGAGATGTACTACAGGTAGGAGACAGCCCCAGCCACACTCCTCTCTTGCCCCAGTAGGTAACAGACATGAGCAGTCTCACCAGAGGCCCATACTGCTTTACAGGTGCCTCGACTATGTCCTGGAGGAGATCAAGCACAGACGGAAAGCCAGCGTGATGGTGGCATCTCACAATGAGGACACAGTGAAGTTCACCATGCGCCGGTGGGTGGTGGGGAGACAGTGTGGCGAGGCAGGGGCTAGGGGCATAAAGGATGTGGGGGCCAATCAGAGCTGTGGTGAGATGTGGTGTGGCTTGTCAGGTCCTCCCTGAGCTCACCTGGGAGGATCCTGGATCTCAGCTGGTGCTCAGGACTTTAAATGAGGCCTGGAGCTGGGGTCCAAAGAGCTGTCGAAAAAACAAATCCCTCAAGTTCTACATCCCAGCATCCATCTGGGAGATGGTCAGTGCTATGCTGTCCTATTTGGATGTGATCCCCAGTACTCTGCTGGGGCACACTGCCACAGTGAGCTCCATGCTATCTCTGTTCTCCCCTAATGCTGAGGCTTGGTTTGCAGGATGATGGAGCTTGGGATCCATCCCTCAGAGAAAAAGGTGTGCTTTGGGCAGCTGCTGGGCATGTGTGACCAGATCACCTTCCCCCTGGGTGAGTGATGGTGGGAGGGGCTTGGCAGAGGTGCTCCTGCCTCATCTGGATCCCTGGGGTCTTCCTGAGCAGCTGCTGTGGCATCTAGAGGAAGGAAGGAAGTGAGCCAGGTCTGTCCTAGAGCAGGACTGGCTGAACACAATGCTTTGCTGTGAGGAGTGCTGTAACCCCTGCATGGGGTTTGGGAAAATGTAGATGAGGATGTGGGTGGAGAATCACATCTCTGCTGGAGTTCCATCAGCCTGTGGTGGCTGGGCAGGGACATTCCCCCTTTGGACTCCGAGTGGAGATTGTGGTGCCCCAGCATGGGGCAGAGACTGATCCTGGCAGAGAGCACTCCCCTGCTGCACCCCCTCGGTCTGGGGGTGTCACTTGGCTCTGTAGGAGGTGCACACTCTCTGCTACCAGGGTGGTACTAGTCTCCTGCATGACCTTGTCCTCTGCTGCTGGCCCAGGCAGCGGAGCAGCACTCCCAGTGACCTGGACAGAAGGACATGCAAGGGTCCAGGTATCCCAGACTGATCCCCCTGCCCACACCAGTGTCCAGAGCAGAGTCCCAAGGCCAGGAGAGCAGCAGGAGGCAAACTGGGCAGTTGTCCAGCACAGACGCTGCTCTGTCCTGGAGTTCCCTCGGAAGCAGGGTTTGGCCGCCCGTCTGCAGCCTCCTCCGGTCATGCTGGAAAAATGTGTTAACTTGATGTTTCTGGTTGAACGCTCCTTGAGCTGGCCCAGCCCCGGCTGCCGACATTCCCAGGGCTCCTGGTGACCTCGGCCCCGCTCCCTCTGGCGCCTTCCCAAGCTCCCGGTGCTGAGCCGGGAGAGACGTGCCGCAGCTCCCCCGACCAGGCTCAGCCGCTCCCAGGATCCCCCTCCCAGTGCCCCACGGCAGTCTCGGGCACATCCATCCCCGCTCCATCAGCACAGCCCCAGAAGCACGGGAGACCTGGCAGGAAGGGAAGGGTGGCCTTCTTTTAATCCCCCTGCCCTTTTCCTTCCTCATTTTTACCACCACCCCCCTTTTCTTTTCCTTCCCTGCTTTTCCCTCTGTTTTTCCCTCCCTCCTCACCTCCCTTGCCCTGCCTTGCTCCCTTTTTCCCTTTTGCTTGCCCCCTTTCTTTCCCTTTTCACATATCTTCACCCTTCTTTTCCTTTTCTCTTTCACACTTTTCCCCTTTTTTCCCTCTTTTTTTTTTTTTTCTTCTTTCACATCTTTTTGCTTTCTCAGCACTTCCCTAACCAGCCTCTCTCCCTCCAGGCCAGGCTGGCTTCCCTGTGTACAAGTATGTGCCCTATGGCCCAGTGAACGAGGTGCTGCCCTACCTGTCCCGCAGGGCCCAGGAGAACAGGGGCTTCATGCAGCGGGCAAACCGGGAGCGGGATCTGCTCTGGAAAGAGGTCAAGAGGCGCCTCCTCACAGGAAACCTCTTCAACCACTGACTCCAACCATGCCATCCAGCCCTGGGGCTCCTGTGCCTGTAGCCAGAACCAATCACCATTCCCCACCCCACTTCTGCTGCAGCTACCCCCAGCACCCTTTGCCCTTTGGGAAAAGTGTCCTTGTTGCTGTTGAACCACGCACACCTTCCGGCAGTCGCTGCTGCAGGTTGCCGCAGCAGGCACTGCCTCAGGGATGTCCCTCTGCCATCCCACGGCCTCTCGAGCTGTCCCAGGGGTGATGCAGGGGCTGTCCTGCCAGCCCCACCCCATGCCTTGGTGAGCACTGTCCCGGAGTTTTCCCCTGGCAGGACTCCACAGGGAGATTTATCAGCCTGCTTCTGCCATGGGCTCAGGTCCAGGTGGGCTGGGTGACCTGGGGACAAGCTGGCTTCAGCCAGAAGCCCCTCCAGCCTCTGCTGGGGTTTTATCTCTTCCACCTGTGAAGGGGCTGAATCAGTCCCTGCGTTCTCACCGGCTTTGCACTGACCTGAGCTGAGCAGGTCTGGGTTCTCTCCCACTGCACCCAGATGAGCTGAGCCAAAGTCTCCTGGGGTTGTCCATCCTCAAGCACAAGTCCAGCGGAGCAGGACGGGCCAGGAAAGTGGGCTGGGCCCATCCTTGTGCCCGCCCTGCCCTGCCCGCAGTCCCTGGCTCTAGTCAGGGGCAGTGGGAGCACCGGGAGCTGGACGACAGCTTGGCTCTGCTGTACACTGGATTTGCAGAGAATGGAGATTATTAAATCGCAACTGTTCCTGCCCCTGTCTCTTCCTCAGAGTTACTGGGCAGCTGCCTGTCCCCATGCACTGCTGTGGTCTCAAAGAGAGGGTCAGTGCTGCTCTCAACGCTCTAGCTGCACACTTTGGCTGGAGTCAGGACTTGGGGAAAGGAGCCAGAGATGGGCTGTACCAAGTGAGGCCAGACTCCCTGGGACAGAGATTGGAGAAGCTGTGGAGCTGCCTGTGATGGGCTTTAAAGGAGCTGGAAGTCCTGAAGCATCCTCCTACCTGCAGAAGAGGGTGTGGCAACATGGGAGAGCCTCTCTGCGACCTGCTTTTGGGGGATGTGCATTCTACAGGCTTTCACACCTCAGCTTAGGGGCAGTTATTCCTGGGCTCTGCAGGACCACAGGCATCTCTGGGATTCCCTGTCTAGAGCTGTGGCAGTGTCTCCTTTTTCCATGGGTCAGTCCCGTACTTCTGGTGAGCCACCCACACCAAAGAGGTGGTGTTTAAGCTTCCAGAGCTGTTCACCTCCTGCGTTTTCTCTAGCTGAGACTCTCCTGTATTAAAAAACACCTGAAGCGGAGCCGGGAGCATTGCTGGAGGACAGGGCCATGGCCCCTGGGATTTAAAAACAGCAGTGATGCAGGCAGTAGCTGGGTTCCTCATATTTCAGGGAAGAGAGGAGATGCTCCAGGCATTGGGCTGACTCTCCAGCACATGCAGGATGCTGCTGCAGTGGCATGGAGCACACTGGTGCCCCAGAGCATGAACTCTGCTGGATTCTGGATGCAGAAGTAATCCACTGTGACTTTCTGCAAAGACACCCAGGTATCTGTGTAGTGTCATGGGAGCAGCCCCTCTTGACTCTCCTTTTTTGGAGTTAACCCTCTCCCTAGCCCTCTTTTCAGAACAGGATGGCTCTGCAGCCTGGCATGGAGATGTTGTGTCCTGCTGATTGCAGGGGTTGTGTATGGGTGCAGGATGCTGCCTCCTGAACATCCAAGGCACTGAATGCCCTTGAAACCTCCAGATCCCTGGTTCCCTGCAACATTTCATGGAATATCTTGAGCTGAAAGGCACCTCTAAAGATCATCCAGTCCAACTCCTGATCCTGCACAGGACACCCCAACAATCCCACCCTGTCCTTGAGAGTGTTGTGCAAATGCTCCTTGAGTTCTGGCAGCCTTGGGTCCATGGCCACTTGGGGCCCCAGCACCCTCTGGGGGAAGAACTTTTTCCTGATATGCAGCCTAAACCTTCCCTGGCACAGCTGTACCCATGCTCAGCCAGAAAACAGCAACTGCCTCTTTTATTTCTGGGTGCACTGACACAGCCCATGTCCCAGGCTTTCCTCACCCTGCTCAGTTTTAGCTCGTGCTGCTGAACACTGCTTGTCCTGAAGGAAAAGGAGCCATGGAATGGTGGTGCATATGCCAGGAGACATGTTGCGGCATTCCTCATTGCAAGGATGATAGCTGCAGCAGTGCAGGGGGTTGGAAGGAGAAAGAACCCGTATCCTTGCAGCAACCACCTCGGCAGCCTGGCCACATCAGGATGGTGATGAGTACCTTGTATCCTCTGATGCCCTATGCTCCACCGTGCAGTCCTGCCCACCAAGGCAGCCACAGGGATTTTTGAACCATTAACAAAACCGCCTTTTTCCTTAGTTTTGTGTTCAGAAATACTATAGTGCAGGGGTTTCCTTTTTTTTGTGGTATTTTCCAAAACACAGTTCCATAGGAGACAGGCACCTGGCAGGGTCTGACACAGAAACTGCAAGCGTTGTGTGATGGAAAGCATGGGCCATGCTCTGCATGGTCAACAGCCTCATCAGGACCACAGGGAGAGGAGGGATGGGTGGCTGGTACCTATGGGCTGTGCAATTCCCCAGGCCCTGGCAGCACCAGCCAGCCCAGAGCACTGTAAAACTTCCCTCTGCCCCTGCCCCATAGAATCCTCAGCTTCTCCAGCCTCTTACACCTGTTGGCAGCAACTTTTTGAGGGACCAGTTTATCTGCCTGGCTATGGTCCAACCCCTGCTGTGAGTTAGACTGGTGAAAACAGCAGCCAAGATACGCTGTCTACTGGCCAAGAGGAAGAGAAGTTAAGTTTATGGAAGACAAAAATTATCCAAAAGCAAACACATCCTCACACAAAGCACCGGCATGGGGAAGGTGAGGCAGCATGAGATTGCTCTGGCCTATTGTGACTGGGACAGTGGAGCACCACGGCTGCTCAGCACAGTGGGGAGGGGGTGAAGAGAGCAGGATAGGAAGGGAATCCTAGCATGGAATAAGCCAGAACAGCAGTACAGCTCGAAGTGGGCACAGCTGCCAGAGGAAGCATGGGAATACCACCACCAAGCCCAGATTCCTGTCTAACTTTGGAGTTGAACCCTCCCCATCTCACTTTCCCTGACAGAAAGGGATGGTGAGCTCAGCCTGAGGCCAGTCATCCTAAGGGATCAATTTGTGCCTCCATGGTCTTCACATTCCTGCTCCTGTGATCAGGATGGGGCAAGGAGTCAGGGATGTGGAGGCAGGGGGAGATGGGCAAGGGATGATGCTTCCTGGTGCTGCTGCCAAACACATGGAACATGCCAGGGCTACAGAGGGGAAGAAGGAGAGGGAGAGAGGGTGCTATACAATGGTTACATTCCCACTAGTAAGACCACTAGAGACTTTTCCATTGGGAGTCACCTGTCTGAGCAGGAGAGAAGCCTTCCCTGCACATCAGTACTGCAAACATCAAAGGTGGTGAGAATCCACCAAATGCATTTACTCTCTGCTCGATGCAGGGATCCCCAGGCTGAGAAAGTGCTCAGGACACCACCCAGAAGTCTCTAATCCTTTCCAAAATGATGCTGCCCAACTCATGCCTCCTGGAATGGAGGCTCCACATCGACAGGAGAACTCCAGAGGTGTGCAGCCCTCAGAGCCGGCTCCATGGGAGATGTACTGTCCATACACCTTCTGCAGCTCTTTCTTTGCAAGCTGCCGGCACTCCACAGGAGACAGTTGTATTTGTGCTGCCATGAGGGAGATGGCCAGGGTGTCTGTATCCACACTTTTCCCATATGACTGTCAGATGTCCCAGGAGTTCAGAGAAGCTCGAAGCATCTCTTGCAGTGACCATTAAGCTGAAAAGTCAGCTGGCACAGGGTGGTGGCCAAGGAAGCCCTGGCCCCTTCAGTGCTACTGCACTGTCAAGCTGAAGAGGTTTATTGACTGAGCTGCCCTACTGGGCCGGGTGTGTGGGACCGCTGTGGGTGCCCCTATTCCCAGTTGTGTCCTTACAGTGGTTTAATCAGTGGCTGCTGTGAAGCTCTTCTGTCCCTGTGCAGAATCTTGCTTCCTTGGCATTGCTGCTGCAGGCGCCACTTGGCTCCCACAGGTCCCTGCATGGCTCCCAACAGGCTGGTCCAGGCTGCCAGACACAGGGAGGTGCCAGATCACTGTGACAGCTGGACCTGCTGGACAACTGGACACTAGGGCTATAACAGACGTGGGGCTACCAGACCTCTGGGACAGCCAGATCCTGGGGCTATCAGGTGCCTGGAACTGCTAGATCCTCCAGTCAGCTGGCCCCCTTAGTCTGCCTGACTCTCAAGGACCTGGAGTTCCAGGGATCCCCAGGAGAGTCAGACCCTGGGGCTGTCACACACCTGGGGCTACCAGACCTCCAGGATAGCCAGATCATGGGGCTGTCAGATACCTGGAATTGCTGCATCCCTAGGTCAGACGGATACTGGGGCTTTCAGGCTTCTGAAGGCTGCCAGACCACCAGGACAGATTGACCCAAGGGCCTCAGGCACTCAGGTCTGTGGGACACCTGGAGCTGCTGGAACCCGGGCTCAGGCAGATCCCAGGGCTGTTGTGCATCTGGGGCTTCCAGATACAGCCAGAAGCTGGGGCTGCCGGGTCCCAGGGACTCCCAGGCACCTGGGACTGCCAGACCTTTGGGACGGTCAAAACCTGGGCTCTTGCACATCCAGGACCGTCGGACCGCTGCAGCTGCTGGATCCCAGGACAGCCAGAGCCCGGGGCCATCGGGTCCCCGAGACCTGGAGCTTCCAAACCACCGTGACAGCCGATTCCCGGGCCACCGGACCTCGCGCCATCCAAACCCCGGAGCCACCGGACCGCCAGGACTCCCGGGAGCCACTGGATCCCCGGGCTGCGCTGGAAGCCAGGACCTCGCATGCTCCCCTTCCCCCTGGGGGACCCTCCCCCGGGTCGGCGGAGCCCGTCGGGGCGGCGCTGCCCGGGGCCGGGGCGGCGGCGGCCCCCGGAGCCTGGCCCGCCGTCAGGGGAACCAATGCGGAATTTCCTGGCTGGCGGCGGGGCCCCTCCCGCCGCTGCCGCGAGGGGCGCGGGGGAGGCGGCGGAGCGATCG
>JAWWEE010000034.1:251978-282484 GCA_035221455.1 Xenops minutus | reverse complement strand
CGCCCGGGCCGGGGCTGGGGCTGGGGCTGGGGCCGGGGCCGCGCTGCCGCCGGGGCTGGTGCTGCCGGCGCTGCTGGTGCTGCTGGTGCTGCTGGTGCTGGGCGGCGGAGCGGCGCAGGAGCTGAACCCCCGCGGCAGGAACGTCTGCAGGGCCGGCGGGTAGGACTGGGGCGGGCAGGTGTGTGGGGGGCGCGGGCCGGGTCCCCGCCATGCGAGGCCGGGCCGCGGGGCCGGTCCGTCCCACATGCCGGGCAGCCGCGGCGCTGGGCGCCTTCCAGGACAAAGTCCGTCCTGTGCGGGGCTGAGGCGGGGGGAGCCGGCGGCCGGGAGGGGCGAGGAGCCGGGCCAGGGCGGGGGGCTGGTCCTGGCCCCCGGGGGGCTGCGGAGAGCCGGTCCTGAGAGCCCCGGCGCCGGCCCGCGCTCCACCGGGCCCGGCCCTGTACACCCCGGGGCCCGTTCCGTCGTGGGGAGCTGGCTTGGGGTGTCTTTGGCGTTGGAGTCAGGGGAGAGGTAGGTGTGGGGAGGCAGTCTTGCATCCCTGGGGCAGGATCTGCGGTGGGGAGCCGGTCCTGAGTACCTCCAGGGGTCGGGTCGCACAGTGGAAGGTCGGTCTTGCACCCCCCTCCCCGCCCAGGAACCAGTCATGCTGCTTAGCCTGGACTGGTGGGATGCAGGATGCTCTGGGTATCATGGTGGAGCTGCCCCGGGCTACTGCTGGTGGTGGAGTTGGCAGCTTCAGGACCCTCGGGTTTGGCTTCAGAAAGTGAGTGCTGGCACTCTCCAGCTGTCCCGGGGTCACATCCTGCCTGTCTGGCCGCGGGCAGGATCACAGGAGGTGGCACTGCCTTATTGCCGCTCCCAGTGGTCTTTGTGTCCCACAGGTCGCTTTGCAGAGCATCACCTCAGCCAAGCTTCTTCATGAGCTCAGGCTTGGTGCTACCCATGCTCCTGGGCCAAGCTGGCCCCAGCAAAGGGGGAGAGTACCCACAACTGCTGCCCCCCATCTGGGAGAGCTGGCTTCCCTGTCCTTGATGAGGGGCCCAGGCCATAAATGCACCTTTACATCTTGCCCATGAGGTCAGATGAGTCCACAAGGAAAACATGTGCTGTGAGCAAGAGGGGCCGCATAATGGCTCCATTCACCAGGGCCGCAGGGAGCTGGTGCCCCCTCCTCAAATTACAGTCTGAGTTTCCTAAGGAGGCATTTCATGAGCCAGAGCAGCCTCAGCCCCTGCCCGTGCTGTTCCTCAATAGGGGAGGATGCAGGGAGCCATCCCTCCTTGGCTGCCCATGACCTACACAGCAAAGCTGCCACCATGTCCTGGGGTGGCAGAGGGAACTTGAGCAGTGTCCCTGTTCTGTTCCTGGTATCCTACCACACATGCTGGGGTTGGGGTGCCTGGGTGCTCCCCCTTACAGAAGAACCCCCCGATCCCAACTGGATGAAAGTGGGGAAGATGCTGCACCAGCACTGCAAGGCTCGACTTTCTCCCTGTACCAGCTGTGGGTACCATGGGTTATGCAAGAGGCACTGACTGTTGAGTGGGACAGGATCCATGGGATGGCTGTGTCCATCCTCCCACAGGAGCAAGGCCTGATTGCAGCCTGGGAGCTGGGAATAGTTGGGCAGGGACAGTCCCTAGGAAGCTCAGATGATGTTTGCATCACTTTCCACCCCTCACCCTTCTGCAAACAATTCTTCCCTCCCCACCCACCCACCTGGCATCCACTCCCATCATGACTGTAAAATGGGCACAGAGAGCACCCCATATGTCAACATCCCAACCCATTCTGGTGGCCCCAAGGCCACAGTGCCTCAGATTCTGCCCTATACCTGGGGTCAGGGGTAGGGGAACTAGACATGGCCTGGGGTCCAAGTGTCCCCCACCTGAGCCTGGTGAAGCTGCTGTTTGGACTCTTGGCACTGTTAAGCCCATCCAGGCATCCTGTGGAGATGCCACCACAGGTTTTGGAGGGCTTAAGGGGAGGATTATGTGACTTCTTGAGACCTGGCTTGCAAGTAGCAATTCAAGAAACTATTTAGGGCAGAAAAAAAGGGCATATTTGGGGCTCTTCGGGCTTTTATGTTCTAAATGCAACATGGCCCTAAATTTGAAGCTCTTTTATAATTGGTTGCAGGACCCTCTCTGAAGGTGCCAGTGGGGATGCAGTTGCTGTCCTGCTTTATTGCTAGTGCTTTCATTTCCTAATCTTTGGGGTTTACTTTTTTTTCTCTACTTGAAGGGTTTCTGTTTATGTACACAACCCTTCTCCTGCCTGCCCTGGAGATCTCTGTCTGCCTGGACCCCGAGGCTGGGGTCGGGGAGCTGTAGCGGGCATTGGCTGGGGATGTGGCGCTGGCTGGGACCCAGTGGTACCAAGAGCCCTGTGTGCCACACAGTGGAAGCTGGGATCGTGGGCAGCAGCTCCTATCCGAGCCCCAGAGTCTTGCTCCTGCTTTAAGGGGCATGAGCCTGATCCTCATTTTTCAGGGAGGGCTGTGTTGGTTTGAGTGAAGAGCCATCCCTCCTGCCTCAGGAGCCCTCTCCATAGCTGTTGGTAAAGAGAATGTGCTTCAGGGAGCAATGTAGGATACTAATCCACAAGAAAAATATTCTCCCTCTGTGGAAACCCTGGAATCATTTGCTAAGGTCTCACTGATGACCATGATCGCATGCACAGGACGTGGCCATGGGCTGGGGGCAAGGCTGGCATGGAACACTCATCCCTGCTGGTGACAGCTCCAGCTCTGCCCACATCCTACTCCACTTTCTCCATGTCAGCTAAGCCCCCAAGCCCCAGCCACAGCTTGGAGGCGGCTTCTTTTTCTTTTCCCAGTATTTGTAGGAAGGAAAAAGAAATAGAAAACATATTTGCCCTGGATGTCTGCAGTGGCATGTCTGTGTGGGTCAGGAGTGAGCTTTTAAACACATCTCCCAGTTACCCATTCCAGTGGTCATGGTGCACGTGGAAGAAGCCCTCTGTTAAAGAGGCAAGGCCATGAAGGCGCTTTTAGTCCCACATGCTGATGGGTGCTGGTCACCTGCAGCCAGCATTGACCCTACCTGTGGCTGGCTGTGCTCGAGAACCCATCCAGGTACCACACTGGGAGCACTGGTTTCCCAGTTCCGCATCCCGGCTATGTCCCCTTGCCACAGGAGAGAGTTTATATGCTGTCAAAGCTGCTGATAAATGAGGTAGGAGCTGGGCAGGGTGTGGGATGCCATCAACAGGCATAGAGGAGAAATTAGTTATCAGGAAAAAGACAAGCCCAAAAGATAAGAGGTGGTGGGCTGGCTCCCAGCTGGTGGTGGTCAAGGTGCCACTTGCCTCCTCCAGCTCATGGCAGAAGTTTTCTCTTCCTGCCAAGTATGTTCCAGTGACTCCCAGCTCCTCACTGCCAGCTCAGGGCTTTCATCATGAATGATGCTTTTTGGTGAATCCCCTGTGATGCCCATTTTCATGGCCAGGCTGAGCCATTGTAGGGAGGAGGTTTCCCATGTTTCCTCTTGCAAACCTATGATGGTTTCGTATAAAACCCCACCAAACTGAATTTATAAAGGATGGAATGGTGAAAGCAACCCCAGGTGAAACAGTGGGGACTTTGGCCATGCCATAGGAGGGCAAGGGCACTGTGGACCCTTCCCCACCTATGCCTGAGCATCCCAGCACAGCTGACAAAAGTTTTTCAGGATGGGCAGCCTGAAGCTTCTTGCAGAGAAGAACCTTGATCCCAACCACTCAGTCCTTCAGGGAGGTGATTTGGTGGTTGACCCTCCTTTACCATTAACCCAGTGCATCCCCTTGCATATTTGGCAGGAGCAGAGCTCCCCACTCGAGCCCCGGGGTCCCTGTGGTCGAGGCTGTACATCCCGCTGCCATTGCAGCGTCTTGCAACTGCTTCCACAGGCTGCATAGATGGAGCTATTTTGGGCTCTGTCTGCAAGGCATTTTTTCCAGGCCTCAAATCATTTTTGTGGTTCTTTTCTGCCTCCTTTCCAACTTTTCACCGTCCGCCACGAAAAAGGGGATGTGATGCTCCTGGCTTGGCTGTGTGGGTGCTGCCCGCCAAGGGGCCGGTGGTGGGAGCTGCATCCCCAGTACCCCAGCCTGGCTGAGGGGCTGCTGGCAGCTCCCTCCCCGGCCCCAGGACGAGGCAGTCTGGCAGCCAGACGTGGTCCTGTGACTGTGCTGGGTTTCAAGCAAATACTTCCTTGCTGTCTCCTCCTCTTCTGCATTTGTTACATATAAGAGGAGAAGGAAAAAAAAAAGCCAAATGCATTCCAGGCTGTGCTGCAGACCAGCCCGAGTGAAGTTTTCCTTGACTGCAGCATCTGCTAGGACTGTTTGTGAACCCCCAGCATCAATCCCATTGCCTGCGGGACCAGGAAGGAGGGGTCAGCCCAAGGACAAATGGGTGGCTCTGGGGATGAGCAGGGGTCCCCAAACAGATATTTCTGTGGGGTCATGGCACAGGGAGCGTACTCCCCACACTTGCTTGAAGCACCATGAGGCCTCAAACATTTGCTTAGAGGTGTCATTGACCAAGTGTGGGTGAGATGTCCCATCCCAGCAGGGAGCTGAATGTCCCTGGCTGAGCCTCTGAGGGGGTCTGAGTCCCCATTCTGGTCAAGCTTGTGCAAAAACGTTTTGCCTGATGATGGTGTGCCTGGAGGTGGTGGCACTCCAGGGCACCCAGGGGCTCAGGTAAACATTCCGGCTGCCTGTGGTTGGCATCTGCCTGCTCATACATGGGCAGATCCCCTGAGAGCTGACTGTGCTTCAGCTGTTCTGGCCAGCTGATTCCAGCTGCCTTTGGGGTGCTGACCCCAGGCCACCAAGGAGCAAGCCTGGGCTTCAGGTCATGTCTCCTCCTGGGATATTGAGAATCTTCCCTTTTTTCCCAGCTTTTGGTGAAGGTCTTTCGATTTATTTTTTTTACTGTAGAGGTTGCAAACATGACTTTTGCTGTTTCATCACTTGTTATAATGGGAGCAACTGGTCCTGTCCATGCTCCTCTGGTCACCTCAGTGGTTGATGAAGCATCTCTAGCAGCACCCATGGGAGCCCCCCAGCAGATCCATAATTCCCTGTGTGCTGGAGGAAGAGCCAAGAGCTCTCTCTGCCTCATAGGGGTGCAGCAGCTCCCAGCAGGACCTCTCATCATCGTGGCTTCAGTGCTCCTGGTGAGTTCTTGGGAAGGACCAAGACTTTTTGAGGGGCGTAACTATTTGTGATGTTTTTCTCCCCCCTGCAGCTCCTCGGTGCTTGTGTGCTGCCTGGGATGGAGGCAACAAGGAAGCGAGTGCTTAATAGGTAAACACCAGCATTTCACTTCATTGGACACTGCTTGTCATTTGCTGAGCCCTCCTGGCCTCACCACCACTGTTAGGGGCCAACCTTATGTGTCCTGTGGCTGGGATCCCCTGTCCTGGGGACCTGTAGCCAAGCTCCTGCTTTCCTGCAGTGCTCCAAGCCAGCATCGTGTGGATGGAACAGGTGCTCAGCACCAGCACTGGGGCTCACAGAGCTGTGGGGATTTGTCTGCTTGACAGCCAGTTTTGGCTCTTAGGATTTGAGGATGCTGCTTGGGAACCCAGGAGACAGCGAGGTGTCCCCCAGGGTGAAGGTGCAGCTGTAGGGATGGGACTAGATGCCCCATGGGTGCTATAGCAGTGTGGGAAGCTGAGACAGAGCCACCAGTGGAGAAGAAGCTGCCCAGAACAGAAATGTGTCTATCATGCCCCATCTGGGGAGAGGCTACTTGGGCAGGCAGGGACCACCTAGCCTGGACTGGGGCCATACAAGGTGTCACAGCTCTTTACTGGGGCCACAGTGAGCCCAGCATGGATGCTCAGCATGAAACCCTGGGATCATCATCCCCTGCACTGCAACCGTGATGAAGGTGGCTGTTTTAGGGTTCCCTGAAGTCTCAGCTGCTCATGGGATTCACCATACCCTGGAAGAGTCACAGGTGGCAGTTTGCAGCTGGTAGCAAAGCCCACGTAACCCACTAACCCACTGTGTATGAGCCCTGTAACCACTTGCTGCATGCTTTGGGAACAGGACACAGCCCCTTTGGAAGGGGGGAGAGGATCTGCCAGTTCAGTGCGGGGAAGATGGTACCACAGTGAGGTGTCCCCATCTCTGGCCCCCCCAACCTGCACTAACTGTTAGACTCACTGCTCCTAACCTGTGTAATCTGTCTATTTTAGGGTTTTCTATAGTATCCATCACCGTAGGTCTAACAACTCCCAGGTAAGGTGGCTGGGATGGGTGGTCGTCTCCCCCTCTCCCAGTGCCTAAGGAAGCTTGTCCAGGGCCATGTGGGATCTGCAAGTGCCTGCCTGCAGCGCAGTGCTGTCTGTCCCTGCTGCCTGTCCCTCATCCTGCGCCTGCCTGGCTCTGGACATTGGCCTCAGCATAAGGTCCCTTCAGCAGGAGAGGGGCTGGTGGCCTTTGGGGGCTGGTGGAGGGAGAGGCAGTGGTGGGGTGGCAGTGGCATTGCTGTGGCCCTTAAGGAGTGCAAGGAGGAAGACTCTGCTCGTGGCTGCCAACAACTGCCCCTCTATCCCATGTTCCCTTCTCCCCTCTGGCAATGCAGAGCTGAGCAAGGGGCAATGCTGCTGGGTGCAGCTGCTGACAAGAACGGGGCTTGGCTGGGTGGCAGGAGGCTGATAGCCAGGGTGGAGTTGATCTGGGTGACAGGGATGGAGCTGAGCTTGATGGAAGGATGCTGGTGGCTGGGGTGGAGCTGAGCTGGGTGACAGGAGGCTGGTGGCGGGTAGTCCCATCCAGCCCAAGCAGCTGCTTGCTAGGATGGTGATAGTGCCACAGCTCAGTAGCACTCAGAGGACTACCGCACAGCCCTTCTCCTGCTCTGGGGGGCTTTGGGAGGGTTTGTGGGAGCAGGGATGAACAGACACTGCTCAGGAGAGCAGGCACTTGCACTCATGCCTGCCATCTGTTCATGCATCCAGCCATATGCGAGGGGAACTTCACCTGCAAGGAGAACGAGGTGTGTGTCCGGCCTGGCGAGTGCCGCTGCCGCCACGGCTACTTTGGTGCCAACTGCGACACCAGTGAGTACTGGCAGGAGCCCTCGTGTCCTTGGTGGGGTTCACTGGGGTAACTGTGGCTCATCATGGGGTGACATTCCAGAGCACAGCAGCAGGGATGGGGCTATGGATGCTTTTGCTCTGTCCTTGTCTGTCCCCTAGCTCTGCTCTGTGGGCATTGTCCCTTTGCCAGGGTCTCCTCTGAAATCCAGTGCACAGCAGGGAGGAGAGGGAGGACAGTAGATAAGAGGTCTTTTTGAGACTGCAGGTCTCCACTGGTGCCCAGTGGTGGGGTTGTCCCCCTGGGCAGTGCTGGGGCTGATAGATCTCCCCACAGAGTGTCCCCGGCAGTTCTGGGGTCCCGACTGCAAGGAGATGTGCAGCTGCCACCCCAACGGGCAGTGTGAGGATGTGACGGGTCAGTGCACCTGCAACCTCAACCGCTGGGGTCCCAAGTGCGAGAATATCTGCCTCTGCAAGCATGGCAAGTGCGACCAGAAGACGGGCAAATGCACCTGCGAGCCCAACTGGTGGGGCTCGCAGTGCTCCAGCTCCTGCTATTGCAGCCACAACTCCCAGTGCGACCAGCAGACAGGCAACTGCCTGTGCCAGCCTGGCTGGTGGGGCCGTGGCTGCAACAATCAGTGCTCCTGCAACAACTCGCCCTGCGAGCAGTTCACAGGGCGCTGCCAGTGCCGGGAGAGGACCTTCGGGCCCCGCTGTGACCGCTACTGCCAGTGCTACAAGGGCAAGTGCAACCAGGTGGATGGGACCTGCACCTGCGAGCCGGGCTACCGGGGCAAGTACTGCCGTGAGCCGTGCCCAGCCGGCTTCTATGGCCAAGGCTGCCGGAGACGGTGAGTGGCCAGACCCTGCTTGCTCTGATCAGGCATTGGTGAGAGATGGCAGCAGGAGGTTTTGGGGGTGCACTGGGTGATGGGTTCCCCCTCGGCCATTGCAGGTGTGGGCAGTGCAAGAGCCTACAGCCGTGCACTGTGGCAGACGGGCGCTGCCTGACCTGCGAGGCGGGCTGGAATGGCACCAAATGTGACCAGCCCTGCTCGCCTGGCTTCTATGGAGAGGGCTGTGAGAAGCTCTGTCCCCCCTGCAAGGATGGTCACACCTGCAACCACATCAATGGCAAGTGTTCCCACTGCAATCCGGGCTGGATTGGAGACCGGTGAGTGCAGCTAGGTGCAACATTGGGTCCTGGCAGAGTGATGCCTGGCTTCCCTGATTCTCCCTGCTCAAGCAGTGGGATTGCTGAGGGGTTCTGCAGCCCTGGAACCAATCCTGGGTACAAGAGTCTGCAGGAAAGCATCCCAGCTTGAGAGCTGAGCCTCACTGCAAGCACACAGCATAGGGCACAGGTCTTGCAGGCCCCTCCCAGTCTCATGGCTGTGTCAGTGAGCTCAGTCCATCCCTGGCTTCAGAAACCCCAAGCCAACACAGTGACATACAGCCCCATCTCGCTGCATGTGGGGGGATGTCAGAGGTCCCCAAGTGCCATGGGTGCTCCAGCTAGATGCCCTCATCCTTCCCCAGGTGTGAAACCAAGTGCCGGAACGGAACGTATGGGGAGAACTGCGCTTTCGTCTGCAGCGACTGTGTCAACGGCCAGTGCCACTTTGAGACTGGGCAGTGTCTCTGCCACCCTGGCTCACACGGCACCTAGTAAGTGAGGCGCAGTGAACACACTTCGGGGAGTGATGCTCAGGCACCACCTGCCCCACTGAGTCCTACGTAGTTCTCAGCCAAGAGGTTTCCTACTGTAGAAGTGCTTGTGGGTGATAATTCAGATGATGGGGGGAGCAGAGGGGGAAGGACATGCTCGCAGAGCCGTTAGCAGCAAGAGAGGCAATGTGCTTTAGAAAATGCCTGTTTGGCAAAAACAAATTGACAAAACGATGGTTTGTTGGGTTTTTTTAAGTCCAGGGTAGAATTTCTGTCCAAAAGAGAGAAGAAACCATATCCCAGAATAACAAATAGCCTCACAGGCATGGCATCCACGGAGAGTCCTGCTGCAAGCTCTGCCTCTGGCCAAGGTCTTTCCCAGGCCTCCTCCTTCCCCCTGCCCAGGGAAGGGACACAAGGGCCATGAAGGTCCTGCTCACATCCTTGTGTAGTTTACCCCAGCATGGAACAGGAATGTTGTTTGAAAACATGAGAAAGGAGTTTCCCAGCCGGCTGGATCATGCAGACAAGGTGCTCCAGATCCTGCCGGATGGGGCTCAGGGTTTCCCAGACATTAACTGCAAGGGTGATGGCAAGGACAGGGAGTTTGAGCTGGCATCCTGCCCATGCTGGCATTTCACTCAAGTCATAAAAAGAGGGAGCATTTGCATTTTGGGGTTTATTTTTGTAGGACTTCACCAACCACTCACAGTGCCGGAAGAACTGCTGGCACAGGCACCAGCTCAGGATGCCTGGCCTGGGCATTGTGGCCACTTTTGGCAGCAAAGGCAGAGGTGAGAGGGTCCCAAAGCTCACCAGGGGGTGTGGTGACACCTTCAGCACAGTGCCAGAGGACAGAGCATGGATCAAAATGGTCTGAGCCTGGCACAGCCCCGGGCCTGTGGGAATGGGGAATGCTCAGGATGCAGCCTGGCCCCAGCAGCATCCTGGTGCCATAGCCACAAGCTGAGCTGTGCCATGCAGTGAATGCCAGGCAGGCTAGGGGACGTTCCCAATGCTCAGGCGGATCCCTGTGACTTTGTGCAAACTAGTGTTTTTGTCAGCAGTGTATAATTTTGCCAAAAAAGGGATTTCTGGAAGGAAGGCAGAAGCAAAGTCCTTGCCATGCAGGGATGTCCTTTCGACTTTGTGTCAGGAGGATGCTAAAGGAACAGCTGCTGAAATATTGGGGTTTGCACAAAGTGTTTTATCTTCTCCCTGTCTTTTCCAGAACTGTCAGGACCCTCCTGGGAAAAAAATCACTCCCCTCCGCTCTCCCAAAATCTCAGCCTGGGGCAGAAATGTGGGGCCAAGTGGCGGGGTGAGGGGTTTTGCATTGCTGAGAGAACATCCCTGCTCCTGGTCTGCCACATTTGCTTCCCAGCACAGCTGTTGGAGCGGACATGGGGGCTCAGCACCCATCCTGGTGGGCACACAGCAGGCTCACAGCAGGCACAAGGCTTGGCTGAGATGGCATTTTTCAAGTTGTTGGAGTGTGAAATGGGCTGAGCTACCTCCGAGCACCGTGCCAAGGGCTGGGGGCAGCTGCAACTCTGGGGAGCAGCTTTGGGCTGGGGCTCAGTGGTTCCTTACAGCTGCAGCTGCTGCAGCCAGGATGCTGCTGGTGAAGGGTTTGGTGCCTAGCAGTGCTGCCGGCATCTCCCAAATCCATTCGAGTCCTGCTCTGCATGGCCTGGCCCACCACTGGGGGGGTAGGTCAAGTTGGTCCTGCTGGCACCGAGAGGCCCATGTGCTCTGACATGTGCCTGGTGCATGTTTTCAGTGCTCAAGTCCTTGATACTCACGGATTGGTGCCCATTCATGCGTGCCCACATTGCCTCAGTGACACCACCATGGAGGTCATTTTACTAGAGGTGGAGATTTGACACCAGGCAGAGCTGAATGGGGAGGGCTCACTCAGATGGAGTGGATGTCTCTGTTGTTTTTCCTTCTTTGAGGACAAAACCAAAAAAATCACTCTGGGCACCTTTCCAGCTCGTGGCCACTGTGGCTCTGCCCGGCTTGGTGGGGATGGGCCTTGGGGTGCTGCAGCCACATCACTGCTGAGCTGAGCTGAAATTCCTATTTGTGATGCCAGAGTGTCATTAGATGTGACTGCTGGGTTAATGACCTTTCCTGATTACCACATCTAATGGTAATGGTGAAGGGGAATGGGCAGGGGAATGGTGAATGGGTGAAGGGGAGCAGTGAGAGTGTCTGAGATCTAGCTGGGCCAAATCTCCTGAACAATAGGCAAAGCAGCTGGGTGGGGCATGAGCTACTGATCCCTATAGATTATGGGGTCACTCATGGTGTGGTTGAGCTGTCAGAGCAAGCTGGAGAAGTGCTCTTTGGAGCATGGAGGGCTTGGGAGAAGGTAGCAGCTGAGTGGCCCCACATTGCTGTGCCTGCGGTGGGGGATGCACCACTCTCATCCAGCCTCTTCACTCCAGCTGTAACCTGACTTGCCCTCCTGGACGCTATGGAGCCAACTGTGCTGAAGCCTGCAGCTGCCACGACGGTGCCTGCGACCCACTGACAGGCGCCTGTCACATGGGTGAGTGTCGGCGGGCACGGGCCAGGGCTGCCACTGCCACAGGGCTGGCACCGGGCTGAGCCACAGGTCTGCCTTACAGAGGCCAACCAGAGGATGGGGGTGATCGGGGCAGGGGCCCTCCTGGCGCTATTGCTCATCCTCCTGCTCTCTCTGCTCTGCTGCTGCTGCATCTGCCGCAAGAAGGACGAAGCCTGCGGGTGAGTGCCGGGGCCAGGAAGGATCTCACCAGGATGGAAATGTGGGGGACCAGTGGGGTCTGGGATTGATGGGGGAATGCAAGGGAGTATGCTGGGACAGCAGTACTTTGGGGAAACAGACAGAGCAGTGCTGCCCACATGGCACCATGCAGGTCCCTGGAGTCTGAGCAGGTCCTGCTGCATCATCAGGGCTGATGGAGGGACTCCACCTGGGGACCTCCTTTTTGCCCTCCCTGACTTTGTTTCCCTCTTATGGGCCATCACTTCATGCAGACCCACCAAGTTTCTTCCAGTCTCCAGGGAGCTGGAGTTGATCTGCAAGGAAACCCTGAAATACAGCAAGGGCATTGAGATATGGCCAAATTCCCCAGAACAAGCCCCTGGGCCATGGGATACTGACTTTCCCTCGTGGGGATGATCAGGGCTGGGAGGGTGAGTTCCTGCAGCAAGATCAGGATGCTGCCAGCATTTGGGCAGCATTAGGTAACATCCCCCCATGAGGACGGGGTGAGGACAGACCCATGGCAGGGGGAAATGTTTCTGCTGCTCAGCAAGGAATGAGAGGACGGTTGGAGTTCCTCAGGCTGCAACAAAAACCCCCTTGTGCTGCCAGCCACTGCACAGGAATTTTCCAGAGGTATGGCCTTGCAGCTCTGCCAGCTCAATCCCAGCCCAGCACAGCTGGCTTAGAGAGCCTAGGGGCTGCAGGTAGTTGTCCTGCAGATAAAGCACAAAGGCAGCCCTGAGGGGTAAGGTGTGCCACAGGAAGCAGGGGGGAATGGCTCCAAACAGTTTCCTTTCTCCCAGGGTGCCCAAACCGCTGGGTGACCCATGGTGCTGTCCCAGTGCAGCCCTTTGCCAGGCCATCCTAAGGGACCATGGCAGCAGTGGGCATGGCACAGATTCCCTTCTGTCAATGTGCAAAGCCACTCACTCCCGTGGCTGCAAAAAATTGCTTGAAAACTCAGCTCCAAAAGGCTTTAAAACTAGAGACCAAATAAAGAGAAGCCATATGTTTTGCTTTGGGTTGGGATGATTTTTAATTTTTTTAAAGATTCAGGGTCTTGACCGGGTGTTGTGGGTATTTTGGGGCTGCACTGCCAATGGTCATGGCTGTTTCTGGTCTTGTCACCATCCTGTGGCACTGCTCTGCTTCCTGGTGCAGCATAAACTGGTGCCAGGAGCTGGCAGCAGCCCGGGTGCGTCCCCAACTCCCTGGACACACCCTTGTTTTGATCCACCCATTATCATTCCAACACCCTCTTTGTGTTTGCAGCATCCCTGAACTCCTGCCTCTCTCTGTCACCGTCAAAGGCTGTCCCCACTGCAGGGAGGGGAACTCTGAGAGTGCCATTACCTTCTCTTGCAGCTCCAGTCAAGACCCAGCAGCAGCCAAGAAGCCCCCAAGATGCTTGTGTGGGCGGTTCAGTCGGATTGGGATGAAGCTCCCCCGCATCCCTCTGCGCCGCCAGAAACTGCCCAAGGTCGTGGGTAAGGCACTGGTGTTGAGGAGGGTGCAGAGTGCCAGGAAGGCCCCTGGGGTTTTATTCCTGATGCGTGACTTACAGCATTCTTTGAAGCCCCAAACCAGGGTGGTGAGCATGGCAGAGCAGTGATAGGGATGCATGGGTCCCCAGGAGCAAGCTGCCTGGCTCACAGGACTCAGCCCTTTCTGTCTACAGCTTCTGAATCTCCAAGCACATAATTTTGCTTTGTGAGGGTGCGAGAATGGTACCTGCTGCTGGAGCTCTGCTAAGCAGTTTTGGGCTTTGGGTTTACTCTCCTGGCGTTCCCATGGAGAGGAATGGCCCCTGTCACTTGGCAAAATGCCTCCCTTGCCCTTTTGGTCCTGAGCTAACCCTGCCTCGGCTTTACCTGGATCCAGAGCATCCAAGGCGGGTGCCCACCCTGCTGCCATGTGCAGCAGAGTTGTGGATGGAGGGACAGAGACTTGTGTTGAGCTCCCCACACTGCCCGGGCACAGAGTAGACTTGTAGGGGGCTGCTGACACCTGGCAAAGCATCTGACCTGGTACTGTCAGGGCTGTTGGGAACCCTGTGCATCCAAGCAGCTGGGGGATGCTGTCTGCTACACAGTCCAAATCGTCTTTGCACCCATTCCTAACATGGGCAGCTGGGGATATGCTGCAACCCATTGAATAAACATGGGTTGAAGGCATCAGTCCTACCCTGTGCTGGGATGGGGTTCAGCCCCAGCCTCCCTTCTTGAGCCCAGCACCTCCCTGGGCATGCCATGCTGATGGAATGCCCCAAATAATCATATTCTAGTGCACAGTGTCTCAGTGTGAGGCCAAATCCCCTGTCCCAGATGGGATACAGAGGTGACCCCGATCCCTTGCACACCATGCTCAAGCTTCAGCGTCAAAGCTGGGGGGATGAGGCCTCGCCAGATGGGGCACAGCAAAGCCCTGCCTGGAACAGGGGGGCCCAAGAAACATTCCTGCTGGAAGGATAACAGAGAATCATAGAGCCTGTGTTTGTGGAAGGGGCCAGGAAGGGCTCAGGGAGGACAGAGGGTGCCTGTGTGCAGCAAGGGCAGGGGGGGCTCATGTGGGGGTAGCCTGCGCCTTCCCTGCACCGGGCCCGCAAGTGGCTGGCACCTGTCCAACCACTCTGTGTACACAGGGCAGCAGCAGCCTCGAGACAGGCTAAGGATGCTCAGGATGGTCTCGAGGCACAGCAGGGCTGGGGCTATTCCTGGAGTCTGTTGTGAGTCTGAGGGTTGTTATTTCACTGGAGGGAAAGGCTTTGGTCACGGCTTGCCTTGTGTTATCTTGCACAGCAGAGCCCACATGGGTTCCAGCAGCTCCCAGTCCCACTGGCACGTAGGTAGTCTGGTAATGCTGCGAGACACTGCTGAGTTTGGGGATTCCCCACGTGATGGGTACCTGTTGAGTTGCCTGTCACAGCTGCATTCCTGATGCCTGGTAAACAAGATGCCACATCAGCAGCATGTGGCCCCACCTGGAAGCCACAGTGCTCAGTATCTAGTAGCAGAGGCCACTTGTTCCCAGCATTTGTCTCGCTCCAGCAGGAGGGTCCAGGGTAAGCTAAAGTGCCCCATCATCCCAAGTGCCAGGTCAGTGCTGGAGGTTCTCAGGACCCCACGGGTATGTCGCAGTGAAACTGGTGCTGGCTGATGCCTAGTCAATGGTCTCTCTGGATCTGTTCACATTCTTGGCTCTGTGTTTACTGGCACCAGGTGGGTTTTCCTGTCTGGGCTCAAACACCTGTGAGCACAAGCCTACATGTGGTAGAACCTTCCCAGGTGAGACAGCAAGTCAGACAGGAGCTCATCAGGTGTCTGGAGCCTGAGGTTTCTCCCTCAAAAGCTGCTCCCAACCTTGGCACCAGTTTTGGATCCACAGCATTTCCTTTGGGATTGCACCTGAGCTGGCAACCAGCAGGGCCACATCCTGGGCTGACACCAGCAGCCACGGTGCCAGGGTTTGGGCATCCCTATGTGTGAGACTTGGGGTGTCAGTGGTACCAGAGTGGGTCTCAGTCACAAGTCGCCTGCAGATGCTGGGGCTAACCAGAGCTCTGCACCCCACCACCACTCTTCTCCCAAGAAACAAAGCTCAGCCAGTTTCAAGGGTGATGCCAATCATGGGGAGCTTGGGCTGAGTGAGAGAGGGTGGCCAAAAGGGCTCCAGGATCCCTCTTCCGTGGTCCTTCTGTGGCTCCTCACTGCTCCATCCCAGTCTGGAGACCAATTTGCCACTATGCAAGCAAGGCTTGGGGTTGGCACCATGTTGCTCTGGCTCCAGAAGATTTCAGGGAGCAGTGGCAGGAGAGGATACACAGGAAGCATCCACATTTTTCCCAGCCCCACCAGCCCATGGTATTTTGCCCAGGGGAGATAAATCCCTGGAGACCATGGTGGAGCCCCTGAACTTTCCAAAGCCTCTGGGTGTGCTGCCTCATTTTATCCTTTGGCTGTATCCTGGGTCTCACTGGAGTCCCAGAGATGCCTCATGGCCATGAGTCCCAATCGCTCATCATGCCTCCTCTGAGCAAGCATCTCCCTTCATCCATTTCCAGCCAGCTGCTTTTAATTTTCTCTTTTTGGTTTTTATTATAAGGAAAGCCATTTTGGAACTGCCACTTCCACCTCTTGGGGCCGTTTGCTCTTTAAATATATCTGCTTGGGGTTTTTTTATCTTACGCCAAACTATTCAGGGACAAGCATGGAGCACTGCTGTCATTTTTTAATGGCCCTGCATGTCTGAAGCCAGATTCCCTAATAATGGATAAACCTTCCAGTGGCCATCCCAATAATACTAAAAGTAATTTTATTGTAAAACGGGGATGTGGTGCAAGAATCAAACAGTTCAAGCAGCAAATTGCAGCACGACTGGGATGCATTTGGGATTGAAATGCAGTTGTGATATGCAGGCAGAGCTTACAAAGATGTGGAAATACCAATATATATTATATATATCTCAATATACTGCTGAGATCCTGTCTGTGCATGGGGTTTTCATAAAATCATGAAATGTTCTGAGTTGGAAGAGACTCACAAGGATTCTTGAGTCCAGCTTCTGGCCCCACACAGGACAACCCCAACAATCCCACTATGTGCTGAGCTCACTGTCCAAATGCTTCTTTAGCTCTGGCAGCCTCAGGGCCATGACCACTGCCTTGGGGAGCCTGTTCCAGTGCCCAACCACCCTCTGGGACTACCCTTTTGCAGCCCTTGCTCCAAAGCAAAGCCCTGCCTGGCCTTTGAGGCAAATTGTCACCATCCCACGGGACACAAGCCAGTGTTATGGGGACTGAGACAAGTGCATTTGATGCTGCCTGGCTCTCTGGGAGCAAGTTCTTCTGGGTTGCACAGCACATAGGTGACCACCACGACACTCAAAGTGTCCTGTGGGACTCAGGGTTCTGGGTGGCGTTTCCCTCTGCCATATGCATCGTCAGTTTGGACAGTGAAGACCTTGCATGGAGATGTGAGGCTTGAACTGCTACCCATGACCCAAATGGGGGGGCTGCTGGTTGCCATCACTGCTGGTTTATGGCTTCTGTGGGCACTTGGCTGGGGGACCTGGTGGGGAGGTGTAGTGAGAGCTGAGCTGTTTCCGTGCCTTGGATGCTGTCTCCCTGTCCCCAACACAACCAGCAAGGTGGGCAGGAGTAGCTGTGCAGCATCCCACCCTCCTGACTGGCAGGGGGTACTTGGGGTTTCAGCAGAACAGGCACTGACAGCAGTTCCTTGCCCTTGCAGTGGCCCACCATGACCTGGAAAACACCTTGAACTGCAGCTTCATCGAGCCACCCTCTGTGGTGGAGCAGCCTTCCCCATCCTGGTCATCCCGCGGCTCCTTCTCCTCCTTTGACACCACAGATGAGGGGCCAGTGTACTGCGTCCCTCACGAAGGTGAGCAGGGGGAAGGGGTGCATCCCCAGGGGACTTTGGGGACATCACAGGGGCCTGCTCAATGGAAAGGTGTCACCCTTGCACAATGGGGGCCGTGTCACCCTGCTTCCTCGTGTCCCAGGAAGGGATGCGGGAGCCAGTCTTGCCACCCACGCCGTTTCAGAGCTCCCTCCAGCATTTGCTATTCCAGGGTTAAGAGCCAGGAGGTCCCTGACTGGGAGGCAGGAACAAGGGGACTCCAGGGGGAGCCCACTGTCCTACAGGAGCATCTTGGTCCTTTCCCTCATCAGACACATCCCAAGTGACACCCCCTGTGCTCTCTTCTCACAGAGAGCGTGGGTGAGAGCAGAGACAGAGGAACACCCGCCAGCTCCGGGGACAAGCTGGTGTCCCCGACCGCCGGGGAGGAAGCGGGCGAATACACATTCCTGAAAGAGACAGGCTCTGTCAGAGCCTTCCCGGCTGACAGCAGTGAGACACCCCTGCTCAAGTCCTCAGACAGTGAGCGCTCCTCCTGCGGATCGGGCTCCGCTGGCGCCGCGCTCTATGCCCGCGTCGCCCGCCTCTCCAAGCAGTCCAAGGAGGAGGAAGATGCCACTGCGGAGCCTCGCAGCCTCGGGAAGCCGCCATCTCCAGAAAGGACCAAGCCCCGTCCCCCAGACCCAGCCACTAAGCCCAAAGTCTCCTGGATCCATGGCAGGTACAACTCTGGCCAGTCCAACTCACTGCCGGCGCCCAGCCAGTCGCCAGACCAAGCAGCTGCCCAGGCCAGCAGCCCCGAGCAAGGCCAGGGCTTAGCCAAGAGGAAGAGGAGCCCCAGTGAGACATCAGCCAGTGTGCAGGGCAGAGTGGAGGAGAAGGGCGGCGGGCGGGGCAAGGAGAAAGCGCAGAAGCAACCGAAGGAGCCTGGCGTCCCCGAGGGCAAAGCCAGTCTCACCCGGGAGCCCCAGTCACCCTCCAAGCCCAAGCAGAGAAGCAAAGCCAGCTCAGAGCCGATGGAAAGCATCAATGGAGTGGTGCAGAACGCCTTCCGAAAGATGGGTGCCTTCCAGCTGGAGCGGCGGGCTGGGGACTCCAGGGATGCTCCTCGCAGCCCCGGTACCAGCAAACCCCGCTCCGAGCCACTGCATCCCCAGTTGGCCTCTGAGCTGGCTGCCCAGCTGAAGGAAAAGACTCAGAGCCTTAACAAGGGGGATGGAGGTCCCCGGGCAAATGGGGTGGGCACCCAGCGGGAGAAGCCCACACCTCCACAGAAAGCCAAGCGCTTGGCAGCCACCAGCAGCCAGAAGACCAGCAAACCCTTGCTGCCCACCTCTCCCCACCTGCAAAAACTGATCCCTGAAGCAGCCGAGCTGGCAGCTAGGGAGCCCAAATGGGTGGAGAAGACAAGTGCTGGCAGCAGCCAGGATCAGGCTCTCCCCAGCGAGCAGGCAGTCAAGAAAACCCCCATTAAGAAGCCTCCCAGGAAGAAGAGCCGAGAAGCCAGCCTGGAGCCGCCCAGGGCAGCTGCCGTGCCTGCCCAGGCAGTGCAGTGACCAGGAGCCATGCACCAGCCCCACACTGGCCAGCCATGCACAGGAAGAAGAACATTTGCCAGCACAACCACCGGACATGGGAGCCTGGACTGGGCAGGAGGCACTGGAAGAGCCTTGAGCCTCCTTTTATCCCTCTCCAACTCTCTCATCCACCTTTCTCCTTTATCGCCCCCTGCCCTAGGACCTGGTCACTCCATCCATGCCCTGCTCCTGCTCCCTGACTGGGTCCAGTAGCTCACCCTCCCTCCCCAGGCAGGGCAGGACCACAGGGAGCCAGCCTGGCCACCACCCCAGGGGAGTCCGTGCGTGGCATATTCCCCCCCCCTTTTTTGTAGCAGTATTATTGATCACATAAGCAGCGCTTGTTGTACTAGATGTGCCCACGGTATATTCTGCAGTAATGGAGCCGCTTGCTTCCTGCATCCCACTCTGGTCTGTTGGGCTTGCAGAGCACTGGAGACAGGGAGCTGCTGCTCAATGCCCAGGGCAGCAGACTCCCTGCCCCGGTGCCCTGGGCTCCAGGCACAGCTCCCCACTGCCGGTCTTGCCGCAGCTGTGTTGTGCCGGTGTGGGGTCGAGCTGGTTTCGACCGATGCCACCCTCCCCTCTGCTCTGGGGCTGCTCCTGTCCAGGAGGAAGCACTATTTATGGATAGAGCTGGATGCCCTTTGGGCTCCTGCATCCCATACAGTGGAGTTGGAGGAATTAGTTTGGTACGAGAGAGCCTGGCACCTCTGCAGAGTGCTTTCTTAATAAAAATGTATTTCTTCTATAGCTGGATGCCATCTCTCCCTGCCCCAGGTTCGCCATGGGCTGGCAACGTGCCAGCCATCGCCTAGTCTTGTTTGGGTCCTGATTGGGATGCAGTGGGGAGATGGATGACATTGCAGCAGGTACAGGCAGGTGGTAACAAGCAGCAGACAGAGGGGGGAGCAGGTTCCTACTGAGGCTGCTGCTAGGTGCTCACCTGGCATCAAGAGACCAGCCCTGGGGGCAAGACAAGGAGCCCCTTCTCCCCCAATATGCAGCATTCTCCCAGTGGCTGACACTCCAGTGTAGCCTGGGTCAGACCCTGAGGTTCAAGAGAGCTCTGACCACTAGACAAAGAAAGCCCACCCCTGGCTGTGTGCTCAGGGTGCTGAGACACAAATGTGAAGGGACACAGGGGCTGGCAGTGGGGTGCAGGGCTCTGACCCCAGCTTTCTAATCCCCTGTTCAAGGGCTGCCAACTCTGTCAGCATTTGTCACACAGCCCTAGGCACGATGCCATGGGGCAAGGTCAAGAGGCAGCTGAGAAAAAGGGGGATTCTCCCATATGGCTTCTGCCCAAGATTCCTGAGCAGAAGGATTCTCTTTGCCATGAGAACTGGGGCTGTCTGCTTTCATGGGAGCTGGGAGCATTGGTGCCCGCCACTGAGCCATCCTGAGCTCTGCCCACAGTGGGAGATGGTAGCCCAGAACACCACTGGTCCAAAAGGTCAACCACAGCAATCTGAGAGGTGATGGAGGCAGCCGGTGGACACCAGGATAGGATGAGACAACCTGGAACCAGGACTGCAACCAGCCCACCATGGCATTCAGGAGGGGATGGGACTCTGGCACATGCTTGTGCATCGCTCAGCACTGTGGAGCTGTGGAGCTGGAGCCAGTGCAGTTTCTGACACTGGCTGGAGAAGCATCATCTCATAGCACAAACCTGAAAAATGAATCACAGGACTTGTCAGTGTTGCTTCACAGACTCCTAGTCAACTTTCAGAGTTCCTTCACTCTCCCTCCCCTTCGGGTTTTACTTGGGAAGATGAAGGACAATAGCCAAAATTACTCCTGGAATATCACACAGTGCAGAAACAAAAACTGGGAACACTGAGCCTCTGAGAGCTGGGATGGCATCCAACCCAGGGATGATGAAACTGAAATTGGTTGGAGAAACTGAAGAGGCCTCCAGGAGACTCAGGTTAATAACTATCCATAGGTTAGAAAAAGAGAAGGACAATAGTTGAATCCAGGCAATAAAAGTGCAAAAATAAAGATAATTAAAGAGGAAAGGTTTGTCACAGACATCATGTGGTCCTGTACACATCTCTTCATGTCAGCACTGAAGAGCATTCAAGGGGAACCAGTCATGATGCTCATGATGGTGACCCAGCAAGATGAATTTGGGAATCGTCCCAGCCTCCTCTTGGGACACTTTCTCACTCATGGAGGCAGCAAAGCTAGGGCCAGTGCCTCAAGAAAGTTGGGCATTATAAACTCACCCCAGTCCCCAGACTATGCTGGGACAGCAGAGTGTCACCTGGGCATGAGCCCATCCATGGGCTCCTATCACAGCCCCAGCCAGCCAGAGGAGAGCCTGCAAGTGAGCAGCTTATGGATAAATGCAAAAATCCCACATCACAGACGATGTGTTTCCTGGCAGGTCACCAGAGGCTCCAGCCCTCTTTGACTGTCCCAGGGCCACTCTCCTGGGGAGGAATTTCCTTCCTGGGTCCAACCTGAACCTTCCAATCTTCAGTTGGTGTCTGTTTTACCCCATCATATCATCTGGTACCACCAAGAAGGGTTCAACTTCATCATGAAGCTGTGTCAATGGGAGGTTTAGGATGGATATTGGGAAAAGACTCCTTCCTGAGAGGGTGGTCAAGCACTGAAACGGGGCACTTCAGGGCAATGGTCACAGTCCCAAGGCTGCCAGAGCTCAAAGAGCGTTTGGACAATGCTCTCAGGCACATGGTGGGATTGTTGGGGTGTCGTGTGCAGAGTCAGGACTTGGACTGGATGATCCATGTGGGTCCTTTCCAACTCGGGATATTCTGTGATTCTATGATTCTGTGATCTGTCATTGGCTGTTCTTGGAACCCTTCCCCAAGCCTAGCCCAGGCCCCTCCACTTCTCTTGGTACAATGCATGCCAGCTCCACAACCCTGTTGATATCCCTTGTCCAGGCCTCTCCAGTTCCTTCACATCCCTCTTGAACTAGGAGACTCACATCTGGACCCTTGCTTCAGATGCCTGCCTATGCCCTTCTCAGCAGCCCCCACTGGGGGTTTTGCCTTAGTCTGAGGAAAAACAACAAGCTGATGCTCAACCTGAGGTCTTCTGTTGCTTCCAGTTTTTTCAATAGGGTCCTTCCAGGTCAGATAGGTCAGAATCTTCTTCAAGCAATGTCTTGTTATGCCATGGACCATGAAGGACATGGTTGAGGCATTGCCATACCTCAGCATCATGAAGGACTGATGTCTCCTCATGATGTGACCATGAATCTCTTTTCCAAGCATCCTGCAGGCTTTCCTCTCACAGCCTTTGTTGGATATCTCTGACTGACAGCTCCCCACAATAGACACCCATGAGGAGCTTCATTCAGGGGTCCACAAATCAGCAGAGGCCAAAAACCATCAATTCCCCTGCAACTGAGAGTTCCACCAGGAAGATCATACATAGTCTAAACACACTTACTGCTCTGAGCTGCTTTCCACCGCTCTCTTGGACATGCAGAAAACTTTGACCTCAGGTTAAAAGCAGCTGAACCCAGTCATAATGTGGAGAAATCCAGGTGTTCTGCTCCCCTGAGATGGAGCAGGATCCACCTTCCCTGACAGACAGGTAGGGCATTTGCTGACAACACGGTGGCCATGGCTGAGAAGAAGTAGTGGGTGAGGCTGATGGGAGATGCTGTGATGGAGCTCCATCAGCACCTCATCCATGGGATCAGAGGAGCACGGTGACACCTGTGGCCTGTCCCCTCCTCCACCAACACTGTAACACTGATCTTCCCATTTCCTCCCAGTTTCCCAAAGTGAAGAAGGAGCCTTTGGGTTGGACAACAGTGCATTTGTTTTGGCTTGGCCAGTGAGCAGCGATAAAAGCCAGCCCACTGCCAACAATTCATTTCCTATTTCAGGCCCTACCAAAAATAAACTCAGAAGGGAACTCCAATGAGAATGAAACACAAAGGATACGAGTCAGGGCTCCAAAACTGTATAGGACATTTCTCTGTTCACTGGGAAGAGGGACAGCAGTGTTAGAGGGAATTTACTGCTGGGTGGGGGAATTGTGAGGGGCTTGGGGAACTCCATCAGGGTTATAGGAATATAAATATCTATTCAGCTGGCACTTCTTGTACTGGCTCCATGTGGCTACATTACACGTGGGGAAATGGCTGTTTCCTTCTTCACTCCTCAAACTGGGTGCAGGGACCCCTGACTGCCTTCCTCAGGACACTCCAGGGATGGCCAGGCTGGAGGCAGTGGGATGTCCCCAGGTCACGTGGATGATGTACTTGTGCAGCCACCATCCAGCTGGCACAGGGCTTCCCACCACGCGGCTGCATGGATCACCCCTCAGGCTGGGACCCCAAAGAGGTGCAGCCACTGCACCATTCCTCACTGCAGCCAGTGGCAACCTCATCAATGTCCCTGGAGGCATTTGAGTGGCAATAAATGGAAGTCTTTTGCAGGCCATCAGCTCCTGCTTGCATGCCCACCCTCTGCCCACCAGCTCCGCATGGGGGAGCACCCAGAGCCACAAAGATGGGTACTGTCCTCCTGCGGGATGCCAGCTCCAGCATCAGCCCCCAGCAGGAAGGTGTTCTGGGAGTACCCATGAGTGTGGGTGGTGGCTCTGGGACTCTGTGCCACCAGCCCTGGCTTGGCATGAACACCTCAATCCAGCATCCACAGCCTTCCCTTGGGATGGCAGGGCCTTTGAGTGGGTATTTGCAGCCTTTTCCCTCGTGAAAGAAGGTGGGGGGATAGTTTTGTCACTGCAGCCCTTCCCTGTGCCCAAGATGCCACAAGACCCAGGGCACTGATACAAATATATACTCCAGGAGTCTGTGTGTGCATATATGTATATACCCACACACAAAAACATGTGTGTGTATATATTATATACATTACTTATATATAAATAATTTACTCCTGGAATGTATAAGAGTGTAAGTATATATAATATATATTTGTATGCCCTCCTATACACTCCAGGAGTAATTTTTTTTATATTTCTATATTTTCAAATATAGACACCCACATTCTCCTATATCCTCCTGGAGGACATATACTTAAGAATATGTAAGTATAAACATATACACTTCTACTTTTTTATAGATACACATACATATTTATATATATTTCTATGTATATACATACATGCATATATATGTATGTATGTATGTATGTGTGTATATATACACAAACACTTATGTACCTAGCTCTTTATCTAGGCTGTAGGAGCTGAAGGTGAGGAGAGCGAGGTCAGGCTGAGCCTGCCCCCAGCCTGCAGCATCCAGGTGCCATGTCCATCCCCTTTGGCCACAAGGCAGTGACACCCAGACACCTCCCAAAACCATGCCCACCGATCAGGTCTTTGTGATGTTCAATACAACAAGTGCTGTACTGGGCAGTCCCCTGAGGTTCTGGAGGCTCCAGCAAGGACTTGCTGGGAAATAGGGCAGCAGGATGCCTGGCAGGGATGTAACCTCCCAGAAGCGGCTCCAGGCTCTGCAAGCAGGACCTGACACCCTTCTAAAGTCATTTTGTCCCCACTGATGGGCACTCAGGGCTGGGCAAAGCCATGGTAATGCTTCTCTGCCCAATCCTCTGCTGCCATGCATCTCGTGGGCCTCAAACTGGGGTTGGACCTTCAGCTCATGAAGGTCTCTAAGGAATCCTCCACAGCCTCTGACCCTCCAACCTGAAGGACAGGGTGCACATGAATGTGCCTTTTGTGGGGCACAGTGCACTGCTCTGAGCATTGGGCATGGGGAGGGGGGCTGTAGTGGAGCCCCCTGCTCCACAGGCATCAGGCGTGCAGGCAGCACCTTTCTGGGCTGCCCACCCAGCAACTCCACCTTGGCTCCATTTTAATTCTCACCCCATGAAGTACTGGAAGCATTTCCATGTGATCCAGGGTGCCAATTAATCCCTGGCCATAATAAGCTGCACAGAGCAAAGTGACTTCTAGCACATAGAGCCAATGCTGGGCAGATCCAAGAGCCTGAGCCTTTATTTCTGTCTCTGAAAGCATTATTTGAGAAAAATCCCTATTTTTGCAGGGGAAAGCACAAGGGCACTCTATCCAAGCTCTTTGAGCACGAGAGGAAGAATTAGGTGGAAGATAGAGGCTCCAACACTGCCAATACCTGATTACTCCCCAGGCCTGTGCTCCCATCCACACCATGCCCTCCCTTGTTTAGTCTGTGTGGGAGCACAAATCACAGCGTAATGTCATCGCTCTGCCCAGGTCTGGATTTCATTAAGAGCCACATGATCAGCCCTGGCTGCTGCTAGGGGCTGACTGCACTCCCCCTGCAGAGCTGCACAGGATGCTGGGGCAGAGATCAGGGCATGGGGCTAAATGGGTGCCTTGTCTGCAGGTGAGGAACAACAGCCACCTCATTGGGATGGGAGTTTGGTCCCCCTAAGGAGGGGACCTGAAAAGTGGTTTTCCAAAATTTCCCCTGAAAATATCCTCAGGGGAAGAGAGTGCAGCCTGCAGCTGTCCTCTGCTTGAGTGGTCCTCAGGTCACTGCCTCTGCCCAAAGTCAGCCTGTTGGACAGAGAGGGGCATGCATGGCAACTGGGCAGCCCCAGCCAAGGGATAGAAGGGACTGGCTGCAGGCTGCTGCATGCCCTGCATCCCATCACAGTCTTTGCATCCCTTGTAGCTCACTGGAACTCTTGCATCCCTTGGATCTTTTACATCCCATTGCACTCCCTACATCCCTTGCAGCCTCCTTCCATGCCTTGCATTCTTTATAGCTTGCTGCAGTCCTTGAAACCCTTGCAGCCCACTGCATCCTTTGCATCCCTTGCAGCCTGCTATGTCCCTCACATGCCATACATCCTCTGCACTCTCACCCCTTGCAGACCATGACCCCTGCACACAACTCCCAACCAAGCCCACACCCTTCTGTCTTATCATGGCTCATTTTTGGTTATGAAGCTCTGTGCACTGACCTGGGACCACTCACTCCAGCTGACTGGGAGTCCCTCCAGCAGGTCCAGGGGAAGTAACTCCAGCCCCTTGCTAAGGCTCTCTAGGCAGGGCTGTTGTCCACAGAGTGGTATAGACCCATCACCCCACCTCAAACAGACCTGACACCCCTCTCTCTGCAGGTAGTGAAGACATGTTTGTGGGATGCTGAGCCATAACCAACACAAATCTGCCCTGGCTGAGCATCCATGTCCCATCCCAAGGAAGGATGTGCAGTCAGGATCCGTGTGTGCACCATCTCCTTCAAGTCCCCATGGAGCTCTGCTCAGACAGCCAAAGCCTGGACATTTTGTGACAATGCATGCTCCTCATGGCAGGTCAAACCCAGCTCTTCCAGCCCAGTAGTCCTTGTTCTCCCAGCTATGTCAGCGGCTAGCCAAGAGAAGGAGCTTCCCTCGGCACTACTGAGACCCAGCGACCACCTCAGTCCAGATCTTATTTTAGCTGCAGCTCAGGAGTGAAATTCCCATTCAGACATTCAGCTCCAGAGGCCAGAGCAGGGGAAACACTTACTTTGCAGTGTTTAAATTGGAATAAATCCGGTGAGCCCAAGGCTGAGGCTCTGGTGGTCCCTGCCATGTGCTCCCCTCACCCAGGGAATGCAGCTGAGGGCCCACACAAGCTTACAGTGGCTTGAAAAGGGAAGGGAGAAGCTGGGGATGGGTAACAAAGCCTTTGTGGTGGGTGACCATGCATCCAGTGTAGAGTGGAATCAGGGGGCGGCTGCTGTAGCTCCTTCTGCAGGGGTGCAGGGGGCTGGTGCAGCTCTTGGAGAGTCCAAAGAAGAGCTGGAGGAGACTTGGGGAAACATTCCCAGCCAAGCCAGTTGAGGAGAGATGCATTCAGCCCTGAGGAACTCCACAGACCTGGTGCTGTGGGGGGGTTGCTCCTCCAGGAGCACCCTGGCTCCATCCCTCCACCAGGGATTGACTGGCTTGGCCTTGGGCTGAGGGCACCATGGCTTGGGCTGAGCTGCTGTCGAGTTACCCGCTCTGGCATAGCCTGACCCAGTTCATACCCATGCCATGGAGGGCAGAGTCACTCATGGGATGCTCATCAGCTCCCAGCCCAGGCACCAGGCTCCACAGTAAAGGCAGTGAAGTCCTGTTTGGTGCAAAATCGGCAGTGTATTGGCCTCTTTCAGCGGCAGCTGTCTGCCCGGTGACACCACACTCACCAAAAGCTGTTGGGGGGTGTTCCCAGCTCTGGAGCGGTGATTCAGAGCCATGGTGATGTGGCAGCTCTCCCATGAGGTCTCCAGGCTTGGACAGCTGTCTCCTGCAGATGGCTGTGCACTCAGGCTTCTCTGGAGGATTATTCCTCATGGCAATGTGCTCTGTACACACCCCACTCCTATTGCCATCTCTGTTCAACTCAGGATCCAGCAAGGCCCTAAAATTGCTGTTTTCCAGCATTTCTGAGCATGCAAATGTGCCTGCTGCAGAAAAGTGACATTGAGGCACCCCTTCCCTAAATGGGCAGTGGACACCTTTGCAAATCTCTCTATCCTGGGAGCTGTTTTCCCTGCAAGTGAGTGCACAGAGCCTGAACCCCACTGAGGACCCTTTGCTTGGGGCCAAAGCAAGTGACTCCGGTGGGATACAGATATCTCTGGTCCTCTGGATGTCCCTGCTCATCCCACACCAGGTCACAGGCTCCATCCCATGAAGTGTTCTTGTTCCCTTGCTTCTGGCCACCCTTCTCTGCACCAGCAGTGTGAGGAAAGAACTGTGGCTGGTTTGGGGGCTCAGGAAGCAGCAGCAGGACAGGATCAGCCACAGATTCCTCTGTGTCAAAGCAAGGAGCATCCTGCTCTCCCACTGCAGAGCTTCCACAGCCATGAGCACCTGAATGTGGCCTCATCCTGCCTGGCAGGGTCCATCACTCCATGCACACTGGACAGTGGCAGCTAGAGCAGGATGATATGGTGGGACCATGTGCAGGTCCCATTGGGGTCTTCCCCAGCCCTTCTTACTCCATGGGCAGGGGGGAGGTGTCAAGGTAAGGAAGAAGAGAGGAGCTTTTTCAGCTCTGTTTGTCCCTCCATAGCCCAATCCAGGCCTGGTTAAGGTTCTTCCTGGGCATCACAAGCCAACCACAGAGTTGTTTCTGCTCTCAAGAGGCTGGCTCCAGTTGCCATGATCTCCTTCTGAGTGCTGGCATGTCTTAGGGAGCTCCTCTACCCATGCTACGTCCCCTGAGCTGCTTGTAGCACCAGCATCCTGGCCCAGCAAACCAGGGCCAGGTACCTCATGGAGTATATGCCAGCTTTGTTCCCTGCCCCAGGACCTACAAAATCCCAGTCTTTGAATCCCCAGCCCTGCAGGCTGCAGAGGCAGCACCCGGAGTTGACCGGCTAATGAGAAGCGCATGGGACCCACATCTGGTAACGATTGAGCTGGGAGCGGCGCTGAGAAGGGAGGAAGCACAGATTTCCTGCAGCACAAAGGAAGGGAGAGGAATGTTCGCAGCAGAGCAGAGGCCCCGGTGTCCCTTCTCCCTCCACCTTCACAGGGGTACACAAACACCAGATCCTGCTGGCTCCCTTGCCAGCATGGCTGGAGTATCCCTGGGGATGTGCCCCCCCTTCTGCCCCAGGCCGAGCCCCTCAGCTGCCCCACTTTCCACTCACAGGGATGCACAGGCACCCCATGGGCCTTGTCCACCGCCAGAGCCTCCCATATGGCCTCTCCTCTCCAGCCTCGTGTTGCTGAGGGTCTGGGGTTGAGACAACCATCCCCACAGCCAGACTTGAACTCCCCTTGAAACAGCCTTGGGAAGGAAACAGAAGCCCACCAAGGCCATGAGGGCAGCAAAGGCAAGGGCTGCTCTGTGCTGTGCCGATGGGGATGTGATATTTGGAGGGGACAAGGCTTGTGGCAATTAGGTGCTCACCAGTGCATGCAGCTGTGTGAAGGGCAGCAGCTGGTTTGCTTCCAGGTGAAGTTTGGTCATCATACTGAGCATTCCCAGCTGCCAAAGGGATTTTGGGTTGTGCTGCTGGGGGAATTCCCTTAGGCAGAAAAACTGCAACAGCAGGTGACAGAGAGGGATATTTAGCAAAAGCTGCCATCAAATCTTCATGATGGAGGATGGCAAAGTGTCAGGGACGTTTTCTTGCTGATCCAGGATATTCCTTCAGACAAAGCTGAGCAGCACAGCTCATAACTATGCATTCAAGGGCCCTTTTTTCCCTTCCCCCACAGCTCAGCAGGCTGCAGCACTCATCCTCTAGCAGCTTCAGCACAGCAAAACCTCACTGTAGTTTCTGAGAGGGAAGTTGGGGTAATTTGCCCGTTCAAAATGAAGAAGTCGTTCCATGGGGATGTTGCCACCAGGATGGGGGAAGTGGGCAGGGGACAGCCAGGATAGACATGGTAGGGTTAATTCCACAAGGTCTAAACAGCCCAGGGGGAGAGGGATCTACAGTCAGCCCACCCAAAGCTTCTCCCGTACTTGGGATTTGGGAATCCTTGAATGGAAATTGGAGGCAATGAGCTGGCGAAAAAAAAGGCAATTTCTATTCAGGGGTGTTTTCAGGATGCCTCATTTCACTGCAGATGCTTCTCGTTCTCTCACACAGCCATTTTCAGTCCCCTTGAGCAGCAACACAGCTTCCGTAGGCTTTGAAGTCCTGTTAAATCCAATATTTTTAAGGCATTTAAAAAGCATTTCAATGGATCCTTCCTTTTGGTGATTCAAGCCAGGAATCTTTTCCTGCACACTACTGCCATGAATGCACAGCTCAGCCTGCACCAGCTCTCAACAGCTACACCCCAGCACCCACAGGGACAACTCATCACTATCCCAGCACTCAGGAACTCCATGTGTTTCCGGGGATGGGAAGGAATCTGAGCCGCCAAGTGGTCTTGTCCTTCCCAAGGCACCCACAAACATTGCCTGGCATGGCCCTGGTACAGTGTCCATAGGGAAAGTTCGCCAGCTCACAGGCTGGAATGACCTCTGACAGTGAAATCCCACTGGTGCCAGTGATGCCGCCAGGCACCGCATTTTTGGCCGCGATTAAGTCACCCTGTGCTACCCACTTTTGAGTCACCCATTCCAAAGTGGACAAATTCCATCCAACATGCTCCAGATAAAGTAATTAAAAACATTTGCAGCTACTTCCAAACCGGAGCAGCGGGATCCCTTCCCACACATCACATGGGATGGTCTGGAGAGGAGTCATCTGGAAATGTCCGGCCGGCGGCCCGTGCGGGCCCAGAGCAGGCGATGCTGCCGCCGCGAGGGAACGGGAACGGAGGGACTGAATGGCGGGAAGGGCGGGACTGAACGGCGGGAACGGCGGGATCGAAGGGCGGGAAGGGCGGGAAGGGCGAGGGGGAGGGGGCGGGGCGAGGAAGGGCATTGGTCGTTTTGGATGGGCGGGGCCAGAGGAGGCGGGGCGTGATGAAGGGGCGGGGTGTTGATGGGCGGGGCTCGGCAGCGCCGGGCGGCCTCGCGCAGGCGCAGAGCGCAGAGCGCAGGCGGGGGTCGGCGGCCATGGCAGGTGTGGTGCGGCCCGGCGGGTTCGGCGCGGCCGAGCAGGAGCAGGAGCGGGAGCAGGAGCAGCAGGAGCAGGAGCAGGAGGAGCAGCAGCAGCAACAACACGTCCTGTCCCGGCAGCAGGAGCGGCACTACCGTCTGCTGGCGGAGCTGCAGGCGCTCGTCAAGGCGCTGCCCAGGTGAGCCCGGCCCGGTGCGGTGGAGGCCGCTGGCGGTGCCCGCGCTGACCCGGCCCGTTCCCGCAGCCCCTGCCAGCAGCGTCTCTCGTACACGACGCTCTCCGAGTTGGCGCTGGCGCTGCTGGATGGGACGGTGTTCGAGATCGTGCAGGGGCTGCTGGAGATCCAGCACCTCACCGAGAAGAACCTGTACAGCCAGCGGCGGCAGCTGCACAGCGAGCACCGCGGTACCGGGGGGCACCGGGGCGGGGGAACACGAGGTGGCGGTCCTGGGGCACGGGGGGGCTGTGGTGGGGCAGCTCGGGAGCAATGGAGGCAGCAGTGCAAGGGGGTGATGGTGACCCTGCGACGGGAGACGGTCCTGGGGCGTCTGTGAGGTGGGGGGTGACACGGGGGGGCGGGGTGGG
>JAWWEE010000034.1:239217-250948 GCA_035221455.1 Xenops minutus | reverse complement strand
CGGGGGGGCGGGTTGTGGGGACACGGGGGATCTGTGGTGGGGACACTGAGGGGCTGGGGAGTGACACGGGGGGGCGGGTTGCGGGGACACTGGGGTTGGAGGGAGGTGAGCCTGGCAAGGCGGACAGGTTGTGGGACATGGCGGGGGCAGACTGGAGGGGCTGGGAGGTGACGCTGGGGGGCAGGGTGTGGGTGTCCTGAGTGGAATGGGAGTGACCCTTGGGGGGGCAGGTTGGGAGGCCAACTGGGGTGGGTTGTGAAGGCACAAGGGGACTGTGGGGAGTGACACTGCAAGGGGGGGCAGGTTGTGGGGAGGGCACTGACGGGAGGTGTGGGTGGCACTGGGGGGTACCTGGCAGAAGTATGCCCTCCTGATCCCCCCGTGCCCGTGGCAGGGCTGAAGCAGGAGCTGTTCCACCGACACAAGGAGGCTCAGCAGTGCTGCAGGCCCCACAACCTGCCACTGCTCCGTGCAGCTCAGCAGCGTGAGATGGAGGTGAGGGGGGCTGGGTGGAAGGTGGAGGTGAGGGGGTGTCGATTGCAGAGCTGTGTCCCTTCCCGGGGGTCTCACAGCCCTGTTGCTGCAGGAGCACCGCAGTGTCTCCAGAGGGTTTGACTGTTCCTGCCCTGCAGCCCTGGGAGCCGCCAGCTGTCCTGGCTCCTCTTGCTAGCACAGACCTAGTTCTCCACCCCAATTCTTGCTTTGCCCTTTGTCCCCTCAAGGTGGGGGCCTAGGCTCTTGCCATCTAGGATAGCTGTGGTTCAGGTGTGATCTGGAAATCCTGGAAGTTCAGGAGCCCACTTCAAAGGCATTGCACTCCACAGTGCTTTAATGCTTCATCATTATCTGATGGACTGAAGCCTGTATGGGAAGCAAATGATAAAAAACATGGACAAGGGGCCTGAGATCTGCCATGATGTTGTGGCAAGTTGAAAGCGGAGAATACTGAAAATAATCACATTTTAGTTAGTAGCACTGATAAGGAGAAATATCTCAAGATTCATAAGTGTTGCAATAGTTTCTGAGAATATCCCAAGGAATTTAGAAAAGGCACTTGTAGGTCCAGTCCCAAAGGACTTTTCTTTATGTTGGTGATAGATAGAGGCAGTTTTAAAAGGTAAGGAAATGGCAAGTAGCCAGTTACGTTAATTGATGGAGTTGAAATGTGGGAGGAAGTTATTCTGCTCCACATTAGGCAAATGAGAATTGTTTAGAGAGGCTCTTTCCTGCCTTTGCTCGTGATATGCACTTGCTGTTGGATCCTTTGATGTTTCCACATTCCTCCTGTCAAGATGATTAAAGGCATTTTGGACCTGGTACTTGTCCCTGTTACTCTGTCTCTGAATGACCTAAACTTGCAGCAAGTAATAATTTCTACAGCCTGTTTTAAACGTTTCCAATGTTTCTTCACGCATTAAGTCACCCACGTCTTATTTTGTTTTGTTTTACATGCTGTGCAACTTTTTCTCACTTCCTTCTACCTTCCCTTGCCTTTCTCCTGTTTTTTTCTCCCAGGTGTTAATAGAGTCACTTCTTCCCTTTTTTATGCTCTAACAATTCTGCTGTAGAGCATTTTGGGAATAGGTCAATCATTTCTGTAACATGTGATGTGTCTAATGGGAGTTACCCTCTGTGGTTAAAGGTTTCCAAGATCAGCTCCCATGAGACAGCTCAGGATTGGGCTCCCAGAAGAGATAATACAAGGTGTAGGTTTTAGATGTTTGGCTTTTTAGTGGAACCTGTGGCATTTAGAAAAGCTTTGCCTATCATACGGGGTCACTAGCCACCAGAGCTGAAGCAAAACTTCTATTTAAGCCTGAATTTTCTCCAAGATTTTGAACTTTTCTATAACCCAGAATCAGATGCCAGCTCTAAAACAACATGAGGCACTTAAATTTGGGGTTTATTCAGGCCAAAGGAAAGTTTCTCCTCACAGAGTAAGTGGAGGAGAGGATGATGTAAGTGGCACACCGAGTGGCTGGGAGGAAGGAAAATCTGGGGAACAGGGGTTTTGTATCTATTGTATCTTCCACAAGGGGTGTGAAGAAAGTGTGAGGACAGAGTTTGCTTGGGTTCTTCAGAATCCTGTAACAAAGGAAGTCATCCATCTCCCTCTCCTTCTCTTGGGGCTTGAGCTGTCTTGAGTTTCTTCCCATTTGTTCCAATAAGGTCCTGCTCTGAGTGTCTGAGTGTTTTCTCTGGAGCAGATGATATAGGGTCATCTTCTGGTGGATCTGAGTCCTGCATCCTCCTTCATAGCCAGTGGTTCTGCAAAGCTCTCTCAGTGTGACGTGCTAATTGCCTCCAGGAAAGGTTCCAAGAAGTAGCTCTTGCTCCATGTGAATAATAACTGCGCTTCATTAGATCAGGCCTTTTGCAGAGCCACAGGCACATCCATGCTGCAGACACACCTTAGCTCTTTCCCAGACTGTTCATGGCCAAGATCTCTGTCACCCAGATTCTGGATTTTCCCTGGGAATTGTGGCAGCATGGAGACATTCAGCTCCCCTCCCAAGTCTGTTAAATCACCAGCCAGTGGTGCAGGAAATCCCAGGGTTTGTGAATTTCTGCCTTTCTGTGCAGTGAGAATAACTTAACCTCACAGATATTTCCAGCTGCACATGTGCCTCTGTTCTCTGTGTTATAAAGTCACAGCATTGCACAAGTGAAATGTTGAAACTTCTGCCATTTATTTCTTGCAGGAGAATCACAGAATCATGGAATGGTTTGGATTGGAAGGAAACTTAAAGACCATCTTGTTCCAACCTTCTGCCCCAGGCAGGGACACCTGCCACTATCCCAGGTTGCTCCAAACCCTGTCCAACCTGTCCTTGAACACTTCCAGGAATGGAGCAGCCACAGTTTCTCTGGGCAGCCTGGGACAGGGCTTCACCACTCTTACAGGGATGAGTTTCTTCCCAGTATCTCATCTAACCTTCGTCCTGTCACTTCCCCTTGTCCTGTCACTCCAGGCCCTTTTCCCAAGTCCCTCTCCAGCTCTTTTGGAGCCCCTTTAGGCACTGGAAAGGGTTCTAAGGTCTCCCTGCAGCCTTCTCTCATGCAGGCTGAACACCCCTGGCTCTCCCAGCCTGTCTCCAGAGCAGAGGGATTCCAGCCCCTGGAGCATCTCTGTGTCCTCCTCTGGACTTTCTCCAGCAGCTCCATCTCCTTCCTTGGCCAGGACCCCAAAGCTGGGGGCAGCACTGCAGATGAGACCTGAGTGGGGCAGAGGGGTAGAATTCCCCCCCTCACCCTCCTGATCATACTAGAAGAATGAGCCTGCATTGTATTTCAATGGAATTTGATGATTGGCGGTTTTTTCTGTGGCTTGCAAAGGACTTCTGCTGCTCAGTGCACCATGGTGAGGGTATATCACCTCGCCTGTGCACACACTGGTGTTTATTTGAGCTGGGCTCTGCTCATCTCCTGCAATCCTTCTGCTCTCTGCTTCCACTCCTGATTTCCAGAGTGCCTTTGGCATCCACATGTTTGCTGGCCTCCATTTCTTCTCAAGAGGCAGCACAGAGACTCTGATGAGGTTTGGACAGATGTCAAGGCAGGAAGGGGCCGTGTCCTCCTGGTTGGGGCTATTCTGACAAAGTCCTTGTTTGCTAATGTTCTCAGTCTGTGAGAAATAGAGCGTTCACCTCCTTTCATGAATAAATGGGATCAGGGTGGGATTTACAGCTCTGGCTCCGTGTTAGTGTCCAGGGAGTCTCAGGAAGACATCTGAGCTGACATGTTGATGAGCTTCAGTGGCCTGTGTTACTCCTCCAAGTCCTCCTTTAGCCTCACTTGAGAAGGGCACACAGTTGTTGGACTGAGCTCAGCCATAGCTTGGGCACTGACTCATCAGGAAAAGTCACTGGGACGTGATTGGTTTCCTGTGGTCTTTCCCGGTCTCCAAACACACGGAGAACAGGCTGCTCCTATGACTTTGTTGCATTTTCTTGAGTGGTACTTTGCAGATGCAGGTGGTAAGACTTGGGGCTGTGCTGGTTGTCCACTGCTGTTCCTGGGCTCATCAGGAAGGATTCAGGGACCACTTGCTCTTGGGTTCCAGTAACAGTCTTAAAGATGAGAAGAGCCAGGAGGAACGCAGATATTCCACTTTTTTCCATTGACTGTTACATTTTTCAGGCTATGGAGCAACAGATTCGAGAGGAACAGCGAATGATGGATGAGAAGATAGTCCTAGAGCTGGACCAAAAAGTTATTGACCAACAGAGCACTCTGGAGAAGGCTGGGGTGTCCGGCTTCTACATTACCACCAATCCCCAGGTTGGTGTTGGACAGGGCAGGCAAGGTATTTTAGTGGAGGCCTGGAGTGACAGGACTAGGGGGAATGGCTTCCCACTGCCAGAGGGCAGGGTTAGATGAGGAAACTCATCCCTGTAAGGGTGGTGAGGCCCTGGCACAGGTTGCCCAGAGAAGCTGTGGCTGTCCCATCCCTGGAAGTGTTCAAGGCCAAGCAATCTGGTCTAGTGGAAGGTGTCCCTCCCCATGGCAGGGGGCAGAACGAGAGGAGTTCTAAGGTCCCTTCCAACCCAAACCATTTCATGATTCTGTATCACAGTAGACTTGGGTTAACATCTTTAATTTTTAAAAAAATCTCACTGTTAATGAATTGTGGATCTCTTGGTCAGACAGAACAATCTGTCCTTTGCCTCCCAGCTGGTGGGTGATGTGCCCTGGGCAGACCTCATACCCAGTTTGTAACAAAGGAACAGAAACCCAGGTACCACTGGGCAGCATTCCCAACTGCCAATAATATTTTTCCCTGTGTGGAGGGAAGAAACAGTGTGCCAACAGCCTGCAGTCTTGTGACTCTCAAATGGGTCTGAATAACACTAAGTGATTTACTGCTTTTATATCCAGCTTAGCTGTACAAACTGGCTTCAGGAGTCTGTTTATTAGGCACCTTGTCCATTCTTAAATGTGACTTGCTGGAGCTGATGATCTTAGACTGTGATTAGAGAATTGCTGCCAGTTTACCCAGTGTATTTGCTCTCAAAACATCTGAGCAATCACCTGGGTTTATCCCTGTTGTCTTTATGCCACTGCAGGAATGAAAAACCTCAAACTCCCCAAGTCCTGTTGTAAAGCCACACAAGTTTGAAGGGAACACAGAGACAGGCTGTTCTTAACTCTGTTTTTTCGGCTGATTAAATGTCACTTTGATAAAGACCTACTGGTGAGAAAAGACAGCTTAAATGAAGCTAAACAGGCGTTTTCTAACACCTACCCACACAATTCCCAATCATGGAGCCTTGAATAAGCCTCTCATTTTTCCTGTGCTGCTATTCCCCAGCTGTATAATGCAGGCAGCCCTTTCTCTCCCTCCTGCCCTGCCTTTTATGTTGTTTTTTTTGAGTAATAACGCTTAGCAGGGTTCCTGTTTGTTGGGTCTGTGTATGTTTGCCTTTAGGATCGCTGCCAAATCCGACCCGGATCTTGGCTTGTGCCTGTGAATGCCATCAAGAAATCCCTTCTGGAATCTCTTCTCCAAACGTTTCCCATCAGCTGATGTGTTTCCTCCCAGTCTGTATGAAATGCCTGCTTATGCAGTGGATATATTTTTACAGAAATAGATTTTTATTTCCATAGCATCACGTCTGCAGGGCTGAGTCACAGCCCTGGGCTCATGAATTAGTGTTTTCACTGTGTCATCTCTGACACAAATGTAACTAAAGAAGGAGCAGATGGTAAAGGAACCATAAGCTGATATTGGTGACTACAGGAGATATCTCCACCAGACTGCAGTCATGGAAAAGGGAGTTTTTGATGGGGAATACAATGCCTGCAGGGAATTTTATGCACCAGCACAGCCATGTGTTGCATCTGGCCTGGATCCCACTTACAGAGTACCCAAAGCGATCCGTCCTCTTCCTGCCCTTCTGTGCTGGGAAAGGGTCAGGGAGTTGGAGATGCTGCTGAAGGATTAGGGGAGGAACTTGGAGAAGCTCCTCTGGGACATGTGGCTGTGCAGGTGCATTGTGCTGCTGCCCCTACTTAGCCTGCGGAACTGACCAGCCTTCACTGACCAGGCCCTTACACATTTATCATGGTCAAGAAGAAAGAGCATTTCTGAATCCTTAAGGAATCCTAAAGCCCCAGGATTCCTAAGACAGCCTTAGTTTGCAGCAGGTCTGCTAAAATGTTACTACTCCATATTTTAGAGAAACACTTAAACACAATGAACCTTTGGTGTCTATTTGCCTGGTTGGTGTTTTTTTTTTTTTTTGTTTCCCTACCTCTTGAGGTGTATAACCCAGTCCTTTCTGCTTCCTGTAGCAGGGAATGGGGTCATCTTTTATAAATGTCTCTTTCCCTTTGCAGGAGCTGACTCTGCAGATGAATTTGCTGGAGCTGATTCGGAAGTTGCAGCAGAAGGAAGCTGAGGCTGAGAAGGCTTTTTCCTGAAGGAGCAAATCTGCTGTTCTCTTTCCAAAGTGTTTCTTCTGACTTGCCTCTAAAGAACAGACTGTCCATACATTTGCTTTATATCATGTCAGGAAAAGGTTGCCGGTATGGAATTGCTGAGGCACTTAGATTAGAGCAGGGGTGAGCAGAGCCCAGCATGGGAGGGTTGGGAGCCTCAACCTGCCTTTCTGGTCATCAGAGCAAGGTGTCAGCTGCATCTGGCTCAGCTGGGAGCTGAGGGAGCATGTTCACTTGCCATGAACATCCTGCAGTGTTGCAAAGGCCATTACTGAGCCAAGGCTGGACTGAACACCGAGGCAGCAAACCCAGACACACCGTGTGGGGGTGACCCTGTATTTAGACGAATAAAACGGGGGGAGAAAACAATTCCAAGGTTTATCTACAAGAAGATGCTTCTGTGTGTTGTTGAGGAAGAATCAGCCTCTTAGACAGGCAGACTCTTCCCAGAGCCTCCTCCAGGCATGTACCAGTATCATCTGTATTAAAGGAGGATTTCAGGCATCAGCCCAGTGTTACTGGACTAATGTTAGCAGTGTTCCCACTGACTCAGAGAGCAGAGAAAGCTGGAGAGCTTTTGCTTTATTCCTTTAAACCAGTTTCCAAATGGAGAGAAATAAAATGCTCTGCCCTGCCTTCTGGATCTGTAGCTTTCTGAATGCCAGTGGTTGTGGTTTGGTTTGTCCCATCCCTGGTGAGGAATGTGGGGCTCATGGTGTGCTAGATGGAAGCGGAGAGGGAACCTGGAGTGTTTCTGAGACCTTTCAGGATGCCGGAAGAACTTATGGGTGACGTGTTGCTGGGAGGAGCTGGTGGTGGAGGAGGCTAACACACAAGATCTGAGCTATGAGGACCAAGGAAGCTTTTGGATGTTCAGGACTGAGATCCCCTTCTCATTTCCATCATGGATGGATGTTCCCTCCCCATGGGGATGATGCTACTATGGTTCAGCAGCTGGAGACAAGACCCACTGCTTGTATGGGATCTCCACCTCCTGGATGAAAATTCCGAGCTGGAAAGTGGGCTGATGTGGGACCTGCACCACTGCAGGGCCCTCATGAACCACCTGAAACTTGCAACTGGATCCTCAGATGGGAGTCCTGCACTCTTGCTGAAATGGTTAGGGGCAAGGTGGGCAACATTCCCTTCTGGAGACACCTTCATCCTCCTGTGAGAACACAGGGTAGTCACTGGGACTTGACCAGGTGAAGTCAGCATCTGTGTTCAGATCTGTGGCCAGAACTATAAGCAAGGAAATTGCTTCACGAGATAAGGATGAAGAAGGCAGGGATGAGCAATGGGTTCTATCGCAGGAAAGGATGCCCAGATGCTGGGGATCATGCTACCTCCCAGAAGACCCTCCCCCCTTCCTCAACATGAGTGCCCTGGAATTGCTGGAGTATTAGTAGAGTGATGGTGTGGCTGGAGAAGCTGGGATTTGGGTTACTGCAGGTGGGTTCAGCCCCACTGCACTGCCCTTTGGGATGAGGAGTGGAGCCCACCTTGGTCTATGACCCAGGAGTGCTGGTTGCTGCCATCTCTCTGCGGGCAGCCAGTGCCGGGGATCACGCGGCTATTCTGGCACTGCCATGACAACAACAGCTCTCAGGCTTCCTGCTTCCACCATCTGGCTGCGGATGGCTATGCCAGGCAGCTGGTCAGATCCAAGCTGAAATTTTCCGTGCCTGTGGTCAGGTTGGGTTTCAGAAGGGCTTTCTGTGGATGTAGAGAGCTGCAGGGGGGTCAGACATGGGTAACTGCTGGGACAGGTTATCCTGAGGGAGTAAAGCACCTGGTATGGCTCATGATCAGGTCAGCAAGATTTCAGCAGATGAACACTTGCTCAGTCCCCCAAAGCTGGGCAGTATGACATGAAGAATACAGATATTTGTCCAAGCAAGTGCTGTTGTGTCACCGAAGGGTGACACCATCCCACAGCACTGCTGTGCCCCAGCCACTGCAGCTTTGGCACTGCTGGTGACACTGGGGTCAGACCTGGTGAGAGCGACCCAAAGGGGTTGGACATGCTGCCAAAGATTACTGGGGCTTGGCTGTCTCAGCTCCTTGGTTTGTTGACCTGTGCAAGCGCCCGAGTTGTCGGCCAGTGCCCCAGGAACATGTGGTTGGGGACTGCTTTGGTGGCTTCAGCCACCCACAGGGCTGGACCTGCCCAGGGCTCCAGGTGTACCAGAAGTAATGTGGCAAGGGGCTGCACCAGAGGACTGAGTTCCCCATTCAGGTGCAAGGTGACTGGAAAGGTACAGCTCCTTGCCAGCCCTGTGTTCACCCAGGAGCTGGAGGAAGGTGAATAAGGAGTGGCAGGAAGGAACAAGTCCTGTTTTCTGTTTCCTTTTTTTATACTTTGGGCTGATGAGGAGTGCAAGGTCCCCTCCATGTAAGGAGGTCAATTCAGCATGGATAAGGATGAATGTATTCAGCCGGGAGCCCTCAGTGTTGCACAATGGGCTCTAAATTGGCCATATTAACATTTGGGGTGATGACTGGTGAGTCCATTGAAATGTGAGCTTGCTCAGGTGCCATCAGAAAATCCAATGAGACATGGAAGAAAATGAAAAACATTTTGCTGCTCTGAAGCATACAAATGCAGATCTCTCCCCTAAGAAGGGCATGGTAGGGTTGAAGCAGGCTCTGCAAAGGCCCTTGGGGACACCAGGAGTTTGGAACACCTTCCAGTTGAGTTGGACTTTTATATCCTTGACAAGGGGCCCAAGAGAGGAGAGGGTAGAGATAAAACTACATGTCGCACATGGAGAGGGACTTCACTCTACAAATAGAGGAGTGGAAGCATTGCAGGACACTTGTAACAGGCAGGTTTGGGTGGGAGAGGTGACTGCTTGGGAAACTTCTTGCTCTGTGGTACTGGTGAAGCAAAAGGTTTGTGTTGGCTCAAGTGGAGGTGAAGCACTTCTGGAAAAGAAACCATTTGACTTAGAGATGGAGAGAGGTTGATTCCCCATTATTGCCCTGCAGAGCCAGGTGGAAGCACACAGGCTTTTGCTCAGGTGTTGTGCTCTTGCCCAGGCACTGGCTGAGCAGCCAGACTGTGAGCTGGACAGACCTGTTCAGGATCTGCCCTTCCACTGCTGCCCCTCCAGCCACTGACAAACACCTGAGCATGGAGGAGCTGCCTGTCCTTAGGCCACCAGCTCTGGAGCAGGGTGAGTAGAGGCAGAGGAGCAGCATCTCAGCCCTTTGCTCCATCCAGAATTGTATCCAGTGAAGGCTATTTAGGATAACTGCTCCATCATAGAATCCTGGAATGGTTTAGGTTGGAAGGGACCACAAAGCTCATTTCATTAGAGCCTTCCACTACCCTGGGTTGCTCCAAGCCCCGTCCAACATGGTCTTGGACACTTCCAGGGATGGGGCAGCCACAGCTTCCCTGGACAGCCTGGGACAGGGCCTCACCACCCTCATAGCCAAGGATTCCCTAGCATCTAATCTAATCCTGCCTTCTTGTCTATTTGAAGCCATTCCCCCTTGTGCTGTCCCTCCATCCCTTGGCTCAGGTGCCTCTCCAGCTCTCCTAAGAGCCCCTTTAGGCACTGGAAGGAGCTCTCAGGTCTCCCTGGAGCCTTCTCTTCTCCAGGTGAGCACCCCCAGCTCTCCCAGCCTGGCTCCAGAGCAGAGGGGCTCCAGCCCTGGGGGCACAGGGACTTTGTGCCCACAAACACCTTTTTCCATTGCAGGTGTGTCATCTGTCCCCTGGGACACCCCCATGGACACCCCCACGGACACCCCCTGGGACACCCCCATGGACAGCCCCACAGACACCCCCATGGACAGCCCCATGGACACCCCCAGCCACAGCTGCTCTCCCAGCCCTGCACACACACACCTGCACTAACCCCCTGCTCACCCCGGTTTGCTCTCACACATGGGACATTTGGGGTTTTTCTACACAAATATAGTGGGTATTTTGTGTTAAAACTGGGCAAGCTTCTTGCTTGGCTGACATAAATCAGGAGACCTTGATTTAATAGCTCTGATTTTTACTGGTTTTACCCCCAATGGGCACAGAAATATCTTCTTTAAAAAGCCTGCCTAGAAAATCCAAGCACATCCAAGCACAGCACATCCTGCTGCTGAAGGGAGAAAAGGCTACAGCAGTGTGCAACAGGAGGGAAAATAAACCTACTTTCTTCTTTTTCTTTTTTCTTTTTATTTTTTTAATCTCTGCAAAACTCTGCCTTCAGCTGAGTGACCACAACCCTGGCGAAGCAGGGGCTGAGCAGCAAAGCAGGAGGGACGTGTTCCCAGCACAGCCTTGGTGCTGCTCTGGGTGAGCTGCGAGGTGTTTTGAGCTGTCACTCAGTGGTGACCCTGCTAACGTGGGATTGCCTTTCACTGACTCTCCCTGACCATTTTCCTACCAAGATCCCAACAGAAGACTTTCCTGGGACACTCTGCACAGGCTCAGCTGCAACATCTACCCCAGTCCCAGCTCATATTTCCTGTATTTATTGATAACAGTGCTTGGCAGAGATAAAAGGAGATGGTATTTTTCCAAAGAGGCTTCTCAAGTGTTGCCAGCACCTTGAATTCAGAGAGAAGAATCACACATTTATTTCAAGATTTATTCTTTTTAATAATACTTTGAAGTTTCATTTTCCTTCCCTGCCATTTTCTGTGCCTTTAAGAGATACTTGGGTCACAATTTCAGTTTTTTCTCCCAGCAAACAAATCCCAAAACACCCTCCCTGAGAGTCTCCTCCTCCTTACTTTCTTTTTCTGCCTTGATGGAAAAATGAAACCAGAACTTGTGTTGTGTGGAAAGAGAAAACAAAACATCATGTAAATTATAGAAAAAATATGAAAAATTAAACCAAAACAAGAAACTACAGCAATAGAAGGGATGACAAGGAAGCAAATGAGCAGCATAAGCATTCCAAATTAACTTCTTGTTAGCTGTCCACAGGGATACAGGGTTTCATTTCCCATACACTGAGCCCACAACAGCTCCCTCTGAGCACCACTCCAGGATTTGATTAGGTTATCTCGGCCCAGAGACAGAAAGAAAGGGATCTTTCATTAAAAAAAAAAAAAAAAATAAAAAAGAGAAAAAGAAAAAGAAAAAAAGGATTCTCTATTAGACAAACCAAGAGAAGAGCTCATCAGTGATGATTCCTGATTCCTGAGTCCTGCCTGATTTATTGGTCACTGCAAGATAAGAAAGATCTGAAGCCATTGGAGAGTGTCCAAAGGAGGGCACAGAGATGGGTCAGGGCCTGGAGGGGAAGTGTGTGAGGACACTGAGGGCACTTGGGGT
>JAWWEE010000034.1:225715-239117 GCA_035221455.1 Xenops minutus | reverse complement strand
GGCCGGGGATGGGGATGGGGATGGGGATGGGGATGGGGATGGGGCCGGGGATGGGGATGGGGATGGGGATGGGGATGGGGATGGGGATGGGGCCGGGGCCGAGCTCGGGCAGCACGCCCGGCCCCCGCCCTTCCGCCGGCCCGGGGAGGCGGAGCCGGGCGGCAGCAGCAGCAGCAGCAGCAGCAGCAGCAGCGGCGGAGGAGGAGGAGGAGGAGCAGGTGAGGCCGGGGCGGTGCGGGCTGCGGGGCCCCGGGCTGGGCCCGCAGGTGAGCGGGGACCGCCGGGACCGGGACCGTGGGGAGTGTCCCGGGAGCGGGACCGGCATCGCAGCGGGGCTGAGCAGCGTCGAAACTATCGGCTCTCTTTGCTCTGGATGAATCCGGAACCCGAGCCGTGACCACCCCCCTGCCCGGGGGTCCCCCCTCCGGCCGCCCCACATCCTGCCCGGCCCACCTGTTGTGTGTGTGGGGCTGGGGACGCCAGGACTGCCAGGCCCTCCCGTCGCAGGGACCCGGGTGTGCAGGGATGAGGTCTCAGGGGGCTGGGGGGTCCCAGCCCACACGGATTGTGCCCATTGTTCTCGTCGGCTGGTGTCGTTCTAGCATTTCCCGGTAGCCTTTTCAGGATCTTTTGGCCCCCGGGACAGGTGGACTCACGGTGTGGGGCTGCATCAGCCCTCCGAGCAGGACCTGTGGCTTGGGGATGCAGGGGGACACATCTGGCAATGCGGGAAAGGGTGGCTGGGAGGGGAGAGTCCCCAAAGTCACCAGCTGCCCTGTGGAGCAGCCGGGAAGTGGGACCTGAAGGTCCCTAGAGCTGTGTCTTCTGACTGTCACGGTGGCAGCTGCCAGCCAGGCTGGTCCCTGGTGCTGTTTCCTGGTCTGGCAGGGGACTCCCACGTCCTCACTGGAGCTGCTCTGGATTTCCTGCTACAGCGCCTGGGTTTTCCCTGGGGAATCAGCAGGATGCTGGGAGGAGTGAGATGCTGCATGCCCCCTTGGTGGCTCCCAGCACACTAGGGTAAAGATTAGGCAGATGCTAGATAAGGTGGAGGGGAAGTGGCAAGGAAACCTTCATCAGGGCCAAAGCAGATTGGTTTGGGCTTTAAATGGGAGCTGCTGCCCTGGGAGTGCTGTGGTTTTCCCCCTACCTGCCACACAGGCACAGGTCCTTGACCTGTGCCACCACCCTGGAGGAGGATGTGCTCCATGCTGAGGCCCACATTGGCTGAGGAGCAAGGGACACCTGGAATGTGCCCGGTGGCTCTTCTACCCTGTACCCAGCACCTGATACTTCCTGGCCAAGAAGATACTTACCTCTTCCTGCCCCTCTGCCAGGTCTCCAGGCAAGGCCTCACTGCTGAGGACTTCTCGCTCTGCCAAGGGCAGGACCTCCAGGATGGCGAGATGGCTGCCCCGTTCCACCGACCTAACCCGTTTCTGCCAGAAACTCAGCCGAGTGAAGACCCTGGAGGATGACATGATGGAGACATCCTTCAACAGATGCCTTTCCACCGTTGACTTGACGCTGCTGGGCATTGGGGGCATGGTGGGCTCCGGGCTGTATGTCCTCACGGGTACTGTGGCCAAGGAAATTGCTGGTCCTGCTGTCATTGTCTCTTTCATCATTGCTGGCTTTGCCTCACTCCTGGCTGCTCTCTGCTATGCTGAGTTTGGAGCCCGTGTGCCCAAGACAGGTTCTGCCTACATGTTCACCTACGTGTCCGTGGGTGAGATCTGGGCCTTCCTCATTGGGTGGAATGTGCTGCTGGAGTATATGATAGGGGGGGCCGCGGTGGCCCGGGCCTGGAGTGGCTATCTGGACTCCATCTTCAACCACAAGATCAAGAACTTCACTGAGACCCATGTGGGTGCCTGGCAGGTGCCATTCCTGGCCCGTTACCCAGACTTCCTGGCAGCTGCTATCCTGCTGGTAGCTACTGCCTTCATCTCCTTTGGGGCCAAAGTGTCCTCCTGGCTCAACCATGTCTTCTCAGCTATCAGCATGGGCGTCATCATCTTCATCCTCATCATGGGCTTTGTCCTTGCACAGCCCAAGAACTGGAGCACCCAGGAGGGCGGCTTCGCCCCGTATGGGCTGTCAGGTATCATGGCTGGCACAGCCACCTGCTTCTATGCCTTTGTGGGCTTCGACGTGATCGCTGCCTCCAGTGAAGAGGCCAGGAACCCGCAGACGGCTGTCCCCAGGGCCATCGCTTTCTCCTTGGGACTGGCCACTGGCGCCTACATTCTGGTGTCAGTTGTGCTGACACTAATGGTGCCCTGGCACTCGCTGGACCCTGACTCTGCCCTGGCTGATGCGTTCTACAGAAGGGGCTATGCCTGGGCAGGCTTTCTGGTGGCTGCTGGCTCCATCTGCGGTGAGTACAGGCAGTGGCAGTGGGAGCTGCCTGTCCCACTCACCATGGGGGCTGGGAACACCAAGCAGTTTGGGTTTGGGTCTGATGGGGTCTTCTTTCTTCTGCTTCTCCCTCAGCAATGAACACAGTTCTGTTGAGCAACTTGTTCTCCCTGCCACGCATTGTCTACGCCATGGCCGAGGATGGGCTCTTCTTTCAGATCTTCTCCCGAGTCCACCCCCGCACACAAGTGCCTGTCGTCGGCATCGTGGTCTTCGGGCTGCTCATGGCCCTGCTCGCTCTCATCTTCGACCTGGAGGCCCTGGTGCAGTTCCTGTCCATTGGCACACTGCTGGCATACACCTTCGTGGCTGCAAGCATCATTGTCCTGCGCTTCCAGCAGCAGAAGGTGGATGTCCCCACGCCCGCAGCCAGTGGCCAGCCCAACCCTGAGCCCCACGAGGGTCCATCCAGTGGTGAGCTGAAGGAGTATGAGTCCTTCTCTGACAAGCTGCAGCTGGTGCACAGGGACAAGAGCAAAGAGCAGCGGGAGCCAGGACAGCTGAAGGCAGTGTTTGAGCCCTACCTGGAGTTCCTCAGTGACTTCTACCCGGGTGAGGTGGTCACAGTAGCTGTGGTGACCCTGATGGTGTCTGCTATTTGCCTTTGCTCCATCTTGGTGTTCGGCAACACCCACCTCCACCTGCCCACCTGGAGCTACTCCTTGCTGCTGATCCTCTTCAGCCTGGGCTTCCTGCTCAGCCTCCTCCTCATCTGGGCACATGAGCAGCAGCGCAGCACACAGACCTTCCAGGTATGCCTGGGGTCTGGGTAGGGACAGTCCCTCTGCAGGGGTTCGGGGGGTTGGGGCAGCTCTGTTGGACTCATAGGTGGCCCAGGCGTAGCCTGCACTGTTATCTGTGTGCTCACTGGCTCCCAGGAGTGGACATCCTCAGCAGCTCTATGTCAATCCCATGGGATCGCTCCTGCCCACCCTGGATTCCCTCCTCTGCATGCCCACAACTCCTCTACTCCCCTCCTGCCTGTCCCAGCTGCTTACTTTGGCTGCCTTTCAACTATGTGATGGAGCTCATCTTCAGCCTCCAAACCTCTTCTGTGTCTTCCGTGCTCCCTGTTTCCTGTTTTCAGCTCATCTGAGCCCAAAGGTGGTCAGGGCAGCCACGTGGATGGTAACACCAGTGGTGACACCACATCCCTGCCATGCCGCTGCCCTGACTCTTCCAGCAAGGACCACGTTGGCTCTGGATCACATTGGGAGTTTGTTTGGTCTTCATCATGACGCCTGTGGTGACTCTGCCAGCCTGGCTCCTAGCTCCTGACTCCCTTGTTCCTTTTGCCTGCTGTTTTCCTTAAAAAAAGTGCCACTTCTGGAAATTCCAGGGTGACAGTCCATTTGTCTCCCACGTTTATCTTTTGCCTCTTTTATTTTAAGGACAGGAAATGTGATCCTGCAGATCTCACCCCTGCCTGCTCCTTTTCTCCTGCAGATCCCACTAGTACCCCTCTCACCAGCACTGAGCATCGTCCTCAACATCTACCTGATGCTGAAGCTCAGCTACATGACATGGCTCCGCTTTGCAGTCTGGCTGCTCTTAGGTGAGTGCTCCTGTGGCAGCATGAGCCTCCAGGAGGGCAGTGGCTGCTCGGGGGAGGGGGAACCAGGCTTGTCCTTAGCACCCACCAGCTGCTTCAGCAGCTGCTCTTCCCCTGTGAGGAGTCTATGTCCTGTCCCTTTCTGCCTCTGGTTCCCTTTTAGAGATGCAAGCCAAGGTCTCCCAGCATCTTCATGAGCCTCTCTGGTTCCAGGAGTGTTACAGCTTGTTCCTGTTAAGTTTGGATCCTCCTTCAAGCCCTGAGCCAGAACCACCCCCTGCTCCCCAGGCAGCTCCCCAGGGCTCAGGAAGTCCTTCCCAGCAAGGGGTTTCCCTTTCCTAGGGACTGAGGGTGCTCCCCTTGTTCTTAACATGCTGCAGGGTGCTTTTCCTCCTGCAAGCAGCTCATTTAAGCCCCTGTGGAGCTTTGACTTGTGCTTCTCTGCCAGGATGCTGGCCACACCCCTGCCAGCTGCAGGGATGCCAGCCATGACTGTGCCAGTGGCCAGGCTATGCTGAATCTGCTACTGTCCCTGTCCCCACTGCAGGTCTGCTTGTCTACTTCGGCTATGGTATCTGGCACAGCAAGGAGAACCTGAGGGAGCTGCAGCCCCAGCGTGTCAGCGCCCGCTACGTTGTGTTCCCCAGCGGCAGCCTGGAGGAGAGGGTGCAGCCAGTCCAGCCCAGCTCCCAGCCCATCGCTGGGCTACCAGACACCAACACCAATGACTGCAAGAGATGACACCCCTGGGGATGGGGGCACCTGGTGATGAGTGCGTCAGAACCCCCTCCCACAGTGAGACCAGAGACCTATCCCCCTCCTCCTGGTCCCTCTGACAGCAGAGCCAGCAGGGCTGCTCTGGGCGTGGGGCTCCATCCAGAGAGGATGAGGGTGCTCACCCTTTACTGCATGCTCCCCACAGAGCACAGAGTGGCTGACTCCTGCCCTTCCCATCCCCTGCACTCAGGAACTGGGTCTCAGCCCAGTGCCTGTCCTGCTCATGAGGAGCCATGTCCTTGTCACCTCTTCTTGAGCACACCCTGGCACTGTGCAGCACTTTTCCCATCCACTGGCACATCCACTGGGGATGCAGAGATTCCCTGGGAACTGGAACAGGCAGCCCAGCACTGCCCATCCTGGCTCTCACCCTGTCAGCAGCTCTGACTGCAGCCCCCCTTCCTCCTTCCCCCCTTCAGAGTCCCTTCAGAAGGAGGCAGGAGCCAGTCATGCATCCCCACAGGCCCATCCCTGCCATCCCCATCCCCAGGGCTGCTCTTCTCGAAGGTTGGGACTGAGGGGCCCAAGGGTGGTCAAGGTGGAGCAGGGACATGGCCAGAGTGGGTGGCCTAAGAAAGCCAGTGGAGGCTGGCAAAGCAGCAGCTCAACTGCATCTTCCCAGCTGCTGGAATGATCTGTTTGGGGGTGGGATGGGGGCCATGCCTGGTAATGCCAAAGCCAGGCTCCTGCCCTAGCCCTGAGTGGAGTGTGAGTACTCAGGTCCCCCGATGTGTTGCCTTGTCCCTCGAGGTCCCCAGCAGGATCCTTGATCTGCCTGGAGCCAGTTCCCCACTTTTTCTATGCCCCAGCAGCACCACCTGCCCCACCAGGAGGGGCTCAGCCCTCCATGATGTTCCTCACATGCTTTCTAGGGCTTGGGATGGGCTCAGCAGGTGTTTTTTAGTATTGCCTCCTCCCCAGCAATCATCCCTGTGTTCTGGGGTTACCCCAGCTGTGAAAGTGTCATAGGGGGTCTGCAGCAGCACTGTTGCAGCCACCTCTGGCTAGTTTGCCTGTGGCAGTCTAAAGTAGAAGGGAAGGGGGTTTCAGCATGTTTTGGAAGTCAGTGGAGCGTGAGGTTGCCAACCTGCCAGGCCTTGCAGCATGGACACTGCTCCATTTTCGTCCTCTGCATCCTGTGAGGAGCCAGGGACTGTGGACAATCTGATCCATTGCTTCTCACTGGCCAGTCTCCGGGGGTCCTAGGGGAGCTGTGGGGATTCTCAGTAGGATATGCTGGCTCCTGGTGAACCCCTCTGCTGGCGCTGCTCCATGTCCCACCTCACCCTCGCACTGCTGCCACTGGAGCAGCGTGACCCCACCGTGCTGTGGCCCTGTTTGGCACCTCTGTGTCGTGGTTTGTAAGCAACAGGCTGACTCAGTCACCCTCATAAACACTGTTTCTGTGATGGCTCTGGCTGGTTGTGCTCTGTGTGTCCCCAAGACTCCAGGTGGGAAGCTGCTCTCCAGCCGATGCTCAGGAAAGCCCCCAAAAAGTGTGGAGAAAGGGAGGATTGTCCCTGATGCTACAGGGGTTCCAGTCACAAGGACAGGTTCCAGCCAGATCCGTGGAAATGGGGACCCCGCAGGGCTGGGATGGGGTGGGTCTTGAGCATTACAGTACACAAATATACTGATAGTCACCCAGATGGGCCTGACCCCTCTGTGAGCAGCAAGGATGATACTGAGCAGCACCTAGGCACGGTCACTAAAGCTGCCCAGGGTTATGAGCTGAAGGGATCAGGCAACTTGTGCAATTAATAGGAATTAAAGGATAGCCCACAGATACCCCCATCCCCACCTGAGATAACAAAGTCCTTCTTCATTAAAAAAGCAAGTGTTCAACAGTCACTTGGGGAGACAGAGGCTGAACTCTGCTTAGCAACTCAGGTTTTAATCTTGGCGATAAATCCATTGTCAGCTGGATAAAGGTGAGTAGACAGAACCGCAGGGCTACAAAGGAGAAGGGGGCCCAGCATGGGACTGGGGAAGGACAGGAAGGTTCTCACAGAGCGGGACGGGATGAGGGTCGCAACATTTTAATCTGCCCTGTGAAGGAAAGTCGATGGCAGTCACATATCTGGGCTCTGCCAGCGGGGCATCTCAGTCAGCCTTTTAAGCTGGCAAAGACCAAAGAGTTGTTCAATGAGACTGATAGCCATCGATATTTAATCTACTTGAAAACATGCATTTGTAAAAATGCACAGAAATCGCTGTTAGGCCACAGCACACAAAGCCAGCATGGGAACGGGGCTGGCAGGGAATTAAAGGATTGAAATATAATTCCCGGGTGCCTGGTAGGCCAGTGGGGCCTCTCAAGCACACTTGTGCTTGGTTTTTTTTTAAATAGGATTACAAAATTGGTTGGTTCATATGTCATACAGTATCCTACTGCAGTAATGTGCCCTGCACAAAATGTGTGCTAACTGATTTTTGACTACTCATTACTACACAGAAAAAAAGGGGGGTGACAGCAGCCATTGGCACCCCAGCAGCTCTCCTGCAGGGATGTGTTCCTGTTAATTCTATCAGCAGGGAAAAAAAAATCCAAACTAAACAGCACCAGCAGAGCTTTAAGATGGCAGCCTGTGATTGTGAAAGAAAATATTGTCTCTCCAGTCTGTACCTCGAATTCCAAACAGATTTAAAACCAAACCATCCCTGTGTGTAGCTCTCAGAACTCTGTTTCATGGAGTTCCAGGAGCAGCCACTTGGTGCGTCCCTGTGGCTGATTATACACCCTTTTTTTCAGTGCAGTATCTTTCTCCAAATTAACTTAAAAATATAAATAAAGTCCTATTTTCTGGGAAATGGTGTAATCAGGCTGCAGGAAATCAATCTAGTTGCAGAGCTGCAGGGAAGTATGTGGGTCAGTGGTGGAGCAGCTGGTGGTCTGGGAACTGGGAAGACCTTTAGGAACTGTGGGGCAGAAGCAGCTCAGGCACACGTGTTCCAGGCTGGGCTAAGCGGGTTAATGTGAGCCCTGGATGATAATCCCCACAGACAGTGTGGAAGTGGGTAGGCAGCAGCCAGGGATGCCTGACCCTTGCCAGTGAAGGTGCTGGACTGGGAAGACTGGGAGAGTAGCTAACAGCAATGCTGGTTTGTTGTGCCCTGGGAGGGGCATTCCCATGAGGCAGGTGCACGGGGACAAGGAGAAATGCGAATCCAGAGGGGAATAATGGGATTTGTACTAGAGAGAAAATTGATGCTGGGGTTGCCACCCACTCCCTTTAAATGAAGTGAGTGACTGAGCCTGTGGCCCTGAGCCTCAGCCCTGGGGTGCTCCAGGGATGGCCACAAGGACTGAGCTCATGATGATTTTGGAGGTGTCAGGACACAGGATCACTGCTGCTGCCCACACAGCCCTGGGGATGGGAGCTGTGGGAGCTGTTGCATGGGGAGCAGGAGTTGCAGGTGCATCCCAACACGGTGTCAGAGACAGTTTAATAACTGGAATAAGTAGTCACTGATGCCCTGGCACAGCTGAGCCCTATCCATGCTGAAGGGAGGAAAAGAGGAGCCCTAAGCACTGGAAGGGGGTGGTAGGTTGGCACTCAGGAGAGAGCAGCTCCATGTCCTAATTAAATTACTTTCCCAGCCTTGTGTTCCTCCCCGCTCCCCCTGGCTCTGAAAGCAGCACTGAAACGCTGCAGGCTCAGTGGGGCTGGCTGTAAGTAATCCTCTCATTATCCCTGCCATTCTCCCTTCCTCCTCCTGCAGAAGCAGCCTCAGGGTGAGGTAAGCATCACCCTACCACCAGCGGTGTATCTGCTTCTACTGCCAGCTGGTGAATGCAGGGCATTAAAAGATGGCACAGACCAAGATGGTCTTGTTCTCCCCTCATCCCTCCATGATGTGCTGGTGGTCAAGCACATGCGTCCACAAATCATCCCAGGAGAGTTCATGCTCTGTTTCAGCAGTCCCTGCAGCCAGGCTTCTCTGGGGCCCCAGTTCTTCCCTGTCTCACCACACTTTTTAAGGAGCTGTATAAACGGGAATCGTGCAGGCCTGTCCCAGTGGCAGAGGCTCTGTTCCAACAACAGATGCATCTGCTGCATCCACTTTGGAGGCAAAGAAGGAAAAGCCCATTTCCCCACATGTAACACACCATGCAGACACAAAACTGCAGACACAGGCCTCGGTGATCTTAGAGGTCTTTTTCAACTTCACAGATTCTATAAAAGAATAAATCTTCCCCATGTACACAGGAGACACAGCATGAAGCAATGGACTGAAACTGTCATGAGAGAGATTTAGGCAAGAGACCAGAAACACTTCCTGAGGCATTAACCAGCTTGGCCAGAGGTTATGAAACGTCAGTGGTCCATCTGGTGCTGCAGTGAATAGCTCCTCTGGAGCCAGGATGGCTGATTTCTCATGATCCTATGCTTCCCTTGCTAGACGAGAAGCATTTTAGAGCAGCACTGTGGGCTTCAAGCCTTGCTGGAACAAGAGCCAAGGCACATCTGGGCATGGCAGCATTCTCGATATCCTAAAGGAGATGAAATTTGTCATGAAAAATGCTTGGAAAACACACCAAAAAAAACCTTTTCTGGGTGGGGGAGCAGCTGGAGCCACACTGCAGGCTCTCCTGCCCAGCCCTGACTCCAAACCACACTTGTCAGTAGCTGCTACAGCTAAAACTTTGTGATCACCTATGTAACTTACACCAGAGGAGTTTCACGTGGAATCAGGCAGTGAGCTTCCCTGGAGTGGTAATGCTCATTTTCCAGAAACAATCAAGCAGCTGGAGCAGTCTCAGAGTGCTGCAGCAAAACAAGCTGGCAGATCCTTCTGAGAGGTGATGGGGCGCAAAGACAGTCAAGGCCTCAAAAGGCCTTGAGCAAAGCGAGAGCTGCTCAAGAATTTAGGAAAAAATACCATTACTGGCAATCAGTATGGATTTGTGTAACCTTTATGTTTTGATGGGGAGAGGAGCCTGGAACGAGGCAGTAGTGCTGGTGTGCTATAGCACCTTCATGAAGCATCGAACTGCTGCCTGGCACTTTTGGAAGGAAAATTAAAAGGATGAATATGGGATTGACACTCGGACAAAAAGAAAAAACTCAGTACTGGAACCATTTGAGTCCCTTGTGAACAGGGGATTCAACAGGTATTCTTGTGAGTTATTTCAAGATTAGTTCCCAATTTAAAGAGAACACAACTGAGTTTGAGGAAAGAGGAGCAGGGATTCCAGCTGGAGAGATCACCAGGTAAAGTTGGAATAACTGGTATAACAGAACTACCATTCTTGGTGTAACTCTCCACATGTTAATTCCTCACAACATTTTGCAGCAGCTGCCAAAGCACATCAAATCCCTCCAACTTCCGCCACAAAACCTGCTCTGGCTGCCTGCTCCCACTTCTCCAGGCACCCCTCATAGAGGGTGGATCCCACCTGTGCACAGAGCAGGCACATGCTCCATTTCCCTCAGCCACCATCTGCTCTCATCAAACCCACAGGACAACTGGATGCTTAACATCCAGTGACATTGCCCTGTAAAACCCTGCTGGCTCACCTGGTGTTTTTGGGTTCCTAAATGATACGCTGAAAGGTTTATTGGGCCTAAAACCACCCAGCTCTGACTCTGGTGACTACTGAATCCAGATGTGTCAAGGCAGGGGCAAGTGGATCTTCTCCAGCTGGTGAATAAAGACAGACTTGGGGTATATTTTTTCATAGGATTCTAATTTGCATCTCTTCTTTGGACAGCATAGGAAGGGGTAGAGGCGCAAAGGACACAACAAACAAAAAATGGTGATCAAATATTTTAAAATATAAGTACTTACACTTATCTAAATTAAGCCCTGTAAAGCTTCTCTGTTCAATACATGCCGTTTTCTGGAGATCCAGAGGGTGTCAGGATGATTCTGATGTTTCCAGAGATCGCCCAGATTTACAGACCTTGCAACATGCAAGAGACCACTCCAAATGGTGTGGACAGACGGGTGTGAGTCCAAGGTACAGGCTTGATTTATTGGATATGTAACTGTAAAATGATTTGCACATTTATAGGACAGACTTCATTAGGTAAATCATAGAATTATTTTCAAATAAAGAAAAGAAACCTTACAGAATCAAAGAATCATTGAGATTGGAAAACATCTCTAAGATTGAGTCCAATCATTAACCCAGCACTGCCTACTCACCACTGGCCTTAATGGCCCTTTTCAGCCTGAAAGGCTGGAAGAACCATTTCTTATTTTAATGAGTAAAATTTTAGAAGAATAAAAACTGTATATAGACTACAAAACGCTGTCTGCATTCATTTATCAATCAGAAATTAACTGCAATGATTCAAAACATTCATTATAGTAATTTTGACTCTAAAAAAGGAAAAACTAGAAATATAGAAATGAAAACCTATGGAATATGTCGATACACTGGATGATTTTTCTCTCTCAGTTCCAAGGTCAGTATGATCCTCGGTCATAGATGGCTCTCGGACAGGCATAGGCACAAGGCTAACAGCACATCATGGCATTCCCACTCATTTAAACAGATAAAGCTTCATGTGAGCTCTCAGAGTTTAAAAACAGGAGTGAAAACAATTCCAACCTCTAAGCCTTTGGCCAAGTCAGCCACCCTTCAATATGGAAATAGTTTCAGTTGATTTTAAGTTTCTTTAATCCAGTGTTTTCTGCTATTGCCATTCCAAAAATTTTCCCAAAGAAAAAATACATGAAACCAAACAGTTTTAAGAGTTAAAAGGAAGCTTGGGTTAGTTCAAGTATATCTCTGCAACTGTATTACCTCTAGAAAATTAAAACTACAACATATTATATATTTTTCTACCTCATTTACCACAAACCCAAAGAAGAAGCTGCCAGGCAGTGAATCATCTGCGTTCTGTGACCTCAGGTTGCCAACATAGCAAAGACTGAAAATCCAACCACATGACAAGGCTGGGGACTGCTGCTCCTGCATGCAGCTGTGGCTGCCCAGCTCCTTCTCCAGCCCAATGGAGCCTGAGAGCCGACACCAAGGAACCACGTAGCTCCTGCAGCCTCCGTCCAGCTGGTCATGCTGGCAAAGCAGACAGATCTGCTCTCTCTAACCCCTCCCAGAGCCCCTGGGAAACCAGAATAGGTTTCCTCTGCAAATGTTCTGCAATCTTCCAATGGGGCAGGAAAGAAATGAGGGTTCAACCAACACAGAAGAAAAGGAAACCATTTTCTGGCTTGAAGACCAGACATCTGGGGAGAACTGTTGGACTGTGAAAGAAACAGGAGGTGAGGAGGACAGAGGTGGAGACAAGCAGCCACTGCAGTCTCCAAAGGTAAACATTAGGAAAAAAAGCAGGTCGGAACTGGGAAGGAACTAAGTGAATGATTGGTGTGGCCAGAAGTGAAGAGGATTAAGGCTGTTTCCTTTCTTGTGAGCCAGAGAAACCCACTGAAGCCACAGAGGATGTTCAAGGGGGAGGTTATAGCAGGTGAGATGTGTGAGGCTTGAGGATTGTAAAGTAGTGGATGGGGAGGAGATGTTGAATTTTGCATGAACAACACAAACCAAGAAGAACGTGGATCTGGCAGACCACATGGGATGTGGCATGAGAGATTAAAAATTCGGTTTTTGCCTTTCTGAGAGTGTACCCATCACAGACAGTGCTGGAAGTAGAGGGATTTGGAGCACAGCTGCAGGGAGAGATCAGGAGTAGGGAGATTTATCAGTCTTCCCACTGGAGATACAAGAACAGCCATAGATAGAGAAGGTGAAGCCTGTGCCAGGAAGGTGCGAAAAGGTGAGAAGTGCAAAGATTGAATGGTGAGGGCTGAGGGGTGAGCCATGACCTCAGGAGGTGTGTTCTGCACAAGTGGAGAGCCCGGAGGAAAGGACGGGGAGCTCCACACAGCACAGGTGAGCCGGGGGACTTCAGTGCAGGTGAGGGCCCAGGGAGCGGGAACTCGATTTCATCTCACCACAGGGCATCATAGGAGTGCTGTGAGGACAGTGATGTGTGATGAAGTAACAGCTGCTTAAAATCAGGAGCCAAAGGGAAAGAGCAGTATGCAGTAACAGGGTTGACACCAACAAGAAAAGAAAGAGCCAAAGTCAATAGCAAAGGGAGCCCTCAGACATATGCTGACAAGGGTGTGCAGAAGTACAAGATTCCCCTTCAAAAATAATTTCAAGCTTTGCTAGGAAAGCCAACGCTGGATACAATTGATTTCATTTTTATTGTTAAAGGATTAATTCATTTTTCCATTAAAATGATGAAAAATACTTCTGCTGTCACTATTCATGACGCAGAAGGAAAGGAAAAGGCTGTGGCCCACTGTGCCCAACAATGTACCTCTGTGGGCATCACTTCTGCCTGGCAGACCGTGGTACACCCAGGAAAAGTGCCTCTTCGCTTTACTTACAGCTGCTCTGAATCCTGACCTTGACATTTAAGTCTGTATTGCTCCCAGTATCCTGCTGTCAGAGGGAATTCTAATTTCAAAAACATTTACAGTGAAACAGAAGCATGGCCGTGACCTTGCGATTATACACCACCACCCGATCTAGTGGAAGGTGTTCCTACCCATGGCAGGGGGTGGAACGGGATGGGCTTTAAGATCGTTTCCAATCCCAGCCATCCAGCGCCTCGGTGGCTCTGGTGAGGGCTCGGCGTGCCGGAGGGGACAGCACAGGGCGGGCGGGGA
>JAWWEE010000034.1:185684-225615 GCA_035221455.1 Xenops minutus | reverse complement strand
CGGGGCGGGGCGGGAGGGGGCGGGGCCGGGGCGGGGCGGGAGGGGGCGGGGCCGGGGCGGGCCGTGTCCGCTGCTCCGCTGCGGCGTCCGCCAAGAGCCCGAGCCGTGTCCGCCTTTTCCTCCCCGTGCCGCTATGCCGGGCCCGCCCTGTGGGCCCCTGCTCGGATACAAGACGTCCAAGTTCTCGCTGACGCGGAACCGGCGGGTGGGGCTGCTGCACCGGCTGCTGCAGCTGAGCGTGCTGGGCTACCTGCTGGGGTAGGGACCCCGTGTCCCGGGGGGTGCCGGGGGTCCCTGCTGGGGTAGGGACCCCGTGTCCCGGGGGGAGCCGGGGGTCCCTGCTGGGGTAGGGACCCCGTGTCCCGGGGGGTGCCGGGGGTCCCTGCTGGGGTAGGGACCCCGTGTCCCGGGGGTGCCGGGGCCCCTCATCCCCCCGGCCCCGCAGGTGGGTGCTGCTGCTGCGGAAGGGGTACCAGGAGCGCGACGCGGCCCCGCGTGTCGCCGTGGTCACCAAGGTGAAGGGCGCGGTCGCCGCGCAGGCCGCGGGCCGCCGGCTCTGGGACGCGGCGGATCTCACGTGGCCCCCGCAGGTACGGCCGGGCCCGGGCGGGGCAGGGGTGCACACGTGAGGTCCATTACTGCCTGTTTTCCCTGGTGACAGTGTCGCAGGGTGTCCCCTGCACCCAGCCTGGTGTCACGCTCCACTGATGTTGCCTTCTTGCTTCGCAGGGAGAAAATGTGCTTTTCCTGGTGACCAGTTTCATTGTGACAGCCCAGCAAGCCCAGGGCACCTGTCCCGAGGTGAGTGAACAGGGCTGCCCCAGCCCAGCACCACGGGGATGGTGGATGGAGCCATCGGTCCTGCTCCTCGGTGGAACCCAGTGGAAGACCAGAAAAAGGGGAAAATAGATTCCCATTCAACCCAATTCCCCTTATTCTCGCTGCTCCATAGCACTCTCATGCTCATCTGCACTTCCTCTGTCATACCTGCATAAGCCAAGGTGTATATCCACATGCTCTGGCCAGAACTGCTTGTGGTGACCAGGACAAGGGACACCAGGGGCCTCACCAGCTCTGGGCTCCTTGGGTGGTGACACTGTATGACCATTTCAGGCATTCTGCTGCCTGTGGCCTGGGGATGCTTAGACACTCACTCCGTGGATACCTGTGTCATGTATTAGTCATAACTCCTTGCTGCACAACTAATGTGCATCTTAAGTGTCCTGTTTCTAGAAGGAGTGGAACACAAGGTCTAGGTGGTTTCCCAGCAGCCAACACTTAGTGGTATATGTTCTCTGGGAAAAATCTTCCCTTTAAGGCTGGTCTCAGGCCAGCTCCCTCTCCTGAGCTCTCCCAAGCTGGACCTGGCTTGGCAGATGGGAGCAAATGTCCTTTAAGCCGAGCCACTGCTGGCACGTTATGCCTGAGCCAAGCACTGACTGTCTTACTGGTCTCTTTGGCTCCTGCTGTGGCCAGATGCTGCGGGAGAGGAAGAGCAATCCCGGTTTTGGGTCAGGGAAAATGGCACTAGTGATCCATCTTTAAAATACTGAGAACTCCTGAAATCCTGACAGAGGTGAAGACAAGTGCTGTAGGGCATTTCGGGGCTCTCACTGGCAGCCACGGGCTGGGTTTACAGTGTGCAAACCAAGGACACAGAGAGCAGAGGATTTCATCCTGTTCCAGTGCTGGGGGGGTGTGTGGGTGCCTGTCCCAGCCTGCACCACATGCTCCTCTCCTCAGTTTCTGGCTTTAGGGCTGTAGGTGACATTCATATTTGGAAAGCTTTGAAGATTTAGCAGTGACAGCTTTTGGCTTTGCAGGAAGTTAGAGCTGTCTGAATAGTCTCGATGAACATAATATTCAGTGCTGCCAGACCAGTGTGTCTGGATCCAGAAGCAGCACCAAGGACAAGCTGAGCTAATTTAAAGCAGCTGTACATGCAGTTACTCCTTGCATCCTTTTATCCCTCTATTTTCCAATGTTTGTTCCTTTACAGACCACCTAATTCCTTCCTTTCCATCCCTTATCTTCCTGCCATAAATAGCCCATCCCTTAAACACCCTCTGCAATCCCCAAATGTTCTCCTGCATTCTGTAATGACTCCATACCCCTAGGCGGTGACACCCCCCCCCCCCCCCGCAGCCCAAAGGTGCTACTCCTCTCGGCTCCTGTTGGTGGATTTCACAACTGAATTAGAGGCTGAGGCTGTCCCGGGGCAGCCCTGGAAAGACCTGGAGAGACTCCCACTACTTCTGACTCTATAAGTTGCGGTTTCCTGCCTGTCTTTGGACCTCTATGCCCTCTGGGGCTTGGGGAGGTGGGTTTCTTACAGTCTGGTGACTCCTGCCATGGCCTGGGGTAGCTGGGAAAGGTGTTACTGGTGTTCCCCCACCTACCATCATCTGTGTTTGAATAAGAGGATTTTACTGCTCCTGGCAGCCAGGTGGGTCCAGAGTGAGGATGAAGCTTTCCCTGTCTCTTGTAAAACCTGTGTTATGCTGGATTTAGGGTCTTCTAAGCTCTTCCCTGGGGGATTTGTTGTGGTGCTTTACAAGGTGCTTAATGGGTTCAGTCATTAAGGCCCTCCTGTACCCCAGTGTGCTGGTTCCCAGTTCCAGCTGAAAGGTCAGAGTTAGCTCTGGAGGCTTCCCCTGCCTCTGAGGAGCAGGAGGCAAGCGCTCTCAGAGCGTGGAGACAGGCGGGATTGCCCCTCGGACACGCCTCTCTCTTCGCTGGTTGGAGACTGCTCAGTGTCTGGACATGGTGAATGTTCTACTCGAACCGTTTGGGAAGTGCTTGAAGAAACAGGAGCAGCAGCACAGCAATTGGAGGTGAGTGACAGCATGGCCTCAGGTGGCTGCACAGTGCAGTGACAGCACTTATCTCTGTCCCTCCCAGAGCCCCTCTGTCCTCGATGCGATGTGCATGGAAGATGCAGATTGTCCCATGGGAAACCCTGTGGTTCATGGCAACGGTACTGGGTGTTTTCCTAAAGAAGCATAAAATCCTAGAATGGCTTGGGTTGAAAGGGAACTTAAAGCTCATCCAGTCCCACCCCCTACCATGGGCAGGGACACCTTCTACTAGGCCAGGTTGCTCCAAGCTCTGTCCAGCCTGGCCTTGAACCATTCCAGAGGTGGGACAGCCACTGTTGCTTCTCTGGGCAACCTGTGCAAGGGCCTCACCACCCTCACAGCCAAGAATTCCTTCCCAGTATCCCATTTAACCCTGCCCTCTGGCAGTGGGAAGCCATTCCCCCTTGTCTTGTCCCTCCAGACCCTTTTCCAGAGTCTGTCTCCAGCTTCTCAGAGCCCCTTTAGGCACTGGAAGGGGCTCTCAGGTCTCCCGAAGCCTTTTCTTGCCCAGACTGATCAATCCCAACTCTCTCAGCCTGTCTTACATTTTCTCATTTTTAGGGATAAAAACGGGGAAATGTGTGATGTTCAACGCTACCCATTCCACCTGTGAGATCTATGGCTGGTGTCCTGTGGAGAACAGTACCCTGCCCAGGTAATCACAGATGAGGGGGCAGCATGTGTTGGGAGCTCTGGTTCCTTTGCTCCATGTAACCAGGAGCCTGACCCTGACACTCACACAAGGGGCAGCTGTGTTCGGAGAGACCTTTGACATCAATGTTAAGGTCAGAGAATTTCACACAAGAGCGTTTCTTGCACCTGTCCATTGTAGCCAAAAATCTTAGGATTGCGGAAAAGACTGTGGAGCTTGGGGAATGGGGCTGTGTGTTGGCCACTATGCAAGACTTGAGTTCATTGGTGGTTGTTTTCCAGGAAACCTCTTCTGGCTGAGGCGGAGAATTTCACACTCTTTATAAAAAACACTGTCCACTTCACCAAATTTAATTTCTCCAAGTAAGTACAGTGCTTCCCAGGCAGCCTGAGCCTGGTCTAGCCTCAGTGCTGAGCCTGTCTGTCCTGGGGCTGAGCACCTGAGACCATGTGAAGCCACATGCCCCCTAGGACAGGTGGTGCAGGGGCAGTTACAGGCAGGATGGATGTGTGCAGCTGTAAGAGCAATGCAATGGGGACACCTCAGAGAGGGGGACTACTCCTGCCCATGTAGAGAGCCAGACAAGGCCAGTCTGGGAATGAGATTAATATTTTTGCCTTTTAGGCCTGGCGGAATGGTTTCACAGAAGCCAGGTAAAGGGCTGCACTGGCCTCACAGCCCCAGGCATGTTGACTGTGCTGTCTTACCCTGCCAGATGATGTGGTGTGGGGCAGCTGAACTGTCCCTGCTGCTACTCCTGGAGCACTGAGTTACGCTGGGTGGGAGCTGAGTGCTGGGAGAGAAAGAAAGAATCATAAGGAGGTGGAGGGGAAGGCTATGGCAGATGCTGTAAAGGATGATAACTCCATGTGTGATTCCTCTGGGATGATTTTACTCCACCCTCTCTCCATATGAGGCTTTAGGTGAGGCAATGACTATCACCTCACTGAAACAGGAGCACTGGTGGGCCCATTCCAGCAGGAGGATCCCCTTTTCAGTCCCACGGATGGGGACCATGACCTCTCACACCCTGTCCCCCTCCTCTCTCTGCTGTCTTAGGTGCAACACTTTACAAACCAGTGACTCCAGCTATTTCAAGAGCTGCACATATGATCCAGTCTTCAACCCTTTCTGCCCTGTCTTCCGTGTACGTAACATGGTGGAGGCAGCTGGAGAGAACTTCACAGTCCTTGCATTGCTGGTACTTGTGTTTTCTAAAAGCATGGAATATGACTTAAAATTCCCCAAGGATGTGAGCAAGGGGCAGAGGACAGGACTAACCCTGAAACACTAAGGGAATGTACGATCTGGGAATGTCTGAACAGTAAACAACTCAGCCAATCTCTGATCCCATGCCTCTCCTGGACTAAAATGTATTTTGCAGGGGGGGAGCATTGGAGTTCTTATTGAGTGGAACTGCAACCTGGACCACCCTGCTGCCCAGTGTCAGCCACAGTATTCCTTCAGCCTGCAGGACACAAGGTACAATTTCAGGTGAGGATGCATGAGCCTGTGGGATGAGCTCACTGCAGTAATTTGAGATCTCAGTTCTGGTAGATGCTCTGAAAGGAGCAGCAGGGACCCAAAGTTTGCAGGTGTCATCTGAAAACTCACCCCTCAGGCAGTTCGCAGGATTGTTGATCTGCTGGAGGGCCCAAAGCTCTGCAGAGGGATCTGGACAGGCTGGATCTATGGACCAAGGCCAGCAGTGTGAGGTTCAACAAGGCCAAGTGCCAGGTCTTGCATTTGGGTAACATGGAATGCTCCAGGCTGGGGACAATGTGGCTGGAAAGCTGCAGGCAGGAAAAGGACCTCAAGGTGAACATGAGCCCAAGTGTGCCCAGGTGGGCAAGAAGGCCAAGGGCACCTGGCCTGTACCAGCCGTGGTGTGGCAGTAGGACCAGGGCAGTGACCTGTCAAGAAAGACATTGATGAGCTGGAGCTTGTCCAGAGAAGGGCAAGGGAGTTGTGAAAGGGACTGGAGGACAAGTCTGATGTGGAGCAGCTGAGGGCACTGGGGGGGGTTCAGCCTAGAGAAAAGGAGGTTCAGGGGGGACCTTCTCACTCTGCTACTCCCTGACAGAAGGGTGGAGCCAGGTGGGGGTCAGGCTCTGCTCCCAAATAACAACTGACAGGGCAAGAGGAAATGGCCTCAAGCTGTACTAAGGGAGGTTTAGGTTGGGTATTTGGGAAGATTTCACAAAAAGAGTTGTCCAGCCTTAGCACAGGCTGCCCAGGCTGTGGTGGAGTCCCCATCCCTAGAGGAATTTAAAACCCATGTAGATGTGGCACTTGGGGACATGGTTTAGTGGAGAACACGGTGGTGCAAGGGTTGGACTTGATCTTAGAGGGCTTTTCAACCTGAATGATTCTGTGATTCCAAGACAAAGGGAAGTGGTAACTCAGAGCAGGGCCTGTTAGTACCAGGATGCTCTGGTAGTTCCCGCACCTTGTAGATCCACTGTTTGGAGCTGTGCAGGGCATTACCTGCCTGTGGGCAGGTGTCTGTCGTTGTCCACACCTGAACTTTGTGCATTGGGAGCTGCATGCTCCTAGTGACCTGGACTGGGTGCTGAGGGAATGTGGATGCCCCACTGCTGACGCCAACCAGTGAGTTGTGGCAACACTCTTATTGCCTGGGTCCCAGCCTGGAGGACACCAGGTGTTTGCAGGCACATGGAAGCCCCAGCAATCATCTGGCACTGGCAACCCACTTCCCTTGCTGCTTTCGGAGCCGTGTCCAATGTCTCCCACAGAACTGCCTCCTACTACTGGGGCTTCCAGCGGCAGCTCTACCGGAACCTGCTGAAGCTCTACGGCCTCCGCTTTGACATCTCCGTGCATGGCCAGGTACCACGTCCTCCACAGCCCCAGCATGCACAGCCCCCAGGACTGACTCCTCACACCACTCCCTGCTGCTGTCCTGCAGCAACCCCTGTGGTTTGCTGCTGCCGTCACTTCTCCCCCTCCTGGAGAGCTCTTCACCTCTTTCCAGAGTTTTTCAAGCAGAGCAGGAGAAAATGGTCTCCTGCTTAAAGAAAAACCTCTTGGTAATGTCCTGAGTAGGGAGGCTTTCCTCCCTGAGGGTGTGGCACGGGGGTTGTGAAGTAGGCAAGGTGAGCTTATCTGTGCCTGTGGGCATCTCTGAGGATCTTGAAGTGGAAAGCACCCTGGCAAAGATCAACCTGAACTCTTTTGAGCCCGGACAATTAATCCCCTCTTGATTAATTGTGCCCTCTGGGACAAAAGATGTGGACCTGATTGTGGCTTAACATGCTCTAGCCATGTGTGCTGAGAGCCCGGAAGCCCCTGGTGTCCTGGGCTCATCCCACAGTGGGGGCACCAGATGAGGGGAGGATTCTGCCCCTCTTCCCTGCTCAGGTGAGGCCACACCTGCAGAGTCCAGCTCTGGGGCCCCAGCACAGGAAGGATGTGGAGCTGCTGGAGCAAGTCCAGAGGAGACCACGGAGATGCTCCAGGGGCTGAAACCCCTCTGTTGTGGAGACAGACTGGGAGAGCTGGGGGTGTTCACCTGGAGAAGAGGAGGCTCTATGGAGATGTTGGAACCCCTTTCAGTGCCTAAAGGGGCCCCAAGAGAGCTGGAGAGGGACTTGGGACAAGGGGGAATGGCTTCCCACTGCCAGAGGGCAGGGTTAGATGGGATATTGGGAAGAAATTGTTCCCTATGAGGGTGGGGAGGCTCTGGCACAGGTTACCCAGAGAAGCTGTGGCTCCCCCATCCCTGGAAGTGTCCAAGGCCAGGTTGGCCAGGGCTTGAAGCAACCTGGTCTAGTGGAAGGTGTCCCTGCTCATGGCAGGAGCTTTGAATGAAATGAACTTTAAATTCCCTTCCAAACCATTTCATGATTCTGTTATTGCTGGCGCTACTCTGTGCAGCATAACTGACAAACTCAGTGCTCAGCTGTGCAAGAGGGAGCTCGTGCTGAGAGCTCTTGGCACCCTGAGAGATGTCCACAGCTGGACTGTCACAGTTAGCAGTGCCCTTTGCACCTGAAGAGGGTGAAGCATACAGCACAAGACAGGGTGTACCACTTCTGGGTAGTGAGAGCAGATCCAGGAGCAGGAGAGGACAGCCAGGAGAGAGAGAGAGCAACCCCAAAAATCTCTCCCCAAAGACCAGCATTTGACTCATTTGAGCAGAGAGGGACACATTGCATCAGGGCCATGCTTGCTGGGATGTGGTTCCATGGGTGGCAGCTGCAGCAAGAGGGAGGCTCCTGCCCAGCCTATGGGAGCATGTGGGTCACAGTAACGTCTGCTGCCACCAGGTCACCAGCTGTCAATCCCTTCTTTGACAGCCAAATGGGGTTGGGGTCAGCACAACAGCTGGGCATGGAGAAATGTGCCTGGATCCCTTCTGCACCCCCCAGCTTTAAGCATGCTGCCCCCACAGGGCTCAGGGCACACCTTCTCACCACTCTCTACTCACTGTCTTCCCCCTCCACCATTTCTCATCAGGCTGGGAAGTTCAGCATGATTCCTACTGCTGTGAGCTTTGGCACCAGCATTGCCTTCTTTGGTGCTGTGAGTACTCCAGATACACTCTTTCCCTTCAATCTATGGGTTGAGATCTGCCACTCATCAGTTGTTTCCCTGCCTGCTTGGGCACAAGGCTTCCTGGGTGTCAGCCAGCATGGAGGGGAGATGGTCTGGCAGGGTGTCAGCTCCCGTTTCCCTTTAACCATTAGAGCAACAATGACACCATTGGGATCTTGAGCACTGTCAGGGTCGTATCTCATGGAGGCTGGTTGTTTGTGTGGGCCCTGGGAAGGAGCATCACTGGGGTGCAGCTGGCCTGAGAGAAGCAGCTCCTCTCTCTGCTTCTCCCCTGACACTAAAGGGACCTGGTGTCCTGTCACCAAGATGGGAGCAGCCCCTCACAGAGCCCTTCTGTGGCTCATCCCTTCTAGCAGAGTAACAGGGAGCCTGAGGTCCCCCACCTGTCCTCTCTTTCCTCCCCGATGTGCTCATCCCAGTACATACATGGCTGTGAGGGCACTGGAAGAGTAGCCCCTGCACCCATCCATTGCAGCCTGGATGATCCTGTCTGACCTGTGCAGCTCATGGGAGCAGGCTGCATCAGAGAGCAGCCATTAGAGTTGGCAGGTGACCTGTCCGGAGGTAGGGCTGGCTCATTGCCCTCAGCACTGGCCCACAGCCAGCTGCAGGGCTCTGTGGGAGCCAGGATGGAGGGCCAGGCATTCCAGTGGGAAGCTTCCCTGTGGATGGTCTTCAACATTTGTCTGTCTCTAGGCTACAGTGGTCTGTGACCTGGTTCTGCTCTACCTGGACGCAAAGGCTGACCTTTATTGGAAGGAGAAGTTTGAGGAGGTAAAGGTGGGGCCACAGGGGAGACAGAGGGTTGGAGTGAAGGTTTTTTTAGATTTAATGCTTGTCTGCCTCTCGCTTCACAAGATCTGGGAAAAACCTGGTGGAGCAGCTCTTAGTCTCCAACTTTTGGGCTTGGTGACTGGTCTGAACTGGGAGAGGGATGCATGCAGCTGGTGCCAGAACTCAGGGAAAGCTGCACCACAACTCAGTTACTGCTAGACACCAAAGGGTCTCCATGGGAACCTTACCTGGAAACCTGACATAGGTCCAGTCTTATTCATCTTCTTCCAAATCTGGCTGGACTCCATGCAAAGAGAGGGCAGCTCTTCAGAGGACAACCTGTGCTGCAGTTCAGTGACAGGTTTTCATACCTTGCATGATTCCTGTTGTGGGAATACACTTCCCTGGTGAATCAGGGAGTCACAGGGAGGCCCCACAAAGCAGAAGAGCTGCCAGCCCTGCCTCGGGTCATCTCCAGCTTTGGCCAAGTCTTTGGAGCCTCTGAGGAATGAGATCCCCCAGCTCCTGGTGAACTGCCCCAGGACTGCACCATCCTACTGGGGAGAATGTTCCTGATGCCAGCTCTCAAATCGGGAGCAGAGTAGGAGTCTTGGACAGTGAATCTTTTCACATGAGACCAAGCAGAGCAGTGCGGGTCCGCTTGGACTGTCCCTGTGCCAGTTATACTGATGCCCCTGTTCATTTTTCAGGCAAAACCCCCTAAAGGTAAGCCTGAGGCCTCAGCTTATGGACATCAGGAATGCTCCACCACAAGCACCCTTCCCTCTGGAGTCACCTCCAGGTAGTTGTGATGTGGGCATGGTTGCAGTGGTTGCAGTCCATGTGGAGTTGGGCTAGTCCTGGCCCAGGTGTGCACTACTGGGGTTAGGGTCTGCCTTGCCTGGAGAAACATTGGCAGCAGCAGCAGTTCGTGGCTCCTGGACCACAAAGCCATCCCAGGTGCAGCTTACAGCACTGACAGCTGGTGCCAGAGCAGACCTGTGCTTGGCACAAAAGGCTTAAAGCACTTTGTGTTTCTACATGTTCCAATGGTTGTGGGTTTTAATTTCCCAAGAAAAATGGGGATTCAATGGAATAAAGCTGTTCCAAAAGCGGGAAGTGGCTCTGCTCTGTCTCTAGCCCTGCAGGTGGCTGTAAGGTTTTGGGATTCTGCTCTTGCACATCGCAGCACCCTGCAAGCTTTCAGCTGAGGTGGCTTCATGTGAGCCACCCAGATTCCTGGGAGCTCTTTGGGAGGTTCAGGGAAGATTTAAGAACTCAGCTTAAGGCTCCATCCCTGGGCTGGTACTTCTCGGGGGGGTGCAGTGGCTCCTTCACCTCCAGTTCCTGCTTAGTGCCAAGGCTGATGTTCAGCAAGGACAGGCACAGCCCTGGGGCGAGCCAGAGTGTTTTAGAGGTGTTAACCCCTCACTTCCACCTGCTCCAGGCTGTATTGGCCTGGAGCAGGGCAGGGATCTCCTGGGTCCATGCCCGGCAGCTGCTCTGTGAACCCCAGAAGGCTAAAAAACACAGTGTGGGTTTGAGCACCGTTTAATGCTCCCTTTTGGGACTGACTGCATGGTTTGGAGGGATCCCACAGCATCACCCCATCTCAGCTGCCTGCCCCCCTGTGGCCTCCCGCCCTGGCTGCTGCCGCAGGTAGAACTGTGCTGCCAGCTGCTTGGTCATGCTCTTCAGTGCCAGGAAGGCAGCCACGATCTCGGCAAGGAGGAAGACCAGGAATAGGCTGTGCATGGGCATCTCCAGTGGCAGGTGAATGACCTGGCTGTCTGTCAGCAGGAAGAGCAGGAGGGGCAGCTGAATCACAAAAGAGAGTAGCAGGAACCCAGCCAGCTCAGGCACCTGCAGGAGCAGAACCTGCTGAGATGGGGTAAGGAGGCACTGATGGGCTGGGGGGGACCCTCAGTGACCCGGAAGCTCCCTGCATCAGCCACTGCCAGCCTTGACATCTGGGTACTGGGGATGACCCTGCCACGAAGAGCTGAGGTTGGATGTGGTCCAATGTTGTCAAACCCAGTGCTGGAGGGTTGCACCCACAGGAAGGATACAGCAGGAGGGTGAGTGGGTCCCCTTTGTGCCCAGCCTTCAGGTCCTGTCTGCACCCATCATTCCCTCCTGAGACAGCTCCAGACAGAACTCCAGGAGAAAGGGGCAGTGATGGGCATTTGGGTCCTAAGTGAGGGGCCATCCAGCTCCCCCAGCTGGGCTGGCCCTCACTGAGCACAAGAGGCTTGTGGCCAGGGTAGGCAGTGCTTACCTTCTCCTGGAGATTGCCCAGGTAGCCCAGGTAGAGGCGGGAGCTCTCGACGAGCGAGAGAATGAGGTAGGTTGTGACCAGAAGGAACTGGTAGTGCCAAGGAAGGAGGTGGTACTGTAAGAGAGGCACAGCCTTGTCCCAGTCAGCCTCAGTCCCTGCTCTCCAGTCCAGTTGTCCAAGCCCAATTTTCTATCCCTTGTGCACCATTCCCTGCTCTCCATTCCCAGGTACCTGTGCCTCCTCCCCATCACATTTGCCCTGTCCCCTGCACCCCTATGCACAGCTCCTTGTGCCCATCTCCCCACGTCCAGCACTCTGTTCCCTGTGCCCCATGCCTAGCTCCCTGTGCCCTCCTCCCCATACTCTCCTCTCCATGCTCTGTCAGCTCTGATCATGCTGGCAACCAGTTTGCCCACTTTTCTCTCCCAGTTTAACCTTTCCTGCCTGGAAAGTTCATGATTTCCATTTCTGACAGACAGAGATGAGCCATCTTGTCTTGTGGGGGCGAGGACATTTTGGAGACCCATTCATTCTGAAGAGGCTTCCCTGTTCCCCTGCTCACTGTTTCCCCCCATGACAAGGGAGGCCAGGCAGAAGCAGGCTTCTTCCCTCCCCATGTGCCCCATGGGACAGTACCTTCAGCTGCAGCATCATCCCCTCAGCCAAGCACCAGACCAGGAAGTAGTAGACGTTGAAGTAGAGCATCACCTGGAGGGGCAGGCTTGCCAGCACCTCATGGGCTAGGCAGGAAGGGCAAGGATGGGCAGGCTGCCCAGCAGCCCTGGGGTGTCCCTGCCCAGGGGGACCCCCCCCTCACAGCTCATGGAGTGGAGCAATAGTCCCTGGGTACCACGTACAGCTCTTTGCAGCATATGTTCTTATTTCTGCTCCCCTCCTCGGTGGGTGGGTGCAGATACCCTTTGGGTGCTCCTGGCTCAGAGGCACCCAGGTTGCAAACCAGGTGGTTTGGTGATGTGCTGAGCAAGCTTGTGGTGATGACCCCCTCCTCAGATGCCCCCCTGCAGAGCCCCACTGCCCTTACCTGGCTGGTAGATGTGGGCAGTGCCACTATCTTGTGTCTTGTTGTTGGTGAAGAGGGAGCCACTGAAGGCCACCAAGCCCCGGCGCAGGTTGGGGGGCAGCAGGGTGTGCACAGCCATGGCTGACAGCTGAGCCCAGCTCAGCCAGGATTAGTCAGGAGGGAATCAATGGGATGACAGGTCAGGCTAATGCGTCAGGCCAGCTGGCCATTGGCTCTTTGAGGACAGGGCTGCTGAGCTGGGAGGGGGATGCTGGGAAGGAGAATTCCCACCTTGGAACATCAAGCCTATATAGGAATCACAAGGTGGAGTTGCAAGGGAGTTGCAAGTCACAGAGTATCTCCCCTCCACAGCAGCTTTAGGGGCTGAGCAGCCGGTTATACCTGTCACTGTGACAGGGACACAGTGGTGACCCCAGCAACTGCACCCTCTCCCAGCTGGGTTGTATCAGTGTAATTACTGCTCAAAGCCCTCTGACAGAGGAGGATGACCCACAAAAGAATAGTGCTCTTCACCTGAAATGCTTCATCAAGGTCTCCAGGCTCATGGAGCATTTACCCATCCCTGTGAGCATCCCTGCTAATAGGCTGCCCCTGTGGATCTCCACACTGCTCAGTGTCCCCAGACTCCATCCAGGCTAAGGGGTGCTAGGGAGGGCATTGGGGATGGTGTGTTAGGGGGTAGTTGAGCAAGAGGTGAATGTCAGGGTAAGGGGATTCTGCTTTGGGAACTCCAAGTTTAAAAAAACAGAATTATTAAGGTTGGAAAAGCCCTCTACGACCAGCAAGTACAACCAATTAACCCAACGCTGCCAGGTACCCCACTAAACCATGTCCCCAGGTCCAACATCTATACATTTTTTTGAATACTTCCAGGGATGGAGACTCCATCACCACCTTGGGCAGCCTGTGAAAGGGCTGGTCAATCCTTTCCATAAAGACATTTTCCCCTGATATCCAACCTAAACATCCCCTGGTGCAACTTGAGGCCATTTCCTCTCACCCTGTCAGTTATTTAGGAGCACAGCCTGAACCCGACTCCACCCTCCTGTCAGGAAGCTGTGGAGAGTGAGAAGGTCCTCCCTGAGCCTCCTTTTCTCCAGGCTGAGCCCTCTCAGAAGGTCCTCCCTGAGCCTCCTTTTCTCCAGGCTGAGCCCTCCCACCTCCCTTGGCCACTCCTCATCAGACTTGTGCTCCAGTCCCTTCCACAGCCTCCGTGTCCCTTCTCTGGACATGCTCTATAAGTGTAAGTCCTACCCAACAGATGTGGTCTCATCTCCAACACACCCCATAAGGTGCATCAGAGAAGCTGCCTCAAACAGTGGTAGTGAATGCAGTAAATGTGGTCTTTGAGGGCCAGGCACTGGCAAGGGATCCAAGAAATCAAAGAAAGAGAGAATTCTTCTCATTGATAAAACCAGAATGAAATTGAAGAGCTCACTGCCATATGTTGCCAAAAACAAACCATCTGGGGCTGAAAGTCTGGTAGACCAATGCCTGACTGGCTGAAGTCATAGGATCATAGAATCACAAATCAGTTTGGGCTGGGAGGGACCTTAAAACCATCTCATTCCACCCCCTGCCATGGGCAAGAACACCTTCTACTACACCAGGTTGCTCCAAGCCCTGTCCAACCTGACCTTGGACACTTCCAGGGATGGGGCAGCCACAGCTTCTCTGGAAAACCTGTGCCAGGGCCTCACCATTCCCACGGGGAAGAATTTCTTCCCAGTATCTCATCTAACCCTGTCCTCTAGCAGTGGGAAGTCATTCCCCCTTATACTGTCCCTCCATGCCTTGTCCAAAGTTCCTCTCCAGCTCTCTTGGGACCTCTTTAAGCACTGGAAGGGGCTCTCAGGTCTCCCTGGAGCCTTCTCTTCTCCAGATGAACACCCCCAGCTCTCCCACCCTGGCTCCAGAGCAGAGGAGCTCCAGCCCTCAGAGCATCTCCGTGGCCTCCTCTGGACTCGCTCCAGCAGCTCCATGTCCTTCCTCTGCTGAGGACCCCAGATCTGGATGCAGTACTCCAGGTGAGGTCTCACCTGAGTGGAGTAGAGGCAAAGCCCTAGGGATGTTGTGCCCAACACATGTCCACCCAGGGGTCCTGCCAGCACATGGGGTGAGACATGGGCAGGGCAACAGGCACAGCCCAGTATCTGAGGAGCAGGAGCTGCTGGAGAGCTCAGAGTCTGGAGGCATCACATCTGCATGAGCAAGCAGGGTGAGCAACCAAGAAGATACCTGGGCAGTCTGCTGAAAGTAACTGTGATGGGGTAATGCAGCTGTGGGTCACTAACAAGCTGCATGGGCCCCAGCTTGGTTCTCATTCCTTATGGGAATGGGCAGTTTTGTAAGAGATGGAAACTTTCTGTCTTGGTCTGAGAGGTTGCAAGATGTGCCTGGACAGGTGGCAGAGAAGACAACTCAGCCTTGCTCAGCTCCAGGACAGGCTCACCACCAGGGAACATTTGCTGAGGCACTGGATGAGGGGTCCCAGGTTCAACACCAACCCGCACCGTTGCGGAGTGGAACTGTCCATCTTTTGTGGATCCAGCAGACACACAATGGTCCCTGTTCACTGCTGTGTGCTACAGCTTGCACATCCTGCCTACCCTTCCCCTGGTCATTCCACCCAGGAAAAGCCTTGCAGTGAAACCAGAGAGATCAACCAGAGATGTGATAGACACTGGTGACATTTCTACCCAGTCAAGGTTTGAAAGACTGGAAATAAATACAGGTGAGCTGGACACAAGTGGGAAGCCTCCAGAGAAGAGGTACTTGAACCCTCTGGCCAACCTGCAGAGGTGACCCAAGGCCTTGGAAGAAATCAGAAATTGCCAAAATCCCAAGAATAGTATTGCTTTAATTGATAGGGGGTTAATCAAATTAAAAATATAAATCATCTTGTTTTGGACTCAGGGTAAAACACTGACTGCTGGGGAAGGACTTGCCCCCAGGACAAAACACTGGAGACTCTCTAAGGGGATGACTCCCCCGCCACGCTGTTGGGCTGATGGACATGGGCCTGTGGCTGGCCAGGTCCACTTCTGAGCTGGAGGCATGGCTCTTCTTCAGCAGGGACAAAAAATAGGACAGCAGAGCACTGGCATGGTGGGCTGAAACGAGAAATGCAGCCTTGTCTCTAGGCAACAGGATGGACGAGTAACAGAGTATGGACAGCCAGAAATGCTACTTTTCCTCAAGTAATGCCTCAGCAGCAGCAGCTAATCCCATGACGTCATTAAGGAGAGACATCCCAAGGCTGGCTAGAAGGGTGGCCACCAAGCTCAGGGCTGCAGCTGAGCCATCACAGCTCTCCAGGGACCCCTGCTCCACACCCTGGGGATGGACCAAGAGCTGCAGGTGCTGGGATGGGACCAGTGAGCTCCAGAGCCTGGACCACACAAGCGCAGGCTGCACAGAGACCACCTGGTGTGACCCCATCCCCTGGCCTACCCAGATGCCTTGTGGAGTGGGTGGGCACAGTCTTGAGCAGAGGCAAATGCTGCAGCCATGCAGGGAGGGAGTGGATGTCAGGCTTTGTGGGGATGAGCATCAGAGCTCTGCTGGGAGCAAAGAGAATTTCGTAAGGAGAATCATGCATGAAAGCACAGGAGCAAACAAAGGCACCCATACTGCTTATGGGGGTCAGGGATGTGCATGGGGCAGACCTGCCTGGGGACCCTCAGCCCAATGGCAGCATCTGGAGCTGTGCAGCGCCCATGCCCATTGCCAATGCCAAACCCCATGGTCTCTGGGCCAGTTCCAGCCCAGAAGGCACCAGGGCAAAGAAGCCATGGGAGGTCCTCCTGGTACAGTCAGTGCACAGTGCCAGGCACGGGTCCATCCAGGTCTTGAAGGGAAATGGCTGAGCCACAGGGTTCACACTGGGCCGTGAAGCTGCTGTCTTGTCTCCCCACAGTGAGTGCAGTATCAGGAGGGCCCAGCCACCAGCAGTATTAGGAGCCTTTCCCTGTTAACCAGGACATGTCTCCAGTTCTAAAAGAGGAAAAAAACAGGTGAGGTGTTTCTCAGCATGTGTGAGCAAATGTTCTCAGTGTATTATGGTGCTAGCCCAGATATCAGTTATTGGTGCCCATCCAAGCACCGTGCTGCACTGTGCAGAGTCTCTCTGCCCCCACTCACGTGCCGCCAAGCTGTCCAAAAAGTCCATGCAGATCCTCAATTCCATGTAAAACTGAACTCAAACATTGGATTTTTTATGTAAACCCAGCCCTTCTAGCGTTCAGCTGAAAAATCATGGAAAGCCACCAAACCCCCAGCCAAGTGGGATCCCAGCCAACACGCCCATTCCCAGCAGATCTGTGCCTGATGTGGCTCCTGGCACCCCAGCCCTACCACCCAGCACAGCAGCATCGCCAACCAAAGCAAAACAAGGATGCCCACCACATAATCAGTGTCCCCACATGGGAACTAGGGACAAGACCCAATGAGGTGGCTGGCTGTCCCTCCTGCCAGCCCCTCATGCCCAGCACACCCGGGACCCCAAACGGAACATACTTGCCATGACGGACAAACAGCCTAAAGTTGTGAAAGCAGCAGGAGACAGAGAGAGAAAAGACATTCAGGTTTACATGGCCTGGTTTCCTCCAGGCCCCCAGACTCCACCACAGGGCCAGCAGCTTCCACCTGCCACTGGGATGCTCATGAGATACCACCTCCCTCCCAGCAAGAAAGTGGGAAATCAGCAACCATTTCCCGATGTACTAGGGATGATGGCACAGGAAATTCTTCCCTGTAAGGGTGGGCAGGCCCTGGCACAGATTGCCCAGAGAAGCTGTGGCTGCCCCATCCCTGGAAGTGTTCAAGGTCAGGCTTAACAGGGCTTGGAGCAACCTGGTCTAGTGGAAAGTGTCTCTGCCCATGGCAGGGGGTGGAACAAGATGATCCCTTCCAATCCAAACCGTCTGGTGATTTTATGAACCCTGTCTCGGCTGGGTGGGCCCATGACATGGTGCCCATCCCAGGGATGCCCAAGGGAGTCTGAGCTGGTTCAGAGCTGCCTAGGGGCTGGGAGTGTTCCTCTCCCTGAGCTTTTGAAAAGATCTGCTTTTATTCCAGATGTGGAAACACCCCTGGGACAGGGACCCACATTCCCTCAGCAGCTCTGATTCCCACTCTAAAGTCTCCTTCCCAGCTGTTATCACTTCCCTGGCATTTGTCTTCCAGCACCCACCCTCAGCACTCTTTCCTCTGCAAGGTCTCAAAAATAGAGTGAAGAAAGCCCTTTGTCTGTGAGCTCCAATACAAGGAACTGGAGGCTGAGACACTACAGGCTGGCATCCTGGTGCCACCAGTTCTCTGGGCTGGGTTGTGCATGGAGGGTTGTGCACAGGCTGCACACCCAGCCCCTCTCTGCAGGTGCCCTTGACTGACTGGGTGCCCAGGTGATGTCCTTGGTGATGTGCCAGTGCCCGAAGGCAGTGAGTATCCCTCTACCATCCAGTCCGTGCAAGGATTTGGGTCCTGGTATTTAAGACAAACTCCATATGTGTGGGATACTAGAGGAAGGCAGAGGAAGCTGGGAGGCAGCACAGGGGGGATGGAGTAAGCAGAACAGGAAGAGAGGTGCAAGAAGGGTATAGAATGGGAGCAGAGGGAAAGAGCTGCCTTCGGGTGCTCAGCCCTGCCCTGCACCCCATGGCTGTGCTTTGCCACTGCCCTGGTACAACTGGTTCCCGCTGCATGTCTACTTACTCCACATCGCGCTTCCGGATGGTCCTGCCAGCAGCCAAGACCTCAGCCACCTTGGAGACGATTGGGTCGTAGTTCATGCTGGCCACAGCCACCACCTCATCGCTCCTATGGCCGGGCAGAGCAGAGCAGTTAGGGCACCCTGGATGGCCATGACTCCATCACCCAAAATCCAGCATGCTGGAGAGAAGCGGGAAGCAAAGAGAAACACCCACTCCAGAGCCAGGCCCGAACCCAAAGCATGAGCACCACAAGGACTGTGCTGGTGGCATGGGACAAGGGTCAGGAGAGGGCTCAAACCTGGCATGGCAGGCTAGCCCACCAATGCTCATGTGCTGGCATGGTGAGTATCAAGAGTGCCTGGGGGATGGAGACAGCTCTGACACCCTGGCATGTGTGGGAAAACACCACCAAAGGTGGATCTGATGGTGGATAAAAACCTGGACACTAGCAAGGATGACCAGTGATTGTTGTGAGTGTTGTGCTGCTGCCCTGTGCCAAGGGAGCAGAGAGGCAGGTGGCCAGAATGTCCCTGTGGGACATTCAGTTGGGATGCTCCACATCCCCTTCCTGATGCCCACCTCCAAACAGGCAGAGTGCCCACTCTGAGCTGCTTCACAGGCACCAGGACACCTGAGGAGTCCAACACCAGGGTCCCACAGCCCCAGTGATGAAGCCCTCATATATATAGGATGTCCAGGCCAGCTGACTGTTCCCCACCAGGATCCCAACACAACCTCAAAGGTTGAGTGGGAAACCAATGAAGCAGAAAGAAGAGAATGTAAAAATGCTGGAGGAGCTTTGGATAAAGGTCATAGGCAAACAAGGGTTCTTCTGCTTAGAGATTTGCCAAGGTTGACTCAAGCACAAACCTTTAAAGACTGACCCATGAGATGATTTGTGAAGAGATAACTGAATGGACAAATTATGTAAGATCAGGGAAGGTGTGTGGTTAAGATACTAAACTCTGGTGATATTGTTGAGTAAACTGAAGAGTCAAAGCACCCACCAAAACAAGATCTGCTCTTCAATCTACTGCCAAAAAGTCCTGTGATCAGCAGAGCAAAGAGCAGCCAGGGTGGGAGTATGTGTGCCTAATTTCCAGGAGGAGTAGAACAAAAGCCGTGTTTCAGAGGACACGTCGTCTCTGTGCAGCCATGGGAGTTCAAGCCATCTCTCACAGCTGTCCACAAAACCATGGGGCAGCTCCATCACAGACTGTCTATTTCAAAAGGCTCCCATTCCTAAATAAGCTCACTGCAAATAAGGGAGTGCAAGTTTTCTGAGCATAGGTGGCTCTCAGGTGGGAAACAGAAAGTGGTTGGAGAGACATCCATCAAAATCAGGGGAAAATGTGCTGATCTAAGGCAATGAGTAACTAAGGTGTGCAAGGGAACCAAAAGGAAGGCATACTCCACCAGCCACTAGCTCAGGCTCAAACCCAATCAGTGCCCAACATGACCAGCCAGGAAGGCAGATGCAGCCCAAATTTTTCTCAGCAAGACATGGAGCAGCTGCTCCTTTTGCAAAATAACCCACGGGATCCTGGTGAGTTGGAGCATCTCACATCAGCAGTGGCTTTTGAACACTTTGTCAGACAGATGGGGAAGCCAGGAGGAATCCCTCTTTTTCAAAAGCCCTTCAGAGATGACAAGAATTCCCTTCCTGAACTTGGGATTTGGAGCAATCGTAAGTCTTGGTGGGAAAGCTGAGGGAAGAGGGAGCACAGTGGAAGTATTTATATGGTCTTCTCTTCCTTTGCAGGGTTCAATTTAACAGAAGTGGGGAACCATGAAGAAGAGTGCCACAGCAATTCCCTGGTCTCCACAGTCTTAGTGGTGGCCAAGTTCTCTTCTGGCTGAGGTGCTGCAGTGAAGGCAGTCTCCCACAGGGATGTTTGCAGAGTGCTGTCCTGTACACCTCCCAGCATTGACCTCTGCACAGCTGTGAGCAGGGAGAGATGAACAGCTTTCCTCTTCAAACTCTGGGGCAAAAGAGCCTTATTATGAAAGCTGAGGACAGGCCATGGGAGTGGAAACCACCAGTGGTTTCTGCAAGAGCCAAGGAAGACCAGGAGGAGAAGAGTCCAAACCATGGGGTGGGCAAAGCAGAAGGGAGCAGAAGGAAATGGTCATTTTGGGACTGTCCTCAGTCAAAAAAGATTAGCACCAACCAGAAGAACCATCACCAAACAAGAAAGAGGAAGTGGCCTCTCACAGAAGCAGGGACAGGAACTTTATGACAGCTGAGCAAAGCAGTGGGGGACACACTGGCCAGCCTCTGCCAGAAGGTGCTCCCCAGTACCTCTGGCTCTCAGTGTGGAATGCTGTCCTGGTACCCAAAAGATATCGTCGGGAGCCCCTCCTAGGTAGCAGAACAACACAGTGCTCAGAGGGGAACCCCTGCTGCTGCCCACTGGGCCCAGCCCCTCCATGTGCCTGGGCAGACTCAGGCAGTCCCTGCCCCCCGCAGCCACCTCGGCACACACAGCGTGGGGCACAGAGCAGGGATTATGCAAGTTGCTCAAAGCTTTCCCTTTGAACAGGCTCCTCAGATGTTTAATTAAAGCAATCTGACCTTTCCTTTCTAATTAGGGTTGGGATAAAGAGCTAAATGCAGCTCTCCCCAGCACAGGTAGTGCCTTGGCACAAACCCGCTCCTTTAGGCAATTTTGGCCAAGGTGCCAGCACATTCCAAGCTGTGTCCAATGTACAAAGGGCCCCGGGTGCTAGCTGGAGCCCCATCCCCTGCAGCAGGTGTTTACCTGAGGTGTGTAAGCACCAGGAGGAGGGGGGTGAGCATCAGGGACCATGGGATGATACAATGAGTCCTATGCCTCTCCAAGCCCAAGGGACAAATCCAACTGCCAGGCTCTATTCTAGAGCCAATGTAGCACCCTCAGGGAGGGGGAAGGCATGAGGGACATTGGGGAGTGAACAGAGGGGCAGTGAAATGATCTCTGCAGAGAGAGAGCTGGCTCCTGCCTTGAGCTCCCTCCTTATCCCTGCCTGGATGCTGCTGTCGAGTAGTTTGATGGCTGAGCTGGGCAGCCCTTTGCTTCCCTGATTTCCCTCTCCCCATCCTTAATAATAGAAAGCACTTGGAGAAATCCCTTTGGCTCCAGGCATGAGGATGTTCTATGGCCACTGTTTTCAGATTGGGATGGGACAAAAGCAACCAGAGAATAAACAGCAGCAAATATTTTATGGATAAAGTCATGATGCACCCAGTCTGAACAACCAATGTGGCTCCAGAACAGCTGAGGCAACACATCCCAGCTGTCAACACATCTCAGGAATTCACTCCCAGGCAGGGTCCCAGCCCAGTACAGAGCTGGGCTTCACTACAGGTGTAACAAAGCTCCTGAGCTGTTGCAAACCTTCACAGCTTGTTATAGACAGAAAAGTTTTTTGAGCTCAGTTTGCTAAACCAGAGTCAGAATTAGTGATGCCTGAGTTCTCAGTCCAGCCCTGGTCACAAACCATTAACATGGTGATGAGATGGGAAGGAACTCTTTGATAGGGATTGCCAGTAGAAGTCATCCTCTGCTCCCAGAGATTATGTGAACAAAGGGCTTACGTCTGACAGAGACATCAGGTCCAAAGACCAGTTTAACTTGTTCTACAATTAGCACATCGTTTCTCCAGGGCCTTTTATTAGTGTCCCACAAGGTCAGTGTCCAGAGATGAACAAAACCAACTGACAGAAGCCCTGGTGAAACTATTTTTCAGTCTAGCAGAGCAATCTCAGATGAATGCCTGTGTAGGGACATGGAGAAGAGAAACACTTACTTGGTATAAAATGCCACAAACTTCAGTTCATCTAAATCTCCCTGAATGACAACATCATCAAATCCTTCCCCATGGCCTGCAAATCAGAGAAGAAATGGATTCAGCAACAATTCCTCTGGATCCAGCTCTAAGACAGGGTGTTTCACTCCAGAGCTACATGAAAAATGTCCTGTAGTGACCAAGAGACCAGCACTGGAAGATGTGGCTACCACAACTCACAGAATCGCAGAGTGGTTTGTGTTGGGAAGAACGTTAAAGACCATCTTGTTCCAACTCCCTGTGATGGGCAGGGACACCTTCCACTAAACCAGGTTGCTCTAAGACCCGTCCAACCCAGCCTTGAGCACTTCCAGGGATGAGGGCAACCACAGCTCCTCCAGACAACCTGTGCCAGGGCCTCACCATCCTCAAAAGGAAGAATTTCTTCCCAATACCTAATCTAAATCAACCCCCCACCATGTTTAAAGAAGTTCACTTAATGGCAGACAGTTTTCAGAGGAGATACTACACCCCTCGAAAGCCAAGTAGGGAAGCAGACCTGTGGCAGAGGTTGGTGTGGAGGGTCCACAGCAAGGGAGGTGGCCACAGCTCCTCTATCCCACAACACCTCCACCAGCACAAACTCCACGGCAACCTCAGGGAGCCCCTTACCCGCATACCGGATGCTCTTCCCAAACATAGCAGTCCACAAATATGGGACGGTGCTGATCTCTGTTCCATGAGCCAGCATGTTCAGTGCAGCAATACGGCCTGGAAGAGAGCAGCAGCAGAAGGCTTGAGGAATTCACACACCAGGGCGAGCATCGTGGTCTGCCTTCAGGTCACAGCACAGCATCAACATCACCAGTCTTAGAGTACAGGAAAACCAAGAACTTCTGCTGAAAAAACCCCACACAGCAAAAAAGACCAAGCAGGAAGCATATGGTGGTGTCTGAGGATGGGCTTGGACTCCATCCCATGGTGCAGCTCCTACCCATCACCTCCAATGGCAGGAGCAATGTGCCCATGAGACTCTTTCTCCCCAACTTCTGGAACAGTGACAGCGTGGAGAGCATGCTGAGCTCCCACCCAGGCAGGGATGGGATGGACAAACCCCTGGAGGCATAGCAACTGTTCAGATGTGGTCCCTGCCACAGAGGCATGCCTGAACCAGAGGGCTGTGTCCAAAGGCTGACTTTGGAGCTGTGGTTCCAAAACCTCTCACCCAGGGCACACAACCAGAGGGAAGCCTCCTCGAAGGACTGTAGCCTTGAGGGCAACCGATTACACCAGGTGTTTCAGGCTGACATGAAGGGGAGAAAGATCCAACCTCTGCAATATGATCCTGAGCCAGTCTGGCAATGTGGGCAGCCCAGCTAGAAACCGGAGCCTGGCCTGACTTTAGGAGCTCTTAAGTGATCCCCAGGCAAGGAGAAGAGCAGGCTCCTGCAGCAATGCAGATGCCAGGGAGCAGAGGGCATATGGGAAAGCCTGTCCCTGGACACCTCTGTGCTTGTCATGAGGCATCATTAGGCAAAGCTTGGCACATGCTGACAAATGAAGGCATATCGGGCAGAATAAAATATACACGCTTCAAAATGTTCAATATAACCACCCAATCTCCCTGTTGGCAGTTGTCTTATTCTCTTCCTAGAAGGTTTGGAAATTTCCTGGGAATCTGCAAAAGGCTCTTTTCTGCCAAGTACCTACCATGCATGTGGGCCATCTGCCAGTGGGGGACATTCACCTTCTTGTTATTTCTCAAGGCCAGTGGGAACATGACAGCATCTCCGGCAGCAAAGACCCCAGGGATGTTGGTCTGCATCATCTGCAGGGAACAGCGATGTGTATTAGTGGGATTTGCACCACACACAAACAGAAACAGGGAACTGCTCCAGAGCTGCCACGTCCCCAGGAATACAATAACCTCTGCTCAGCTGTGGGATCCCTAGGTGGGATTTCATTCAGCCTTTTTCACTTTCAAAGGAGAACACACAGGCAGGGATCTACCGTATCTCTCTGCCAGTGGGTTATCCAGTAAAAAGAGACATGGACTGGGGTCCCGGAGCCCCTCTTAGAAGTCTGGGGTCTGTCGGTGTTTCCAGATAGATCTCAGCTTATGACATGGATGAGCAATAAACACAGGGTGGCACTGAAGCCCAGCTGCCCTACACGCTCCTCACTCACGGCACCCACCACCCATCAGCACCATCACTGCTCCCATCGCAGACATGGGGAGAAAGGATGAGATATTTTAGGGTACTTGGAAAGATAGATCTTTCTCAATTTCTTTCTTCCCAAAATATACACACCCCTCCAGGGCAGCTCAGAACTGGACCCAAGCCAGGGCACCCGGGGTTGGGGTTTGCAAATCCCACACTTGCAGTGTTGGTCCCAGGCACTCCTGGTGATGCTCCCAGAATCTCAGCATCTCATAGAATCATTGAGTCCAACTCCTGGCCCTGCACAGGCTAACCCTTAGAATTCCAAAATTCCAATTCTGCCAATCTTGACAGACAAAAAGCCATGAAAAACACCTATTGCAGCAGTTTGGAGCCCCCAGGAAGCTCATCTGTGAGGAGAGCTGTCTCCTCTGGCTCTCCCTCCTGCAGGGGCTGCCCCTGGGCTTACCTTGTTGACCATGATGAAGCCCTTGGAGTCGATATTGATGCCACTCTGCTTGAGAAAGCCTGTTGCTGGGACTGCACCTGTGGGGGAAGGCAAAGATTTCTGCTGCAGTACCCGAGTGTTCTATGGCCCTGGGGGGCTGACCCCAGACCAGCATATTCCCCTCCTGCCAGGACAGTCAGTCTGCCCCCAGGGAAAGGCAACAGCTGCCCTGGGAGAAGGGAGAAGGGAGCAGCGAGCAGGGCCAGGCATTCTACAGAGCCCCCACTGCATCAGCCTTCTCCCAGGATCTCTGTCCTTCCCAAAGCCATCAGCGTAGCCTGCCCCCAACCCTCTTCTAGTGCTTGGAGATAATTTTCAATTTGATTCTCTTTTATTTTGGAAAAAATTATATTTAAAGGGGAACTTCTGAGTTTCCGGCCAGGGCTCCTTGACCTCTCCCAAGTCTTCACCCTTTCTTCTCCTTTTTAAACTCTTTTTTTCCTCCAGCCTTCACAAATCAGAGTAGTCATACAAAACCAAAATTAAACTAATTCTGTGATTCTTTAAGTCCACAGCATTTTGAAAAGTTACAGAGATGGAAGGAGAGGGATTTTTTTCCCCCTAAAGCCCTCTTCTATGGGGCATTTTCTTTGATTTTAAAATAACGGAGTATTCTTTTATTTTATAATATGGATTATGTTTTGTTATTCCTGGCAGCAGCAATTTAAGAAAAAACAGTTTAAAAAAATTCAGTTTGGGGAAGCTTTAATTAAAAATAACTTAAGGTGATGAAATAGCTTTGAATGTGGGGTTTTTTTCTGGAAAACCAAACCCGTTAGTATTTCCAAATATATTCTAAAATGGAGGCTCTAGAAAGGCCTTTTTTAGCTACACAGACTCATGTGTGTCAGCTGAGCAGGGCTGGCATACCACCCCCAGCACCCCTGACTATCCAGCCCCAAGGACCCCTTGCTGCCACATCCCCTCCAGCTTCTCCTCCACCGAGCAGAGCCCCCCAGCCCCCAGCTCAGCACCACGCAGCCCCTTACCAACACCAACAACACACACATCAGCGCGCAGGACCTTCCCGCTCTTCAGCACAACCTCCTTGAGCTGCAGGAGACAGGGGAAGAGGGGGTGGCCATCACAGTTATTTTAGGGACACAAAACCCTCTGCAGCAGCAGGAAGCCAAGGTGGCAGCTCACCTCCTTTGTGATATGCAAGCTGACCATAATTCCTTAGAAAAGCAGCAGGAGAAGGGTGGGAGCAATAAAACCACCCCACACACCACACTGGTGCGCTTTTGCTCTACGCTAAATCCAGAGGGCTAAATCCAGGAATAGAAATTTCAGGGACTAGTAAAGAAGGGAGAGCAAAACCCCAACAGGAAAGGTAATGGCAGCCCTGGGGGATGGCACAGCGGTGCCCCCGGGGAGCCCCCCCCCCACATCCTACCTTCCCCTCCTGCTCCCGCAGCTCTGACACCTCTGTCTGCATGTAGAACTTCACCCTGTTGCTCTCGAACATCTGGAGGGGGGACAAGGAACAGAGCAGGGGACATCAGGACCCTGAACCACCCCTGGTCCTGGTGTCCCTGTGGCCCCAGCACTGCCCTGCCCACCCCGCGGTCTCGCCTTGATCCACACTGCAAAGGGGGTCAGCATCCCCGCCACCCAACACAGGTCCAGAAGAAGATGCTCTATAGAATGTGGACCATGGCAGGGAAGACACAGCCCCCTCTGTCTACTGACGGGTGCTATCACAGCTTTGTCAATAAACATCAAGTAAATTAGTTAGTGCAATAAGTGAAACAAGCAGGACCCGCTCTGTTACCAACCCTCCCCTCCAGATGGGAAAATGAGGTCACCTTCATGACAGCACGGCCAACCCTCTCCCCAAAGAACTTCTTGAAGGGGACTTCTTCCAGCTCCACCAGGGACACCGAATGGGCCCTCTCCGCAAGGTAGGCAGCTACCTCCATCCCTGGGGAACAGAAGCAGGTCCGAGTGCCTGTGGGAACCCCCCTGGCACTGCCCTGTGTCCCTGGAACTGGCTGCAGTAGAGGAGCAGCCTCACCCACTCTGACTGGGGAGGCTGGAGCTGCACTACTGGGAAAACTGGGGAGCCACCAGAGCTGGTCACACAAGGGGCAACACCAATTCAGGTATTCTTCAATGTAGGTTTTGAAGACCAAAGGGAGGAACTGGCCATGATGATGTCCCGAAGTGCCTTGGGAAGCTGTAGCACATGAAAGGATAGACCTCAGCCAAGGAAAACCTTCCTCCTTCCAGGACTCTCAGCTGCAGTCTGAAAACAGCCCTAGGGAGTAGCTGTTTTCTCTGATCAGAATGGGAGAATTTTGCTGCTGGGAATTCCATGGGAACCTCCACCAAGACGTTTTCTATGTATGTGGGGTTTTATGGAAATTAGTATTTTTGATGACCTGCAGTTTGCAACTGGCTCCGCACACCACATGCTTTTCTGTAGATCATATTAACCTGCTAAAACACATTTATCTTTTATAAAAGAAAAAAAACCCATATAATGAAAAATCAATAAAAAATTCCATCACTAATAAGCATTTATGCTTAAGGCTTGCAGGGCCCACTATCATTTTGTTAAGACTCACAGTAATTTTGTTGGAATCATGTCAAGCAAAAAGAAGAACTATCAAAGAAACTATAAGATTTGTCCTGTGTATTTAAAAAATTCACTGCTCTGCTAAAAAGCAAAACAGAAATAAACCCACAGGCTTCCACCTGCCAAAAGACTCTCCCAAATCAAGACACACCAGATCTCAACCCACTTGAGCACCAGTACTGGCCTTGCCATGTGCTTTTCAGACTGGCAGAGCAACATCTGTGCCCATGCAAGCCCAGCCTCTTCAGAAAACCAATTTCTTCAGCAAGGAGATGTTCTTACAAACACCCAGGGCTGGAGGTTGGACTACCCCAGGTTCAGTTTGGTGGGAGAGTTACCTCTAACTAGGCAGTGACAAACTGGGCAAGGGGCAGGGACCATCTGCAGGAAGAGGTGGAGAGCTGGGACATGGACACTGCCTGAGAGAGCGCTCACCCAGGAAGGATGCTCCCACAATAACCACATTCTTGCTCGTGGCCAGCTTTACCACACGGTTGGCATCTTCAGGTGTCCGGATGTTGAAAACGTTTTCCATCTCCTTGCCTTTGCAGCTGAGAGCTTTGGGCCTGAAAAACAGTGAGGGTGATACAACTGCTTTTCCTGACCCCATGGTTACTGCAGTCTCCAGTTGGGACCGTAGAAATCCCTTCTGGGGCTCCAGTAGCATCCCAGACTTTCCTTTATTCACCTTTCTCTGGGCTGGAGACAACATGTTAAAATCCAAATGCTGGTGGACAATGGTTGAGCAGGGGATGCTGGGCAGCTACCTCAGACCACATTGTGTACCCGCAGGGCCAGGGGAGCTCCTTTCTGGGGCAATGCAGCACGGCACAGGACAGGCACTAATTTACAAGCCTGTGCTCAACCACTGGCATGTCCTAAAATTTTCAGAAACTTAATAGTACTCCGTAAACTTACTCTGTCCTCCAGCAGATCTTTGGAGCCAGATATTAAAAGTTTGATAAGGCTCTGCAGGCGCAGGCTGCACTCTCCATTCCTGTGGATACACTACTGATGCTGTAGCAGCCTAATCATGCCCTCTCCAGGCACTTACTGGAGCCTATATATTTTTAAATATCTGGTCCCAGCATACCTGACTCACATCTGGAAATGGGACAGATGATCCTAAAAAATTTAGGTACATTAAAAAACATTTACCCAGTGTACCTGGAGATTGTGTACAAGGACTTTGAAATTATTGCCAAAGGCTTAACCCTCTTCAGAACCTAATTCAGTATCTGGTGCAGATAGCATTTTGGCTGCAACACTGCACACCCCAGCACCAACCATTCACACCTGGTGGGGCTACTGCTGTGACTGGTAGCACAGTGGCTTTCAATATTCTGCAGCATTGGCTGTTCTGCAGCAACCCATCCGTCCCCAGATGATGAATTATGCAGGGACTGCATTTCTCGTACTTCATTTTATGGCTTGGAAGGAGAACAAGGAAGGAGAGTGAGGATGCCCCATTTTCAGCTTAAACTGCCAATTCTTAACATACCTCCTATTTAAAACAAACTGACCCACTACTTCCAGGAGGCAAGGAACAATGCCAGTCTGGGACGATGTTCAGCATCCACGCACATCAATACCACCTTTCCCTATGGCTGGACGAGGTTCAGTTCTGAAAACTCCTATCCTGAGGGAAAGGCTTTCAAAGGGTCTGTTAGGCTGGGGCAACAGCAACACCTAATTAGGGCTGCAACACTCAAGGGTCAAGGGTCAAGGGGTGAGAAAGATTTTAAAGGTTGGCAGGAAATGAAAGATGGAAATTCAGAGGTATGTTAGGGTTGAGTGTTATTGAAGGTGAAAAGAAGAGCAATGTGGCAAAAATGACCTCTAAAAAAAAGTAGGATGCTTCCACTTTTGAGGCTTTTGTTAAGGAAAATATGTTTAAGGTTCTAGGGCCACCATCACTAGAAGTGTTCAAGGTCAGGTTGGATGGGGTCTGGAGCAGTCTTGTCTATTGGGAGGTGTCCTTGCCCATGGCAAGGGGTTGGAACCAGATAAGCTTTAAGATAGATGCCTTCCAACGCAAACCATCCTGTGATTTTATGAATATATGATGTAGATATATACATATATGAAGTAGAGAGATGATGATATATAGATATAGATGTAGATGTAGATGCAGATACATGCAGATATATCCAACATCTTTAGTGATGCTTGACCTTTCCACAAACACTCTTGCAAACAAATTCAATGTCTGAATTCACCCACCATATTTTACCCCTTATCCCCAGGGACAATCTCCTCACATTCTCAGATAAAACAGTTTCTCTTGATCTTTCAGATTTTTGTCTGTAGCTTACGTGTTTCCAGTCGCTATCAGAAGCTTGTTGTATTCCATATTAAACCCATCCTTGAACACGGCTATCTTGCTCTTGATATCCACAGCTGCAACCTGAAACCATTCTTAAATAATGTTAAGGGGTGAAATCCCAGATGTTCACTGAGTTCCCAGCCCAATCAACTCATCTGTCAGGTTTTAGTCCTCCAGGTTAGTTTATTAGTTTTACTTGGTTAGTTAATTGGTTTTAGTCTGTTTGTTTAGTCTGTTAGTTTAAGTCTTCCCAGTCCACAGTTTGGCCAATCCAGACCTTAAATATTCCTTGTTACCTTTTCACAAATCCTGAAAAATTTCCCAATATAAATAAAATAATGGGGAGAAACGTTTAAGCCATCATTGTTTCCACTGCTTGAGGGCTGATTATCCTAATCAGAGGGCAAGTGGTCACCCCAGATCCTCACGAGTGTGCTGCCAAAGACCAGGTAAAAAATGATGGCCACCACTGATGGCCACAGTATGGTCATGCCCAGGTTGTCCTTCCTGCCACAGGAGCATTGCATTAGCTGTGTTTTGAACAACCACAGGCAACCTGTGCCCTGGGGTACAAAACAGGGGGCTGGGGGAGACCCAACATTTGTGCAATGGCATCCAGTAAGCCAAGAACAGAGACAGCTGCTATGTTCCCTAAATATAGGCTTTGCACACCAGCACTTGCCAACAACAGCCTGCAGGAACACACATGACTCTCCTTACCTGCATTTCAGTCAGGACTTCAATGTCGTAGGTGCAGAAGAACTCCTTGGGGCGCAGGGCAATCTGCTCAGGGTGGGAATCCATTGACTGCAAAAAAAAGCCATTTTCCTGTCAACTGCTGTGTGTTGAACAGGTAAGTGGAGAAATGGCTGTTACCAACGCAAGTCAGCAGTAGCCTGAATTTATGGCACAGGTTAAAGGAGTGGCTCGACAGGGCTGGGATCGAGGCCTGTTCAAGTAAAAGTCATCACAAGAGGACAGTCTGGGTTCTGGTTCCTTCTCTGATGACTCACTGTGGGGCTGGTACTGACCAGCTGAGCCAGGACTACAGTAAGTGTTTCTGAGTGTTGGCAAAGCAGCCATAAATACAGCTTCTCACAGCACACGCAGGTTCACAGGAGCAAGAGAAAAGCCTCATTTTACAATGAGGGTGGTAAAACATTGGCACAGTGAAGCCCAGAGAAGCTGTGGCTGTCCCATCCCTGGAAGTGTTCAAGGTCAAGCTGACAAGACTTGGAGCAACCTGGTCTAGTGGAAGGTGTCCCTGCCCATCGCAGGGGGGTGGACTAGATGACCTTCAAAAGTCCCTTTCACCACAAACCATTCTATGGCTATTTGAGAAACAACCAGTTACCAGGGGAAATGGAAGGTAGAAGAGCAATAAGAATAAGAAGCACTGACACACAAGGAAACACTTTCAAAAACACCCAAGTTACACTGCGCAAGTTCCTTCAAAAGCTGAAACAGGGGCACGCAGCAAGATAAAGTTTCTTGCTCTTCCCAGCCTTCCCTGGTCATGGGGGTGAGATGTACATAATCTTTACATGCATAGTTGAGCCCAAGTTCACCTGCCCTTCTGACTCTGTGGAGACAAGCTCAGACTTAGGCTGAAGACAAGCTGAGCATCAAGTGACCTGCTAAATGTGCAGGCTTCTCCTGCTCCAGTTCACCCTTGCCTGCCTGCAGCATAGCAGGAATAGTCAAGCCCTGCAAAATATCACATAGCACTGAGCAGCAATATCCACCTGAGCTAAGCAAGCATGATGTTTGGGCTTGACCCAGGAGGAACAGGGGATGCAGGAATCATCATATGAATCCTTGAATGGTTTGGGTTGGAAGGGACCTTAAAGCTTACCTGGTGCCAATCTGCAGGGACACCTTTCACTAGACCAGGTTGCTTCAAGCCCTGTTAAGCCCAGCATTGAACACTTCCAGGGATGGGGCAGCCACAACTTCTCTGGGCAACCTGTGCCTGGGCCTCCCCACTCCCACAAGGAAGAATGCCCTTGTTTCTGTGCTGGAGTACTCTTAGTTCAGAGTTTGAACAACTTTTTTGTGTTTCATATTTCAGTCACAAATGGGAAAGAAAATTCAAGGCAAACAGACACAGGATGAATAAGGAAGCAGAATCAGGCTGCTGCAATGAATAATCGTGGGGAAAGGTACTAGGGTTCCTCCCTATTAACTGAGGAGGAATATGGCATACCCAGAGTGATACAAACCTTACTGAGCTTTGGTCTGTCATAGGGCAAGTGTCTGTCCATCGTGCACATTACGATCCGGTCGGAGAAACCCTCCTGGCGCAAGGTCTCTGCACAGACCAGCCCAGCTGCTCCTAAGGGAGAAGGAGATCACGACAAATGTGTATGGGGCATTGGGAGGTTTGAGCCCTTTGCTGTTAAACCTATCAGAGCTGACTCCAAAATCACCACCTCCACCAGCCCTGGCCCCACTTCACTGCCCTTCCTTAGTCAAACAGCTCACACAGTAAGCTGGTCAGGGCAGATACACCAGGCAAGAGAAGGGACCCTCTGTCTATGGAGTGTGACATTAATCCTCGTCTATCCCTAAAATTTCTATCACAAAATCACAAAGAGCACACATGAGGAGTGCTGCTAATGCCTATGCACCTCTCACAAGCTCCAGGGCACAAGCAGCTGCTCAGGCCCTTGGACTTCTTTAGTTGGGGAAGGGTCTGCACAGCCAACTCCTGGTGAATTTATGGCCAAGCATGGAGGGCAGGAAGCCCTCCCTTTCTCCACAGCCAAAGTGTTGGTTGTGTGACTCACTGCAGAGCATTTTCCATGCTATTTCTTTCAGGTTTTTTTGTTTGCATGTTTCAGTCACAGAAAAGAATGGCCAAATTGAACAAAAAGTTGCCTTGGGGTATGCTGTCCCCCTGCAGCCAGGCAGCCTGATGGGCACATCCCTTCTTCCTTGGCCAAACTGTGAGACTGGAGATCTCAGGTGAGAAGTCCTGAGTCTCTTCTCAGCCAAGGAAGCCTTGCTCAATAGTAGGTGTTTTTAGGGCCACAGTTTCTGTAACACTAAAGAGAGAAGATGGACCTGGACAGTATCACAGTTTGGAGCATCAACAAGATGCTTCTATTGATGGAGGCAGAGGACAATAGAAGAGACAGGTGAGTGGACATCCTGTGCACGCTGACAGGAGCAAGCTGAGCCACAGCTGATGTTGTACAGACGCCATGATGACTCTCACATGAGCAAGTGGCCACAGTCAATTGCCCTCAGGTCTGCTGGGCACGGCCAGATCTTGGTCCTTACTGTAGGGCTGGATGGGCATTCTCTTCCCAACACTTCCTCCCCACAGCCCCAGCTTTGAAATCTCCTTTCCCATTCACCAAAACAGACTTTGGTCTTTAACAGACCTGTAAATTTAGCTGGTAAAGCCTGAGAAAGTTCCTTCATCAGTGGCTAATGTTGCCTGTGGAGTGACCTCACTGAGGATTGTCGTGACTGTCCAGCCCTGCCACACAACAGAACATTTGAGCTGACCTCAGGGAGCAGCATGCACTTTACATCCTGGCTTTCAGGAAACAAGGGGCACAAGGAAAGGAAAAGTGTCACCCAGTAGCAGGGAAGAGCCAGTTAGGCTGCAAAATGCAACTTAGATTATCCCAATTTCCACATGACACGCTGCTCCCCTGCACCCTTGCCCGGGGTGGGGGACACACACAGTGGTCCCAGGATGTGCCACCCTTACCTGCACCAATGATCAAGACATTGGTACTGCTCAGGTTGTAGTTGCTCAAGGAGATGCACTTTGCCATCATCTTTGTCCTCCTCTGTGTCTGAAGAGCCTGTGTCACCACCAAGAAGAAAAGTCATTATCTTTACTCAACAGTAACCTGGGTAGCTGGGCAGGGATGGGGACAATTGTGGTAGCATCATAAACCAGGTTGGATAGGAAGGAAACAACCATGTCCTTGCACTGAACAAGGACTCAAACCCCTGCTCATCCAAATACCATTCCAATGTCCACTGTGCTACCCCTTACAAGATACCAAATTAAAATAAATCCATCATCTTCTGCAAATCCATCCACCTACACAGAGCTGGAAGGAGAGGCAGAATAGAAAAAGAAGCCCAAGTGTGTTATTGTGTAATTCTGCATCAACACATGAGGTGAGAATGAAGAAGTTCTATCAGGTATTTTATCCTGCACCTGAGCAAAGCTTGTATACCTGATATCCAAAGCTGATGGACATCCCCCAGAGCACACCTGTTCCATGGTAGCCCTGCTGCACAGACCCCCTGTTCCCAACCATCAGAGGCCGAAATCCATTCCTGGTCAAGGGAATAGGCTCAGTTCCCCTCATCACATCACCAAATCAGCTCTTCAGAGACCATTCAGGTGACCTCTCTGCATCTAAATCAAGTGCTATAAGGGTCCATAGAGCTCTAAGTCACTGGATTTGAACATGTGTATGTGCAGATATGCACCAAAACAAGGCTTTTCATGGAAAGAAAAAGTGCAGTGGCCTGAATGGCCTTCATTCTACATCCCATCAAGGGATGAGAGCCCTTTCTGCCACGCACCAGACTCCTCCCTAGCAGGAGCTGATCTCTGGGCTCAAGAATGAGCACAGGTGGCCTCTGGCATCAGTGTGCCATGTCAGACAAGGACAAAAGGCTAATGGAAGAGGCCTGTTTCCCTGGGCCAACTAAATTAAAAGTTGCTCTGAGCTTAAGGAAACATAGGACAAGCTCAGGACAGACATCTGTAAGACCTGAAACCATGGACAGCCCAGCCCAGATGTCTAGCAGATGCAGGGAGGCTGGGCAAGAGGGGGACACAACACCTCTATCCAGCTCCACTTGCACCTCCACACAAACTTCAGGCTGCTGCTTGGACAGGACTGGGCTGGGTAGACCTTTGGTTCATCCATGCCAGATACTCACACATCCCTCTGCCCAGGCACGGCTTTCCACAGGACCAAAGGAAAAGCATTTCCCCCCCATACCCATGCACACAGAGCAAAACCCAAAAGCATTGACCTTGGGTTTGGGATGTCATTGGCCCCTCACCTGCTTGCTTGCTCGGATGTACACCTTTTCCTTCTCAATCTTCACCTGAGGGTGACAGAACAGCAGTGGTTTGCAGGACAGCGAGGGCTCCCTCTGGGCAACAGATAACGAATGGAGCAGCAGTGGCACCAGGTCACCTGTGAGAGCAGCTTAGGCCATGGCAGGCCTCATCCCAGCTCAAGGCTGTGGGATGTCTCCTGCCTCATATCAACCATGCACTGAGGCTCAGTGTACAACTTAATTTCTATCCCAGGCTTATGCATGGTTTCGCATTCCAAGCCCACTTGAGAGAATGGACACCTACTCCCCCAGGGTCCCAAGAGGTGTCTGATGCCTGCAGGAGGGTGCCAGCGAGCTGCAGGGAGTGGCCTGGATGAAGGTGCTGCCTTCCACTACCCACACCAGCACATCCTTGGAAAACATTTGCTCCATGCCAAAAAGAGCATTTCTTATTCCAATACAAAGAGTCATTTTGTGGGTGACACTAATCTGAGTGGTGTGGTTGATGCTCTAGTGGGAATGGATCCATCCAGTGGGACCTGGGCAGGCTGAAGAAGTGACCCCATGGGAACCCCATGAGATTCAACAAGGCCAAACACAAAGTGCTGCACATGCATTGGAGCAATCCCCGGTATCAATCTAGGCTGGGGGGCGAAGGGATCTAGAGTAGCCCTGCAAAGGGTTGGAGTTGTTCAGCCTAGAGAAGAGAAGGCTCCAAGAAGATGACAGAGCCCCTTCCAGTGCCTAAAGCAGCTTCAGGAGAGCTGGAGAGGGACTTGGGACAAGAGCCTGGAGAGACAGGACTAGGGGGAACGGCTTCCCACTGGCAGAGGTCAGGAATATTGGAAAGGAATTCTTGTCTGTGAGAGTGGTGAGGCCCTGGCACAGGTTGGGCAGAGAAGCTGTGGCTGCTCCATCCCTGGGAGTGTCCAAGGCCAGGTTGGACAGGGCTTGGAGCTCCCTGGGCTGGTGGAAGGTGTCCCTGCCCATGGCAGGAGGTGGAACTGGATGATCTTTAAGATCCCTTCCAACCCAAACCATTCCATGATTCTCTGGCCCAGCCAGAGCTCTGGTTTCCATTGGCCTCTTTAGGTTTCCACACCTGACTTTTAGATGCCTAAATTGAAGAATATGAATCCCACCTTTAAAACCTGGAGCATTCCAGGGAGCTGCAGAAATGTTTTCAGCACACCTGGGGCAGCAATAAGGAAGAATGGTGTTGTAAGAGCTAATGGGCAGGTACAAGTTGTCTTTACAGAGGCAATAATTTTTAAAGATACACTTTATGTGTCTTGCAAGGCCAGTCTTGCATATCTTCAGTTTCTCTTAATCAAAGTTACAAAAAGTGAACACCTAAGAGCTTTCTTCACACATCACAGGTGGTGGTGAAAAATATCAACACAGAAAGAAGATACAGATCACAAAAATTCTCCAAGTGCACAATTCAGGACATTTAAAAAGCCATCTGATACTATCACCTCGTATTTTATTTTCCATTATAACCTGTCCTGAGGTAATGGACTCACTATAATTTATTGAGGTTCACGGAGGGAAAAAAAGATTGTAGAACAGGAACTATCCTGTCATGAAATCATCTATTTTCCATGGGCTGCATCTCTAATATCTTAATCCTTTTGGAGCTGCTGGCTGTTTGGTGGCAGATAAGTCAGAGGCTGTGGGAACTGGGCTTTGCACCTGAAAACTGAATTTTAATGAACTCTGCAGCAGAGCAGGCACAAAGAAGATACCATCACTTATTCCATTTTTCAAGCTCTGCTAAACTCACCTCAGGACTTCATTTGAAAAGTTGGGCTTGTTCTTGAAAGAAAGGAGGAAAAAATACCCTGCAAAATCACTTTGAAAGCGAGCTGAGGGTTCTTCCTCAGCTTCAAAGCGTTTGTATATGCTCTTTATTGATGTGAGACAGCACATTGCCTCGGTCTGCACAGGCTGCTGATGACACCAGGCTTTTCCTCAGCTCACAGAGGAAAAGATGCTTTCAGGGAGGAGTTTCAGCTCGGGGTATCATTTTGGCAGGGGCTCCCACAGCTCCCTTTTCTGCACGTGAAAGGGATTTTCTCAGCGCTTTCTTCTTCACGTCCCACGTTGCTGTCTTGGCCCTGAACAGCAGCGGTTTAGTCACATTTGGGGAAGTGTTGCAGTCTAATGGGGTGTGACAAATAACAGAGGGCAGAGGTGCTGGAAAAAGGGAGGGCTCTTGATAACCCATCTGTGTAACTCAGGCAGTAATTGAGGCTCCACTCGGTTGGAAATTTAAAGGAGGGGAAAAAAATGTTTTAAAAACTCTAGCACAGGTAACATATTGAGGCAAAGATTATCTGAGTTCCTTTCTTTTCTATTATTTATTTAATAAAGGTCTGCCAGCTCCTTTTGCCTTCAGTGTGAATGTTACATTATTCAAGAGTGCAGCCTTTATGTTACTTATGCCTTTTAATAAATAAAAGGGCAAAATCAGAACATTATAACTCTTGTAGAGAGGACATGCCATTATTATTTCTCCAGAAAGTTTTTATTCTATCCAGAAAATCTTCAGCAATGCCTGGTTTTGACAAACCCCTATGTTTTCTCCTTTCATTCCAAGCCTGGCTAGCTCAGGGTGTTCCACCTTGCACCTTTCTTCCATAGAGAGCATCTCCTGCCCATGGCCCTGTCCCTCCTCAGCCTCCAGCAGTGGTTTGTCCCTTCTCCCACTTTAAGAAGATTCTGGGGAAGGGATTTGACCACCAATCCCTTGATTGTCATCCATGTCACAGCCCCTGCACAATCATCAGAAAAAGCTGATGGCAGAAGTTTGGGGGAAGCAGAGAAGGAAGGGGACCATGTCTCAGGTGTTTTAATGCAACAGGGACAGATAAGGGCAAGGCAGAGAGATATTTGATTAGGTAATTCTACCTTTTCAATCTAAAAAAGGCACTGTTCTCTATCAACTCTGATGTGCCTGGTTCTTGCACCGATCTGCTCTTCTTTCTCTGCTGATTTCTGGGAAATCACAGGCACCACCAGTGCTGAATTTCGGGGAGTGGTGTAGCTGGAAGCTGCATGTTTAAATGAAATATTTCGGTGCCATTCATTCCCAAAGGTGCCTGCTCTGAGGTTTTGGGCTCCACACACCTTTGCACAGCTGCTCTGCTCTGCTCCATCCTGCAGATACAACTCCTGTGGTTCTACCACCTGCTTTTCTCTCTTCCCCAGGTTGCAGGAGGCAGTGGGACAACATCACGTGCTGGCCCGAAGCAGAGGTGGGAGAAGTCGTGGTACGGCCTTGCCCAAAGTACTTCAGATTCCTCACCTCTTTTCTCGGTAAGCAAATCCCAAAAAATGGGTTTGTGGCTTCACTGCCAGTGGGGTTTCACATCATAGCCCAGGGGAACCTCTGTGGGAGAATCAGAGGGAGAAACAAGCCCTTTGAATGAGGTCAAGGAGGTTTCCCAGCCCTACATGAATGCCCAGACCATCAGAGCATCCTCCCTGTCCTCCAGCACCACCCACTGTGGACCATAGGGGTGCAAAAAGGACTCCTGGTGAAATCCAATAATATGGATGTTGTGCAGTGAAAATTGAATCAAGCAGTGGAACAGTATGTTTGTTGTACAAAATGAGCGGTTTAGCACGATCATTAATTAAGTCTCTGACAGAAAATAAACAGGCTGAAACTGCACAGAGTGGGTTGTTGGGGTTTTTTTTTTCCTGCTGAAATGACAAATTTGGCCACAGGCCACGAAATTTAACCTGACAAATAATAGGCAGGGAAGGTTAATGGAGAAAGTATCTTAAATCACTGTTTGGGGTGATTGGGTGTTTGGGAAGCTTTCATTTCAAACTCAGGTCTCAAGGGGCTGTGCAGCAACAGGACTGTTTGTCTCCTGGTAGTAGTTTATACTCATTTTTCACTCTTTTTATTAGAGTAGCCCTGCAGGTCCCCATGGAGGATTAAGCTCTTTTGCACTGGAGCTTTTGCATCAAGCTGCTAAGTCTCCACTTTCAGAGCCTTGCAGTCCAAACACACGTGAAGGATAAGAATGGGAGCAAGGACAAAATCTCCTCCTGCTTACCAGGCCAGGGCACTGCACTCATTAACCAGCACATGCTGATTGCATGCCTTGCCCAAGGCCACGCCAAAAATTCTTTGCAGACCCAGAAGGAAAATTCAAAATCCTGACTTCCTGTTTTTCCAAAATTCCCCAGTAGTTCATCACTCCTGTGTCAACACCCAGGGCAAACAGGCAGAAGCTGCTGTAATATCCCATCTTACAGGACAAGCCCCCTGTGCTTTGGCTCAGCCATGTGGGATAATTGCCTGCTTTGTTCCTGCTTTGTGCCCTTTCCCCAGCACAGCATCCACTCGCTGGGGTTTGGAGACCCAGCAGAGTTAGTTAAACTGGAAGAAAAAAACTCTTTTAAGGAGTTTTTCTAACACAGCATCCCGTCAGAGGAGAGCAATCAGGAAAATATTGTATATATGTGATTATATGTATAGGTCAAGGGTTAGATCAGGCTGTCCAGGGAAGGGGTGGATTCGTTGTCTTTGGAAGTGCTCAAAAATCTGGAGGTGGTGCTTAGGGACATGGTTTAGTGGTGGACCTGGCAGTCTTGGGTTAGTGGTTGGACTTGATAATTTTAGAGGTGTTTTCTAACCTTAATTATCCTACGATTCCATTTTTTATACATATATAAGCATATAAATTGTTGTGGCCACGTTGAACTTAAGCTAAGGAAAGTGGGGTGCCTTTAATTCTGTGGGAGGATGGACTTCTGAGAATCAATAAACTTGCCCATTCAGGTGCAACTACTGTTGTTCTCTGAGATGTCCTGGTCTCCAAATTCCCCTACAGAAAGGTGAGGATCTCCCACAGTTTGTGTGTCATTGGATCTATCAGGTACTTAAGAGTATCTCAAAAAGGTGGGAGTTGGCCTGTTCTCCCAGGCAACTGGAGACAGAACAAGAGGAAACAGCCTCAAGCTGCTCCAGGGGAGGTTCAGGTTGGACATCAGGAAGAATTTCTTCCTGGAAAGGATTGTTAAGCATTGGAATGGGCTGCTCAGGATGGTGCTGGAGTCGCCATCCCTGGAGACGTCCAAGAAAAGGCTGGACGTGGCACTCAGTGCTCTGGGTTCAGTCGACATGATAATGATGGGTCACAAGTTGGACTTGATTTTGGAGGTCTTTTCCAACCTTAATGACTTTAATTCTGTGAAGGGAACAGTTCCCATTCTGGAGAAGCCCAGACTTCACTAAGAGCACTGAGAGCATCACTTGGCTCTCCATGCACTTGTGTCAATGTGCCAACAAAGAGCCTCAGACACAGCCAAGCCATGGCCCTTCCCTGCACAGCCCCAGGGCCAACAGCATTCCAGGGGGGAATTCACATTGCCTTGGATGAGTTTCCTTTAGTTTAATGTCATTTTCTGCCTCTGACTGTCATCCAGGGATTCCAGTCCCTGCAGAGCTGGATGGTTTTTACAAGTGCTTGGAGTGATAGAACAAGGGGGGATGGCTTTAAAGTGACAGAATGCAGGATTAGATTAGATATTAAGAAGAAATCCTTCCCTGTGAGGGTGGGCAGGTCCTGGCACAGGTTGGGCAGAGAAGCTGTGGCTGCCCCTGGATCCCTGGGAGTGT
>JAWWEE010000034.1:163377-185584 GCA_035221455.1 Xenops minutus | reverse complement strand
GTCCAAGGCCAGGTTGGACAGGGCTTGGAGCAGCCTGGGCTAGTGGAAGGTGTCCCTGCCCATGGCAGGGGGTGGGACAAGATGGCCTTTAAGGCCCCTTCTAACCCAAAACATCCCATGATTCTGTGGTTACTTCTGCTTCTGCAAGGACACGGGTCTCACCTGGAACCTGGGTAAACTATCCAAGCCGGGGAAGTCCTCAATGTCACCTGTGCCAATGTTGAAGCAAGCTCCATGCCAGGGACACCGCACTCTTCCTTTGGACAAAACCCCTGCAGGAAACACGGCAGAGCTGGGTTGGTGCTGCCCTCCAGCTGCCTCCTGTTCTCTGGGATGGCACCTCTCCTACAGGACACATGGTAGCTGATGTGGACCTGAATGGGCTACAGTGGAGTTCTCTCAACTGGCATACTGGACAGGTTCAGCTGTTTGGAACGAGCTGAGATCCTATATGAGTGATCCCTTCTAAAATGCCCTGAATGGCATTGTCCCCTAGCATCTCTGAGCACAGCTACCAAAGTTGTCTGCTCTGCCTGGGATGTGATCTCCAGCCAGGATGAGGCTGCCGTCTTCAGAGTCTCAGTGTCATCCTTTTAAGCCCCAGTAGCACCCAGAGCAAGTGGTGCCTCAGACTATCATTGATTTAGGGCATGTGTGTTCCAGAGCAGACCCTGACACAGCAAGGTGCCTGCAATACACCTGAAATGCACAGGCATGCCCAAAGCCATGTGTTCATTTCTCCAGGTGTTTGCTCAGAGGCTGCTACCTTGGACTTTAACTTTCTCTGCTACAACACTGGGGCAGAGCATTGGCTACCATGTGGCCATAGACTGGTATTGAGCTTGTGCCTCTGCTTGCTGAGGCACAGCAGTGCCATGTCTCATCACTGCCATGTGTGGGGATGCAAGGGCAGCACCTGCACTTACTGCTGCAGCAAATTCCCCAGTGAGATCCCTGTGTGACAGCCAGTCTGAGGAAAGTACTCACACGCCTCTGAAAGGACAGGTGAACTCTCACTTCGAAGGCAGCATGGGGCTCTTCTGCCTTGCTCAACAGGCTGCTTGCCCCAGGTCAGGGGCTGAGAGCATGGCTGCTACACCCAGGAGTGCTGCTGGGCCAGCAATGCCCAGAGGACTCTCAGCAGAATGCTCCACTGCCTTCCACAGCATCCCACCTCTAGGAGTGTCCCCTCAGTTTGGGTGATGCACGTCAGCACACAGACAGGCCAGCACTGTCTGCTGCTGTTGCTTAGGTTCTGTGCAGAAACCTGCATAAAACCCGTGCTGAGAAAGTGCCAGGATGCATATTTTTAATGCCAAAATGGGAAACCATTACACCTCATCCCACTGCGGTCAATAACATGAGCAACATTCTTCTTGCTAGTGAAAGGATCTCATCAACCCGAAGAGATTTCTTCTTCCCCCTAAAAAGGATCTTGATTTACAGTCACCAGCAGAAGTCCCAGCCCTGTGAGCAGCAGCGGCAACTAGGGTCAACTGCAAACCAGAGTTGTGACAAAGCATTCTGGGAAGGTTTGTGTAACTCCAGCTTGCTGCCTGTGCCTTCCCCAAGCAGAAGATGCCCAGGTGATGCCAAGTGTGTGGTACAGAACTGTTCGGTTGCTGGCAGCACAGCCAGGTGAACAACGGGCTCCCCTTGGCCCACCCTCTGATGCCCTCAGTTGCTCTCCCAGGACATGATGCAGACTAACCTTTGACCAGTGGAGCCCCATAGTGGGGACACTTGTGTCCCACGGCGTGGAATTCGCCACTCTCCTTGATGAGCAGAGCCTTTCCGCAGCCTAGGTCCACTTCCCGCATCCTGGGGAGCAGGAATATGGAAACAGATGGCAGAGCATCCACCTTGCAGCAGATGCCACCCTCTCACACTACGACTCAGTCCTGGTCCTGCCAGGCTCCCTGCCTCCTTCAACTTGCTCACCACTAGCTCCAGGTGACTACAGGTGTGGGTAATTCCTTGTCACCAAGCCAGTTTTGGAGGTGGCTCTATTGTCCCATCCTGGGGCACATCCAAGCTGGGCCATTGAGTGGCAGCATCCTCATCCATCACTGTGTCAAGAAGGGGCCCAGAGTGCCTCTCCAGCTGCTGGGGAAGCTTATAGTGGGAGGAAGAACCCAAACTGGTTCTACGGTGACATCCCCTCCCCTCCTGACCTCACTGGCAGAGCAGGTTTGTGTTCAGTTTTTCAAAGCAAATATGACTCAGAGTTGAAAACCAGGAGAGGCAACTCTGACGCTTGAGGTCTGCCTCCCACAGCTCAGGGGTTTGTACTCTGGTCCTGGCCACGTCCCAGGGTCAACAACATGGGTCACCTTTGTCCTGATAAATCCCTTAGGAGAGCAGACACTTGCATGTGACCTCTTTAATGTTTCCCTTAGCTGTTTTTGCAGAGTGAAGCTCACACAGTGACCTCCCACGGGCACCAGGCTACTAGCCCCACCTGTGCGTCACCAAGAGGCTTCACCTCTTCAGTGCCGCTGGGTTCAGCCCTGCTCTGCACAAGAGCCAACAAACCTCAAGCCATTCCCTTGGAGGGGTTCAGGTTCTCTTTGAAATCTTCCAGTTGCTGACAGAACAAGATGTAGTGGTCTTAAACTAAAAGAAGATCAGTTTAGATTACATGTAAGAAGTTTTTACAATGAGTGGTGAGGCACTAGTACAGGTTTCCCAGACAGCTGGTGGATGCCCCATCCCTGCAAACATTCAAGGAGAGATTGGACATTGGTTTCAGGTTGGACCTTGGACCTTCATTTGGTTTGTTCAGCCTGGAGAAGAGGAGATTGAGGGCAGACTTATCACAGTCTGCCATCTGCAGCTTCCTCAGGGGGAGCAGCACAGGGGCAGCACCAATCTCGGCACTCTGTGACCAGTGACAGGCTTTGAGGGAATGGCTGGACTTGTGTCAAGGGAGGATTAGGTTGAATATCAGGAAAAGGTTCTTCCCCCAGAAGGCTGTCAGGTACTGAACAGTCTCCCCAGGGCAGTGGTCATGGCCTGAAGGTTGCCAGAGCTCAAGAATAATTTGGTCAATGCTCTCAGGGAAAGGGTGAGATTATTGGGAATGATCCTCTGCAGGGCCAGGAGCTGGACTTGATGATCCTTGTGGATACCTTTCAACTCAGGATATTCTGTGATTCTATGAAGAACCTGGTCTAGGAGAGAGAGCCCTTGTTTTGCAAGAAGCTGGATATGGAACACAGAACTGCTGTTCCCTGGGAATTTCCTGTCTTCCGTCAGAAAGCCTATCCCTACACAGCTTGATGTTTATCTGGAAATCCTGGTTGCTCCTGTTGCATGGAGTGGACCACCTCTTCTACAGCCAGCCCTGAGGTCGGTACCAAACACAGCACTGTGCTCACAGCAAAGCCCACCTACTCAAGGTGGCCACTGGCCATGCGTGATCTTGGCATCTTGTTCATGCACACCAAGTTTCAGGGTCTTCGAAGAATAGGACTGACTTTGCATGCTCATTCCTTTTCAGGTAATTTCCCAACTCTATTGCATCACTTGCACCCAGGATACAGACACACTTGTCCCACTGTTTCACACCCATGGAGATGAGAATGGGGCTCAGCCCACCAGAACTCCTGTCACACCTTCAAACCCACCTTGGACAAGACTTTGGGGAGGTGCCTGCTCCACCTGCATCAACTATCTAATGACAAATGCTCAATTTCCCAATTTTCTTGCCAATTTTGTGATTTCCTTGCCATCTTGGGTGAAAACCAGCAGAGTTCAGCACACCTGCCCTCCAGAGCTGTTTTGTCCTAGTAACTTGGCTGCCTTGTTCCCTAGTGATGCAGCCCTGCTCCCTCTACATGCAGGACACTTGGTGCTTGGAGTTCTTCCCTCAGCACAAGGGGAACAGAGCAATACAAGTTCTGCTGCATTCCTCAGCTGATAAAACCTGTTTAGTGACAACCATAACGCCCTGGGAAGATAAGATAAGTGAAAGAGTTTACAGCTTACCCAAGGAACTGTGTGAGCTGAGAGAGTTCACACCAAGACCTGGTGTCTTCAAGGCAGCACAGAGCCACCTGCAAGGCTCCAGCCCAGAGTGATCCTGCACTCACTCCAGAGCAATCCAGAGAAGGATTTCCACTGCCCTGCACCCTGCTAAGCTGTTTACTCAGTTGGGAATTTGTCCTGTTGCCCCACTCCGCCCCTCACTTGGGAAGCACCAGCTAAAACTCAGCTCTAGTTAGCAAAGAACCTTTGCTTGAGAGCTGTGGGAGCACTGGGAGCTGTTTTCTGTCCCTCCAGTCAGCCTGCTGGGTGGCTGGCTGGGTACAGCAGCACTGGTTTATCCTCCAGTATCTTTTACTGGTTCTGCTGAGGTCATGCTGGTACCAGAAAGACAGAAAGGGTGGGCAGAAAGCATACCCTGTGCGTGCAGACTTCACTAACACAACACAGTTATGCCCCAATCCTCGTTCCAGCACCCTGCACTGCTGCCGTGCCAATGCACGCCCCTGCCCAGCACATTCCTTGAGAGAAGCATCCTGGAAAATCCCTCTGGGTACCAAAGCAAGGGGGCTCCTTTGGCCTGGCCCATTGCATTACACGAGCTGTGGGACTGTCTCACAGCACTTCCCTCTTAACATGGACTCAGCCTGCTAGAAAATGGCTATTCTCAACCTCAAATGCCCAATAGTGGCACATCTGCTGCCACAGTTGCTAGCATGTTTCAGCAGCTGATGCACATGGGACTGCAGTGTGGGCCCAGTTCCCAGATGATGCCAGTTCCTAGTCCTGGCTTGAGCTGAGGAGCTCCCTGCTGTGGTCACCTGCAGGCATGTATGTTCTCATGGGCTGCAGCCAGCTCCTCCTGACCTTCCCCACAGTCAGCAGAACTCTCCAAATCTTTTCATCGACCACACTGCCTGCTTCCCAGTCAATCTAGCTATTCACAGAATCACAGAATCTCAGGATGGTTTGGGTTGGAAGAGACAGTAAAGACCATCTCATTCCACCCCCTGCCATGGGCAGGGACACCTTTCACTACACCAGGCTGCTCCAAACCCTGTCCAACCTGGCCTTGGACACTTCCAGGGATGGGGCAGCCACAGCTTCTCTGGAAAACCTGTGCCAGGGCCTCACCACCCTCAGAGGGAACAATTTCTTCACAATATCCCATCTAATCCTGCCTTCAGGCAATGGGAAGCCATTTCACCTTGTCCTGTCATTCCAGGTCCTTGTTCCAAGTCCCTCTCTAGCTCTCTTGGAGTCCCTTTAGGCACTGGAAGGGGCTCTAAGGTCTTCTTGCAGCTTTCTCTTCTCCAGGCTGAACACCCCCAGCTCTCCCAGCCTGTGTCCAGAACAGAGGGGCTCCAGCCCTCAGAGCATCTCTGTGGCCTCCTCTGGACCTGCTCCAGCAGCATCATGTCTTTCCTGTGCTCAGGACCCTAGAGCTGGAGGCAGGACTGCAGGTAGGATCTCACAAGGGCAGACCAGCCTAATTTTCCTATATCCTTGCCCTGGGGCACTAAAGCAGAACACGCTCTTCTTCTAGTAATACCGCAACATGAAGTCAGCAAACACAGAAGCCTCCATGACACTTGGTGTTCAGGCATTAGGCTACATCTTGACCTTGGAACTGGACCCTTACTGTGCAACCAGTATTTCCTAGGATAGTGTCCCTTTTTTGTTTCACTTCACCTTTGGGGCAATTCCATTTGCTGCCTATGCTCTGCCCGGGGTCCTCTCCAGCTTTGCTGTCACTGCTCACCTGTGCAGGAGGTAGCAGGTCACCCATCATCTCTCAGGGTCAACACTGCAACCACTCTGCTTGGCCTCCATTCCAGAGCATCTCCACTGACTTCTCACCCCCACATCTCACTGGAGGAGGACATTTGCCTCCAGGTCTCAATGGCCCTCCAGCACTTCTCTGGGCTCAGCAAAGCTGGAAGAGTCCTGGAATCCTGAATTGGAAGGGACCCATAAGGATAATCGAGTCCAACTCCAGACCCTCAAACAGGACCACCTAACAATCCCACCATGTGCCTGAGAGCATTGTTCAAACACTTCTTAAACTGTCAGCCCTGGGGCTGTGACCCCTGCTCTGGAGAGCTTGTTCAGTGCCTGAGCACCTTCTGAGGGAAGAACCTTTCCCTAATATCCAGCCTAACCTCCTCCTGACATAACTCCAGCCATTCTGTCTCTGACCACAGAGAGAAGAGATCGGTGCTGCCCCTCCACTGCCCCTTGTGAGGAAGCTGCATACCATGATGAGTCTCCCCTTGGTCTGCTGTTTTCTGGGCTAAAAAAGCTGTCATGGTTTAGGAATCGTTTTTCCCAATTTAGTGCTCCCACTAAAAAACCCACATTGTTCCTCACTTCCCCCTCTCTCCCCCCCCTCCCTCCTGCAGCTGGCTGGAGAGAAGAATTGGAGGCACAAAAGTTGAAGATCATGAGTTGAGATAAGAAGAATCTACTGCAAAACACCAATGAGAACAGAAAACCAAGAGTAAGAGCATCAATATTATTAACAAATGTATACAAAAGAGAGAATGATTCACATGCAAAAATGCTCACCATGGAGTTGGACCTGACCTCAGCCTACAGCTCCTTCCAGCTCAGGACTGGCATTAGCCAAACCACTTCCGCAAACTCAGAACCAGCATTATTGCCACACTTGCTCAGCTGGAAGGAACCCCTTCTCCTTGCAAGAAACTCCCCTCCCCTGTCCCCATAAATGACATTAAGTGGTATAGAATAACCTCTGGGTCCTGCTTATGGTCCCTCCTGGCTACTGAAAAAATTAACCCTGTCCTGGAAGGAACCAGGACACAGTCCAAGTGACCTTCTCATCACCTGAAGATGTAATCCAACAGAGAGCAGTGCATCCTTTTGTAGAATGGTCAAATACATAAATTTCCACTACAATTAAAAAAAACCCAGTTCACTCCTGGATGAACTTCCCTAATAAGAAGAATTTATAGCCCATGAAGCCCCTAAAGCTGAGCACAAAGTACCCTGCAGTGCACAGATTCTTCTAGGATATTATCACAATCAAAACTTCAATTTAAAGTAAACAGCTGCCAAACTCCTGGCGTGACCCACGCACCTGACATTGCTCCCTCACTGGAACAAAAGGTATTCCAAACTATTTTCTTCCATATATGGACAGAGCCTGCAGAGATGTCAGCCATCAGCTGGATGGAACCTGTACTTCTACCCCAGAAAAGAGGCACCAGCCTGTAAAGCACAGTGGCTGGGACAGACACTTTTTAGACTTCAGAAAACTCTTAAATCAGGACACTGAATGTGCCCAGCTGAAGTGTGTTCCCATTTGCAAAAGATCTGAAAAACTGAATCCTTAATGAAAGAGCAAATTGATGAGCTCAGCTCAAGAGCCAGGCACTGCAGCCCAGACAGAGCACATGCCCTGCCCCATCAGCTCCCCCCATGCACTTCTTGTACTACTTTGTAAAATCACATAAATTTATAGAAAATTGTCTGGGTTGGCTAACACAAGCTGAGCAGAGCCTCCTGAGAAATTCTGCTACAGAACATCACCTCTTTCTGAGATGAGTCCCATCACAGACCATGCAGAGAACAGCAGATCTGGTAAAAAACAAATGTCACTTGTCTGTAATGTCCTTTTTTAAGATAAAAAAAAAGTTTATTTTACTGAGTTAAATTATCATTTCCAAACGCTCTAAGGAATGACATGGTGTTCAGATTGGCTTATAAGGTCTCTCAAGTTTTAAATGCTAAAAGTTTAGGCACTTACTGTCCATTCTCCAGGTCCTTCACATGGCACACAGATGCTTCCACCATGTCCTTGGGGTTATGGTAGTGATTGCTGGCAATTGGGTGCTCCTCGAGGTGGTAGTGCCGGGCAGTTCCATTAACTTTGTAGATCATGGGGCTGGCTTTCCCATTGGGTGACATCTCCTCCTTGCTTCTCTCCTTCTCGGGTATCACAACTTCAATTTTCACTTCCACTGCAGCAACAAACAGAAATCTTTATTAAAATGAAGCCATAATTTAGCTGCCGTTCTGTCTCTTCCTCCACTCCCAAACTTAGCAATGAGCTGATGGACATCGGAACAGACATTTTTTGTTGGCTGGCCCAGGAAGATACAACATTTAACATCAAACTTGGTTTGATTACCTGAGTCCATTATCCCTCTGTTCTTTCTCCATCAGGCACTTTGCATCCATAAAGTACATATTTTGGTAAGCAGATATGAGTCATTGGTGCAAAACAACCCCTCAGCCACAGTTCTTGTCCTGTTTAGTGGGAAACAGCTTCAGGCAGCTTCATGTGAGGCATTCCAAGGCCTCTGGGGCTCAGGCAAGACTTCAAACAACCCTTTAATTGTTTGTAGGTAACGTTAAGTGAAAGAGAAAGCCAACACTGCATGAGGCATGAAGCTGCTTCATTAGATGGAGACCAATTAATACAGAACTAAAAATACCAATATTGTTTCCACATGAGGTTTTGAGTATAGAGTGACTCTTCAGCATCAGGTAAGAGAAGCCAGGATGGTCCATTTTTCTCATGTGTACACTACTGAACAGGTCTGACAATAAACCATCCCTGTCCTGGGCACCACGGTACCCAGGGACACAGGGGGCTCTCCTCAGCCACCCAGATGAGGACATGCAGAAGGTACTTGTGAGGGTGGGCAGGCCCCGGCACAGATTGCCCAGAGAAGCTGTGGCTGCCCCAACCTTGAAAGTGTTCAAGGCCAGGTTTGATGGGGCTTGGAGCAACCTGGTCTAGTGGAAGGCATCCGTGCTCATGGCAGAGTTTGGAATGAGGTGGTCTTTAAGCCCCTTCCAGCCCAAACCATTCTGTCACTCTATGTTCATCCAAGCTCCCTGAAGGTCAACACTCACCCATCCTTGTCACTCATCCACCCAGCTGCACTCCCACCCACCGCCCCATGCCCAGGGGGCCAGGCTGGGCAGAGAAGCAGCACAGGACGTCACTGATGAGCTCTCACATCACAAAATGGAAAATATCGCTTTATCTCCTAGGGACTTCATAAAGCTGAAGTCATTAATATTAATAATAAACCCCAGTGAGTTCTACAGCGAGCCAGAGGGAAGTGTTGGAGACTGGTGAAGTGTCTCAAGCACAAGGGAGATCACTGAGCTTTGCCCATCTCATAAATGTCATGAACAGGAAAAGTTGTGCAGAAGATAAAAATTAAAAACTAAACAGGTTAAGGAAAGGCAAAACAAGGGTAGAAACAAGTCCTGCAGCAAGAGAAGGGCACTGGGTCCTTATAGCCTCATCTGTTATCCCAAAACTTTTATTGCAAGAACATTGAGATAAAAACAGAAGAACAAGTCAAGAGGAAGGTGGAGAAAAGCAACTGGCCATGGCCACTCAGGCACTGGAGGCAGGCAGCTGTCTCAGAAGTCCTGCAAGTTTCTGCTGTTTGTGCCAGCTCAGCAGGGCAAGGGATGGTGCAGCTTTTTGCCAAAGTGCCAAACCTCTGCACTCACCAGGGCAGGATTCACCGGGGGTACTGATCCAGGAAAGTGATTTTCTGTGTATGAATGCTGAACTAACAGAAAATGTCAACTTCTGTTGAAATGTTGCAGCTGCAGGAGTTAATGCAAACTAACAGGGACAACACCGTGCATTAAAAACTTAAGTGCAAATCTACTCCTGGAGCTCTAGAAAAGCAGCCCAGTTGCTGCAGGTACCCAGTGGAGAGGCTGCTCTCCATAAGAACTGCTTTCCTAGGGCACTAGGAGAAGCACACATGGATTTTCCAAGACAGAGTCAGGAAATATAATGAATGCCCATTTATGCCAGTTCCAGTAAATACTTTTAGCCAAAGGAACAGGAGGCTCATATCATATAATTTCATAGTCAATCATTTATCTGCAGCCAGACTGCGGAGCCAGACCACATTGCAGCATAAGACCAGGCTGGCACCAGCAAAGCTGGCAGCTCTGAACCCTAACAGTGACGTTGATATCAGTGAATTCATCCTGCAGAGAACAACCCCCATGTCTCATTTGGCTAATGACCCAGGGCTTTCTTTTCCAGAGCACATTTGGGCCAGGTGAGCACCTGGAGTGCCCATTGATCCACAGGCATATGAATCTGCAGGAATGAAGACGGAAATGTAGGTCTGCTCTCTTCACTTCTTTCTCAGCCAAAAAAACATATGCAGGAAGCAGCAGGTCTCTGGCACCAGTATGCAACCTGGCACTGCTTGGCACTCACTGGCACTGCTGGACAAATGTCCAGAGGAAAAGAAAAAGAGGTATAAAGTCTTTCCCCCTCCTATTTCAGGCCCCACACTTCACCACTTGCATCCGTGGGAGGCAATTCCCACTTGTCTCTCACCAACACTTTATCCCTCCATCTCCTGCTTCTCATCCCTGTAAGCCCCTATATGGGGTGTCCCTCTGGCCTGAAACCTGCATTCCTGAGGCATGATCCCTCCAAGAATCCAGGGCTCAGCAGCACCCGAGCTGATCCAGCAAACTGCTTCAGTTGCCATCAGGGAAAAGATGCTTAGCCCTGCTCTCCCTCTCCAGATAATGTGTCAGCAAACGCCACACTCCCAAAAACCAGGAGGGAGGACTTGCCAGCCAAACCTGGGGGCATCCTCAGAGCCAAGCTCAGGCCACACAGCCCACAGCACCCTATCCACCAGTGTGCAGCATGCCTGGGAAGGGAGCACATTCCTTACTAAACACATCCTCTGAGCAAGGGCAAAGCCCACTCCCAGATATTCCATGCACAGTAGAGTGGCTGCTTTGCCCTACCATAGAGCACTGAGCCCAGCAGAAGAAGAATAATCACAATTTGTAGGTTTTGAAGCCACTCTCCCACACCTGGTGCAAAGATGGTGCTGCCACAGCTCACATAGAGCTGCCGCTGGTGCACGACAGTCCCCATCACCCTGCCCTGGCTGTGCTCCGGGAGTGGGTGCTGGGATCCCACACCAGCTGCCAGCTGGCAGCTCATCCCCAATGCATCACACACTCGAGACAAACCCAAGTTAAAAATTATGCAGAGATTGAGAACTGGGCCTTCAGAAGATGATCTGGCATCAAGGGACTGCAGCACTGGAGATAACAGCAGATTACTTCACTGCTTGAACACAAGCTCTTAATTAAACACTGAAATATAAGGACAGGGATAGGCACTGCAGCAGCAGCCAGATCGCGGAGCTGCCCAGTGGTATAATCAGCACAGCTATTTAGGGAAGCAGGACTCCACTCCCCAAAGCTCTTGTACTACTCATCTGCTCATCAAAAAATTACATGTGTGCAATGCCAAGGTTATCTTGAGGGTGCTTAGGAGACTAAGGGTCTCTCTTGGACATAAGGAGATGGAGCAGGTAAGGACCTTGTGTCCATCTTTAAAAAGTGCCTGAATAAATTCTGTTGACTTCAAGCAGCATCTCAAATATTCCCTTCATGTGGAAACAGCATTGATGGAGCAAATAGCTCTATTCTGTCCCTGCTTTTTATTTGGACAGGGAATAGGTGGATTCTTAGGAATAGTAAAGTCCAGTACTCAGCTCTAATGGTGTACAATTCTCACATAAAACAGCTGTAAAATCCCTTTGCTAGAACAATCACTATCCTCAAATACCTCTGTTTACCTCCCTGCATTTGCAGGTTTTATAACTGCAAGATGAAGCCAATACAGTCAGTGCTGAGCGACTGAGGGGCTGTGGAAGGCTTGTCCAAAGCCTTTTTGAAGATGGCTAATCCAAACGAGAGCTGAGGGATGGAGGTGCATTGCAGGGTGGCATTTTCAGTCATTTGGACCAGCTATGCAAATAGAGCTCTCCATGAAAATCCGCAGTTCAGGAAGGACATCCGCAGAGTGTTGGAGTTCCAACATTGGTCCAAGATGTTTTGCTGATGGGATACAAATTAAAGTGGAGCTGCCAGCAGAGTTTGTCACAAGTTTAGTCAACAAAGGCATTTATTCCTGGATGTGTTTTCACTCCTCAAACACTTCAAGGAAGGGTATAAACAGGGTTTTCATGAAGAAAACTTACAGGTCACAGTGTCCAATGCCATATTACCTTGGCGATGACTCCTAACCTAATCACGGTACAGGTCAAAAGGGCAGAAAATCACCGTTATTTTCTCTTTCTGCCTTGCATAAAGGCAGGAACCTCACTCCATGGATGCTCAGTGGGTCATAACTTCTATTGCCAGTCCGATCTTTTGAGTCATTCAACCTGAAATCCCCCCTGCTTGAGGCAGTGAAGACAAATTGCCAAGAAAAGGTCCCCAAAAGACATTTGTCCACCCACAAAGGTTACACATGGATGTTGACTGATTTGATAGTGCCACTATCCGATTCCCCTTGCCCTGGGATACAAGCAGTTAACAAGGACAAGGTCACTCTTCAGCTCACTCCTTGGTGGCCAAAACAAGCTGCAGGATGGGAGATGGGAGCTCTCCTTCATGGCAGCTTTGGCAACGCTGACTAGACCAGCCCCTCGTGCACCAGCACTGCTCCCTGGGGTCCTGCGCTGGGTGATGCGGGTGCTGCTGGGTATGAAGAGCGTGGCTGACCCTGTGGTGCCTGCTCATGTCCATCCTGCTCAGGACAAGGCTGAACACTGACACTTCCACACCACCCCTCAATCAGCCAGTTTGCTGGGACAAGTGACACCACAGCCCCTGCCCCTCCCACCTTCCCCCAAATGCACAGAGCAGGTAGCCCACCTAGCCCTGACATGGTGGGACAATGCTGAGAAAGGGGAATATCCTTGATGTCCAGGTGCCTATAGCTGCTTTTCCCACTGGAAGAAGCACACATGGACAAGCTTTGCCAAGATAATAAAATTCCAAAGGCAGAGCAGGCCCAGGACCTGGCCTGCTCCTTCTCAGGTCATTCCCTTCTCAGAGTAAAAAATTAGGGCTGGCCAGTGAGTGATAAAGCTGCAGCAGAAGGTAGGTGTTGGAGCCCCACCTGTGTGTGTAAGGATGGCTGTCACACAAACCTACTCTGGGGCACGAGGAGGGCAGCTCTGCCCCAGGTACAGCAGAAAGGCAGAAGCAGAAGGGTGGTGAAGTATAAGGAGATGGGACCGGGCAGAGCTGCCCTTCTCATGCTACAGAGTCAGCTTCCCTCCCACCTGCCCACCATTCCCCTGGCACTGCTGCAGTCGCCCGCAGCCTCCTGTCTGGGAGTCAGAGAGCCGAGGAATTTGGGGGGATTAAGAGCCCGGTAATCCTCCCTGCGGGAGCTGAGCATTAACATTCCCCCGGCCAGCGTCCACTGCTGACCTACTTCTCCCACAGGCATGGCGGGATGGGGGCTCGGCCTTGGGGGGCAGTCACCTGGTTTGGGCTTGGAGAAGCATCCTCCCATGGCGCCGTGGGAACAGGCAGCGGGCACGGGGCCGGGCAGGTCAGCGGGAGCGCGGGCACATCCTCGCACAGCACGGGGGCACCTCGCGTGTCTCGGCCGAGGCGTCGACCCCACCTGCGCTGGGTAGAAAAGCGCGGTGAGAGCCGGTACCCACGGGAAGGCGGGCGCTGCAGGGAGGGCAAGGCAAACCCGTGACAGCACTGCTGCCTGTGCCCGCGGGAGTGGGCAGCACCGGGACAGCGGGCACACACAGCACAGGGGCACGACCCCCACGCACCCCGGTGACACGACGGACAAGGGGACAACGTGCTGCTGGGTGCACCACGCGGGTAAATTCAGTTATGAAGTTTATAAATTCAATCATCCAAGTTAATTATAAAAACCCTCATATCATTCAATAACTTTTCAAAGCCCTCCCTTTGGGAATTAAAACTCTAAGCACACAGGTCACAGCCTAAATACAATGATTAAACCATAAATACTTTTTAGTCCCTTTCTCCTGTTATTAGCTGATGGAAAAAAGTCTGCTTTATTGCCCACGTCGTGCAAGTTCCCCTATTCCAGTTATGCTCATTCCTGCAGAAATGCCACTGACTTTAGAACAATTAATTATTTAAAGAAAAGGTTTCAATATCAGATCATTTTGCATTAACCTCCCTTTTTTATACTACTAAGACCAATTTTTTAATGTTTTAGATTAAATTGTGTTTCTCTTATTAGCTTTGACTTGGAGTGCTCTCAGATTTGGTACAGACTAAGAATTCAGATAAACCTTCTCAGTTGCATTCCATGACTGAAAACAGCAAAGATTCATCCAACACACTAGCAATAAAATAGTATATTTAATTCATTTTACCCATTCCTACCTGAAGTCAACTGATTTACTATGAGTTTGCCACATATTGTTCAAAAAGCATCCTTGCTGGGCAGGAAATTAAAAACCATTTCCAAATGATATTTTAAGACAGGCAAACTAGGCTTTTCTGTAGCTTAGAAAGTGCCTCAAGATCTTTACAATGAGAAGAAATTCTGCACCTTCTCTCCTTTGCTTAAACTCAAAATATCAGAACTTATCCCTCTGTTTTCAGCTATATCCCTCCAAAACACACTTTCAAACTCCCATTCCATGTATGGTATAACCTCCACCAAGTTCCAGGTGTGTTGCAGAAGCACTTTTAGAGCCTGAAGCATGTTGAATAAGCAATCCAAGCTATAAAGGAACACGAGCCTGGTGCCTTGTACATGGCGCAAAGCAGAGACATGCTATTTGATAATGAGCATTGAGGTTACCAGTTTGGAGCAGACTGTTAACACAGCAAAACCAACACAAGGCTGCCCACAAAGAGTGATCATATGTGTGGACATGTGCAAAGAGGGATCATTAAATGAAGAGGGAAGAGCCAAGAGCTCTTCTCCAAGACCAACCCAGGAAAACAGCAGGACAATGTTTATGCAAGAGCAAATGCCAAAACAATGCCACGTAAGAAAATGCATAAATACACAGGAAGGCTGGGGAGCAGTGGGGAAAAACAGAGTGGAGACATCACATGCAGTAGCTGCTGTACAGCCCTTTGTCAGAACCAGCAGGGAAAAAGGAAAAACAGCTTTGTACCAGGCAAACTCAGTCTTGAGCCTCTGATTTATCACTGATACAGGACAACAGTTTATTATGTAAAACACATAATAAAATATTGCCACAGCTGCCTTAGGAGAAAACCAAGTCCCCCTCACAACGCAGAGCAGCAATTTGCAGTGGGTTTCCTGCAGAAGTGGATGCTGTGGTAGCAAGATGGAGTCACACTCCAGGAGACAAGTGCCCTGGTAGCATTGCAGCATTCCCTTGGGGTGTTACCCATGTGGGGTAGCACAGCGGGGACCTCCAGCTACTGGTCAGACAGTGGAATGGATGGTACAAGAGTGGCTCCCAAATACGCCTCACCAGAGAATCACTTCAACTTCTCCAGCCATGCCAGAGATGCTGATGCAGGACTAGTTTCCAGATGGTCTGGCTTGTTTTAACAGGAACTTGGGGACATGTCAGAGTTCCTGAATGTCAGCCATTCATGTGAGATGCCTTTACTTTGTTTGAACCTTAAAGATGGCAATCTGCAGCCACCCCCTCAGGCCTGCTTCACATCTCCTTATATTCCCACTGATGGCTCCCCCAGGGCCCTTCAGAGGCACTGAGGCACTCACACCTCTTAGAGCAGGTCAAAGGGAAGTGTTTGCTATCAGACGTGGCCCTTCTTCACTCCTGGAGTTCACCAGGTAAAACCAAAATGGCTCTTCATAGGATTTCAGCTGATGCCACCAGAGGAAAGGCCACTGGATGCAGCCAGCTTCAGTCCCAGCAAGGCCATAGAGATTATTCAGAGTCAACTGAGAGCCATGACAGCATCATGTCACTGCTAGCAGCATCCAGAGGTATTGATCTGGAGCTGGATCCTGCAGGAGTCATGCCCAAAATCTCCTCTCTATTAGAAGAAGAAAAAAAGGTCATATATGGCACGATGTAGCTGAACCCAGGATCACCCATAAAACCTTGCCAGGTCCTGAAGGGCAATGCTCTGACCTGCATAAGGTGTCCATGCCACAGTAAAACAGTACATCATCTGTTCCCTGAACAAAGTAACACTCTGTGTCACACAGCTAGACAGGAACACCTTCAGCATCTGCTCAAAGAGGGCAACAAGGACTGGGTTACCAAAAATGAGACAACTGTCATGGCACTGAGGAACATACTGCCCCATCCCTAAAAACTCCAGTGTAAATGAGGAACCAGCCCTGCACCAGGCTGTCTGCAGGATTCCATCACCCACAGAGAGCAGGGCGTGAGCACACAACCAGGGACACCAGTCTGCTCCAAACAGGAGGAACAGGGAAAATAATCCAACAGGAGAAACAGTCCAGTGCTACCGATCCTGAGCATTTCCCTTGCACAGCAGTAAAATATGTAAAATATGGCAACATCAAGTTTCAGTGGGAGTCAGGGATATCAGACCAGACAGTCCACATGGCTTAGCTCAGTGGCCACTGCTCAGAGATGGCCAACAGCACCCACGTGCCATGAGAAGGCAGGGACAGGGAAGGGAGGTGGGGTCACTCCTGCCCACACTTCCCACCAGGCTCAGGCAGCCCATGCTCGGAGCGGGATCCAGAGCCTGCACCACTTCTGAGCAATGCAGTGCTGGCAGAGCTATTATTAGCACTGTGCTTCTGCTTGCTGCGGCGCCCCAGGCTCCTGTTTCAATCAAGTGCTCTGCTGTGACTCCAAAATCTTTTCCAAGCACTAATGTGGCAACTATTTAACTGTATCAGTATATTAGTACACTGTAGGTATAAATAATGCTTTTCCCCTGAACATCATTATGCATTTATTGCCACAGTGTTGTTTCCTCACCTGGCATTCAGGTCCTTCGCATCCAGCTGCAGCATCTGTCAGCATCTGTCCTGCTGCTGGGAATAATCCTGAATTGCCTGCTAGAAATCTGGCACAGATCTGAGCACCAAGCTGTGCCCAGTGACATGGGCATCTCCCAGAGACATCAGTTTGCAATCCAAGCTAGCTCCAGCTGGAGAACTCTGTGGAGCACTGAGCATGGACACACTCATGACACTGCTAATGGAGTCCCCTCAGCCGTGATTCACCTGCTGTGGGAGGGGGCCTTGGTGTATATGGAAACCACCTGTCCTTCTCTTGGGCCAAACCAAGCCAGCCCTGGTGCTGCTGGGGACACAGTTCAGGTTCCCAAGGCTCAGGAATATGATCAGCAGTCCAAGGAAACCAGACAATGATGGAAGCTCTCATCCTACTACCACTAGCAACTAACATCCAGGCTCCCAGGGAGCTCAGGATCATGTGCTCAGCCAGCCTTTCTCCTCTGTTGATTTCCAGGTGCTACTGCCTGGACTGCATCCCTACTACAGCTGGAAATGCCTGAATGATCCATGGGTTCACCAAGCCCAGGACTTTAAGGACTTTTGTCCTCTCCACATAGGTCTCCATCAGAGCTGAGCTCTCTGCTTCCTTCATAGTGCTCTGCAGCAGGATCTGGAGGAAACCTGGGGGAAGTCCTAGCAGAAAACCTGGCAGAGCACCTGGAAAATCTTTGAGGAGGTTTTTGAAGAACCACTGTAATTCACAGTGACTATGTGGGACATCTGGAACGTGCTCTGTTCCCAAGGAAATTACTTCTATCTCTTCATTGACATCACCGTTCTGGAGGAGCAGGGCTGCAGATCCATGGAAAACCAAGGTCCACAAAAGTGAGGATGAGAAGGTCTCTTCTAGGACACACATCAGAATCAAAAAGCAGAGGTCAGCAAAAGACACCTCCCAAGGAAGGCATTCTATCAGGATGGGGAGGAGACCTTTCCAGGGGTCGAGGCAAGAATTTCTCAGCATTGGAGGACTGATGTGCCTCTAGTAGAGGAAGGGAAGGGGTTGGGCACTCATGTTGTCTCCTGAAGCCATGGCAGCCCCAGGGGTCCAGGCGCAGGGCTTGCACACATACTCAGGGAACAGCTCCTTGCCAGTTTTGGGTCAGAAAGGAGTTTTTCCCTTGGAGATTGGTGCAGGTGTCAGGGGGTTATTGCCTTCCTCTGCAGCTCTGAGTATGGCCCCTCGCCAGGGCTCCTTGAGGCCATTTCTGGCCAGGGATTCCCTGCTGTGGCAGGGCCAGGAGTCAAGCTGTGTCTGTAATCTCTCCGCCTCTCTTCCCCATGGCAGATTTGTTTCTCTAGTTTTCAGTCACTTGTAGCATAGGTCTTCTAAGGTGACATCCAACAGCTCCATGCTCAACAGGAGCTGCCGGTTTTTAACTGCCCCTTCATACAATAAATTTTTTTCTTTATTGCATCTGGGTTATGTTGTCTGCAAACATTTGCCTGTTTCTGCCCTGAGAACTTTGTCCTTCAGAAGGTTTATCCATTCCTCCAGATAATTTTTGGACTCAGAGCCATGTTATGGCCATTTGAAGAGCTCAGCACTTTCTTCTTGGGACATTCTTCATGAATGTGTCTGAAGGGTCCATGTCAGCCATTTCTTTCCTGCTCTGTAAAAGGACTGATCTCCACATTTCCTGGAAGACTTGCTTGTCTGTTACACATGATGAAGGGGACCATGTGCCTGTTCCAGCCATCAAGATCCAGCTCTGCAAGCTGGTTCCCACAAAGACAAGAGGAGGAGGCAGCTGGAGGCTCAGAGCATCTGCTGTCACTGTCCATGCTTGCAGGGAAGAACTGGCTCTGACTCTGGTCCCCGCTGTGGGAAAAAACAGTCCCTGATCCCAAACCATACCCTATCCACTGCAGCACTGACAATTCTCCTTACATGCAAAATATTGTCTTTAACACATGGGACAGCAGGAGCCATGGAGCAGTCCCAGCAGCAGACCTGTTTTGGTCACACCCTACAAGCCAAGTGAAGCACAGACCCCACTACAGCCTCTCCAGTCCACCCCGCAAAGCACAGCCTGTCCCATGGGGCAGCCCAGGCTCTGGTCCCTGAGTGCAAGGACACCAGCCCACCTGGTCCTGAACATCACTGGGACCCAGAGCCCCCATTTCCCATCTTCCTGCTCTCCACACATGATGGCACCCAGCAATGGATCCCCATCCCTCAGCCCCACCATCACCCTGTGTGGCTCCATCCCATCCAGGCACATACCCACCCCGACCCACCACGCACTCACTTACCATGCACCAGACTCACATTACTGCTGTGCTCTTATAAAAAGGGCTGCCCATTTCTCTCACTTTTATGGGGATTTGCTCTAGTTCAACTCTCACAGTGATTGCCAGAACTATGCACTGGGCCACCACTCTTACCAGGTTCTCCCTGGTGCAGCAGCATTAGAAAGACTTAATAGTGGTGACTCCACATCCCCCTGTCCTTGATGAGTACACCCAGACTGTCCTTCATCATCTCCTGAAGGTCAGCTCGTTTCACTCTTAGTGCCACCATGCACAATCTCATGCCCCATTTCTCCTCCATCTATGCTCAGTGGAGCAACTCCAGCCACCGGTGATGCTTTTCACCTCCCACTCCTCAGCTCGTTTCAGCTGTTTTGTGAGCAGAAGACATTAATAAAATATATAAGGTGGATTCCAAGAGTCCTGCAGTCCACCAGGCAGCACACTAGCCTCTGTCCAGTATCCTTCTGGCCCCCAGTGCCCCTAGCATGACCCCTAGTGGCATGACTCCAGAGGCACACCAGCAGCCTCCCACAGCTCACAGAATCACAGAATCACCAAATCAATCAGGTTGGAAAAGACCTCTAAGATCATTGAGTCCAATCTATGATCTAAAACCACTATGTGCCATGTTTCCTTAAACACCTTCAAAGATGGTGACTCCACCACCTCCCTGGGCAGCCCATTCCAATATCTAATCATTCTTTCTGTGAAGAAATTCTTCCGAATGTCCAATATAAACCTCCCCTGGCACAGTTTGGGAATATGTCCTCTCATCCTAATCATATTCATGCCCTCCCCAAAATGAGCCAGTTTCCATGGGCCGCTGGTGTGGAGCAGTCCTAGTCCATCTCTGCAGAACCTATCAGAGCAGAAGCCAGCACAGATCCCACAGTGCAAAGACCCTCACAGTGGACACACTACGCTCTCCACAGTGCAGAGTGGTGGTGAGACAGTGTATGGGCTCTGGCTGTTGTCCGAGTACAGCTGCACCATCGGTGTCCCACAGCACACAGGCACCTTCCTGCCATCCCCCCAACCCTGCAGAGATGAACTGCCCTGAAAACCGCAGCACCCACTGGCACAAAGTCCTACTGACACCACGAGCTGCCCGCAGCCCCCTCTCTCTGCCCACCCTGGGGTCCATCCTCCACCTCCTGCACCACCCTGGGTGCCACAGCCCATGATCCCAAGGAGAAACCCCACTGTTTAGGATCTCCAGTTCCCATCAAGGCCTGGCTCAGCAAAATCAAACTGCCAAGTCTCCAGGTCAAGCTGGGCTCTCCTGCCAAAAAAAGCAGTTGTCTCCTCTGAACACTGGACTCTGAGCACAGCCCAGGCATAGTTGGAGCATTGTGGGGCCCAAGGCTCTTTTCCCACCCCATGAACCACGCTGTGCATTCTGTATTATCAAGGCCACATGCAGCAGCCCTGCTCTGACCCCAGGGAGGTGCACAGGGCTTGCGTGCCAAGTGAAAGGGAAACAGTGGGAAGAGAACCAAGTCACACATAAAAGAGTGTGAGAGGGGATGATGTTTTTAGGGCAGGGAGAACTTGTATTTTTAAAATAATATGGGGGTGAAAACAGGCAGGCCTCTATTCTGAAGTTAACACTTCTGTCAGGAATCACACTACAGAGGATGAACACAGAGTTCCACAACACCCCAGCTGTGGCTCCCAGTGCTTGGACAGACCAGCCTTCCAGAACAGGGTGCCCAACTGGTGGAACACCCCTGCATTCATGTCACTGCCTCTCAATTCCCCACCTTGAGGATGCTGCACCCAGGACACCGTCACACTGCTTGTGCAGACATGCCATGCACTGCTGCCCAACCTCTGCCCATGTAGCAGATGAGCCAAACTCAAAGGGCTCATAGGAACTCCCTCTTTTTCTCTCCCTGGCACCCCGACTTCATCTTTACATCTCCAGTTCTTCACTCCTTTACTTCCCCCTTGATATCTCTCCAGGCAGCTATCCCTTCCTTCTGCCCAATGTTCCTGCTCCCAGTTTCCACCCCCATCCTGATTCTGTTGCCTGCTCTAGGGTGCCCCAGATGCTGACACACAGTGAATCTGACGCTCTCAGAGCCCTTCTTCCCCTCCTGCTCCTTCCTCCACTTTGCCTGCCCAGAAGTCCCCAGCCCCTCTCATCACAGCCCTCCTTGACAAATCTTTATCTCTCCAGATGCTTCCTGATAGGGTCTGAAATTCGCTTTACACCCACCTGGAGACAGTACTGCATTTGGCTTTGTCAGGTGAATTCCTTTTGGATGGTCCCAAGAAACAGAAGCAAACTCACGCTGCAAAATGCCAAGAGCAGCTCACAGGCTCAGCGATAGGCTGAATGGCCACATCTCATCACAGGCAGGGAGGGATGAGGGCAGGGAGTGATGTGCCCTTGTGCACTTCACCTTGTCACCTTGTCACCAGCAGTTTGTGTCAGCAGCAGCACAGAGAGGCACAAAGCTGATGGTTAATGTACCCCGCTGGCTTCTGAAGAAGCCCAGCGGGGATGCCGTGTCAGAGCTCAATCAGACAGGATTGTTTTCCTGGCTGCTGCTTCAGCAATTTACCAGCCCCAGGTTAAAGGCTCATTCGGCAGTGCTGTCACTGCCACCCCTCCACACACCTTCTCTGTGAGCTGGACTGGAAATCCTTAATCATGAAATTTGGTTCAGATCACAAAAGTTTGCTAATAAAAAGTGCAAATGCTGGAAATTCTCCCCAGGCACAGAGTGCTTGATGCAAAAATCAAATCATTTCACAACACGAGAGAGTATTAATTCTCAATCACTCCATCACAGGCAGTCGAGTCCCTGCTGTGCTGTCACTGCCAGGTCCCCATTGCACAAGAGCAATCTGTGTTCCCCACAGGAGCTGGAGCAGGGTAGGCGTTTATTCCAGCAATGTTTTCCAAGATGAACAGCTACAGCACAACACCACAGTCCAGCTCCCATCCAGCATACTCAGAGTTGGATGTTCGCTCTCAAAGGGGATCGGGCAGTTCATAGAATCACAGAATGTTCTCTTGGACAGGGACACACAAGGATCATGGTTTGGGTCGGAAGGGACTTTAGAAGCGCATCCAGTTCCACCCTCTGCCATGGGCAGGGACACCTTCCACCAGCCCAGGTTGCTCCAAGCCCCGTCCAACCTGGCCTTGGACAC
>JAWWEE010000034.1:128809-154503 GCA_035221455.1 Xenops minutus | reverse complement strand
CTTTCTGCTGTGCCTTTTGCAACCAGACTTCCCTATCTCACATTGGCTTTTTTAGCCACCAGCGTGCTTGTAGCAAGAATGGGTAGAGCCCTTGCAAATCTTCATTCGAAAAGCCTAGCCATGATGATGATGATTTTACCCAAAATGACCGCAATTCACTGAAGGAGCAAACAAGTAACCTGACCCCCAGAGTGGCCAGGTGACGGAACCACAAAACATGGCAAAGATAAGAGAAACAGGTCGCTGCATCTTCAGGGAAAGTCTGACTCAACAGCAGCCACTGCACATTCAGAAAAAAGCCAGGATATTTTTACATCCCATTCTTCACATCCACAAAGTCAGTTCCTTTTCAGACCATGTTGAATACCTTCACTGATCCCAATCTTCTGCTGCTGGACACACCAGTCAGGGCAGGACAGTCTGCTGTGGTGTCCAGGATCCACAAAGAGATTTTTTGGGTCAAGTTTAGGTGAAATTCAGACTTTCTTAAGCAGAGATAAAAACTCAAAGGAGCCTCAGGCCTCTGCTTTAGGAATTGAATTTCATTTGTTCCTTCTCTGAAACGCATGGAAAGCACATCGCTGTGTGTCCCGGTTCCAGCCAGGACAGGGTTAATTTTTGCAGTAGCCAGGAGGGGCTTGGCCAGGACCCTGGGGTTATTCTGTACCACCTCACATTATGTGTTAGAGTGTGGAAGAGGGAAGGGGAAGGGCAGGAGGTAGCGTGTCCCTTCTGGTCAGACAGTAATGAAGTGAGTGGTTAGGGCAACAACGGGTTCCCCATGTTGAGCACTCGCATGTGAATCAGTCGCCTCTCTTGTACACTCTGTTATTAATATTGCTGCTGTTATTGTTTGTTTCTTATTTCATTGCTATTTCCAGTAAATTGTTCTTATCTCAACCCATGATATTTACCTTTTGTGCATGCAACTCGCCTCTCCATCCCACCGCAGGGCAATCTGGGAAGGAGAGGTGCGAGTGAGCAAGGGGTGCCTGATATGGAGTGTTTCAGTGGGAACACCATTCCTAAACCACAACAGTGTGGAAACAGGTTATGAGTGTGTCTCTGCTCCCTAGGTCTGAGAATCTTCAGTGCAACCAGGATGTGTTATTAAAAGGAGGAAGGTAGGAACAAAGGTGGGGTAGTGCATCAACTCATTTCACAGCAACAGGGGACACAGAGCTGACCGCCAGGTGACAACGAAGGCAGTGAAGGGGACACACTAATCCATGGGCTATCCAAAAAGCCCACTGTAGCTGGCTGTTCCAAGAGGATCAGCCTGGGCTTTGCGACTGCTGAATGTGTGAACCAGGGGAACTCCAGACATAGGTAGGGGTGGGTTAATGGACCTAGGTAGATGAGAAGGGGAATGAGGAGGAATAAAACAGGAGGCATAAATCTGAGGTGGTTTGGCCAAGCCTTATAGCCTTGTCCTTGGTCACTTTTATACTTCTTCTTAGATGTTTTCTTAACTATTTCTTTGTGTCATGTCACTCTGTCCCAGGTGAGTGTGTGCTTCAAAGACCCAGTGCCAGCTACTGGTGAGACCTGTGTGTGCACCGGGGATTTAGGGTCACCTGCTGGAGAGAGTAGGGCCACTGGAGGATCTTTAACTTCCAGCCACGATGTGGGAATGGTGTCCCCAAAACTAGCTGCTGGGGCCAGGGGAGCAGTGTGAGGTTAATAAGAGGCTTCATGCAGAGGGAGCTGGACTCTGTCACTTCCTGTGTGTCTGGTGGGTTGGAGAGAGTATCCCACTGAAACTATGGGTGGGGGGTGGGGGCATGTGTGCCTGTGCACTCACGAGCAGAATTCAAGCTGGGCTAGCTGATGAGGCAAGGCCTGTGGGCTGGGGCTGAGGGCCGGGGTCCAGGCAGGGCTGCCTGGAGGACACTGGGCTCGTGTGGATGCTTGGGGGACCCAAGTGTGTGCGTGTGCGTGTGCGTGTGCTTGTGAACGCCGAGTGTGTTTGTGTGTGTGTGTGCAGTGGTGACCACCCGCCTCTGCCAGCCCAGAGGAGGAGGGGAAGGGGCTGGGGTGTGATGAGGCTCCTGTGCAGGATGCTGATGACAGCAGCACTTTGCAGGTGGCCGTCTGCGTGTCCTGTGTCCGTGTCCATGCGTGTGTCTCTGGGACCTGTGCTCACCTTCGCCGCTGCCTGACTCCACAACGGGGAAAGCAGCAACCACATCCTCGGCCCGGAAAGGACACGGCTCCGGAACTGCGGCGAGGGTCCCTGGCCCGAAGGCTCGGTGCGTTCGGCCGCCCTCCGGGCCGGGGGACTCCGCGGAGCCGAAAGCGCGCCAGGCCGGGCGAGCGGGCGGGCGGGGCGGGCGGCAGGGCGCGCGCCGGGGGCGGGGTGCCGCCCGTCATTGGTGGGATGTGCCCGCGGGGGAGGCGGGGTCTCGTTCTGATTGGTGCTCCCGCTGCGGCGCGGGTGTTCGCTCTCGCGGGAACCGGCACAGCGCGGGAAATTCCTCCCGCGGCGCCGCTGCAGAGCGGTCCGAGATGGGGCTGCGGGGCGGCGGCGAGCCCGAGACAGCGCGGTGGGGACGGCGGGCGGGCGGGCCACGGGAGCCGGCGGATGGCGCGGGGTCCGGCCGGGACGATGTCCCTGCGCTGTCCGCGATCAAGCGCATGGAGCGGGCGCAGCGCACGGACCGGCTGGACGCGCTGTTCGGCTTTGAGCGGCCCGCGGAGCCCGGCGAGAGGACGGGCTGGCTCATCAACATGCACCCGGTACGGGCCGGCAGGGCGTGGGGAGAGTAGGCAACAGATGAGGCATGGGAAGTCCTATGGGAAGACCTCCCGGTAGGGCCGGGGAAGGGGTTTCCGAGAGAGGGACTGCAGCCGCACCAGGAATGGGGGTCCCACGGATATACCGCCGGTAGGATGCGGGACAGAGGTCCCATGGGGAGTCCCCTGATATGGCCCGTGGTGTGGGGGGTGTCCCACAGAGATATCCCACATAGGGCGTGGGGGAGAGAGTCCCCCGGGGAGAGCCCCTTAAGGCCGGGAGAGCAGGTTCCCACAGAGATCCCGGCCCTACTGGGGGGAAGGGGTTCCCATGGGCCTACCGGCCCTTCCATGGTTCCCTGGCCCTACCGCGTGGGAGGTACCACAGGGAGACCGCCGGTAGGGCCCAGGGTGGGAAAGTCCCGTAGTGGGGTCCCCGGAGAGTCTCATGAAGGGACCTCGTTGAGTCTTGGTTTCTGTGGGCAGACAGAAGTGCTGGATGAGGACCGACGGCCGGTGAGCGCAGTGGACTACTACTTCATCCAGGAGGATGGGAGCCGCTTCAAGGTGCGTCTCCGGGAGGGTGAGGTGAAGGTGGAGTGTGGGATTCCAGGAGTGAACCTGCCACCATCATCTGTCTACTCTCTCCTAGGTGGCCTTGCCCTACAAGCCCTACTTCTACATTGCCACCCAGAAGGTGAGGAGGGGACCCTGGCAGACATGAGGTTCCCAGGGAAGGGGATGGCATCCTGGGAAACTTGAGACCTCCTGGGCAGCCTGCTTTGGTCTTCTCCCAAGGGACAGAGCCACACTGCTCAGCCCCAGGGTTTCTCTACAGGGCTGTGAGCGGGAAGTGTCCTCCTTCCTCTCCAAGAAGTTCCAAGGGAAGATTGCAAAGCTGGAGACTGTCCCCAAAGAGGACTTGGACCTGGTCTGTATCCCTCTGTGCTCTCAACTAGTGGACTTTTTTGGGCCTTGCACAGCTTTAGTGATGTAGGAAGGGATGAGTGGGGAAGAGAAGCAGCATGCTTGACTTCAGTCTCCAGGTGCTGCTGTGGTGTCTCAGAAATGTGTTTGTTATGACTGATTGCTTATCAGCAATTACATTCCATGAGCATATCAGCTGTTTCACAGTGTGTTCGGGACATTAGTTGTAGGAATTGAAGTGGTTGGAGGATGAAGGATACTGTGGGAGGGAGATGCATGCTTGGCCCACTCTTCCTCCTCTCCCCTGGGTGAATCCCACTCACAGATGCCTGCATGAGCAGAGAGACTTGGCTGGGCCCTTGCTGTGCTGCTCTTGACATGCCCACCAGAATCTCTTCTCAGTGCTTTACTCTCTCACCCATCAGCACCTCTTTTTTGGCCAGTTTTTCTACTTGCATCGGTTTCATCGGCCTTCCCCTGTCTCTCATGGTGCCCATCCCTGAGCTGCTGTTCTCTTGCTGCTTCACAGCCAAACCACTTGGTGGGCTTGAAAAGGAACTACATCAAGCTGTCCTTCAACACAGTGGAGGACCTGGTGAAGGTACGGAAGGAGATCTCTCCTGCTGTGAGAAAAAACAGAGAGCGGGACCAGGCGAGCGATGTCTACACAGCCATGCTGTCAAGGTGAGAGGTCCCCACAGGGGACTCAGTCAGTCCCATGTGTTAATAATTTGTAGAATCATGGAGTGGTTTGGGTTGGAATGGCCCTTTAAAGGCCGTCTAGTCCAGTCCACCTGCAATGAGCAGGAACACCTTCCACTAGAGCAGGTTGCTCCAAGCCCTGTCCAGCCTGGCCTTGAGCACTCCCAGGGATGGGGCAGCCACAGCCTCCCTGAGCTGCCTGTTCCAGGACCTCATCACCCATGTAATAATTAGATTCCCTTGATTATTTCCCAGATGTCCTCAGAGGTGTTGTCCTGGCTGGGACAGGACACCAGGACACCACCCCAGCTGTGCCTCTTTGCCACCTATCTCTAGGGTGGTTCTTCCAGCTTCGTGCTGTGCATCAAGAGGTTCCAGAGCTTCTGGGATGGCATGGCATGTGGTGGTATCTCTGTCTATGCATCAGATAGTTTACTTGTTCCCTGTGAAAGGATCCTGAGAGGCACTGGGCAACCTTACTTCTAGTTGTAACTAAAAGGGAAAATATCCAACATTTTCTGTTTCTCTCCTCTCCCTGACTTCTGTTGCTGGTGTGACCAGTGCCAGTGACTGTCCCTGGGAGATGGGCACTCAGGTATGGCAGCCCCTTCCCTCTGCTCTTGCAGTGCTCTGAGCAGAGGCAGTGTGAGCACAGATGAGGAAGGAGCCTCCAAAAAAATTGTCAATCAAATGGACAACATTGTGGATATGCGAGAGTACGATGTGCCTTACCACGTTCGCCTTTCCATTGACCTGAAGATCCATGTGGTGAGTAGGGAAGAGCTTTGCTCCTGCACGGTCATGCTCCTGAAGTGCAGAAAAGTTTTTTCTCTACAAGACTTTCACAGAGGTGTCAGTGACAATGGCTTCATGTGTAGAGCTTAGTTCTGTGCTGCTAGGTTTCTCCTTAGTTAATGACATTTGAATGATGCATGGCCACAGTTTGAGCCTTTCTTCTGGGCTGTGTGTGATTTCTGCAGTCCTGTCTCCAGCAGGTGGACAGAGTGCTGCAGGATCTGGCCCTCTGGTAAGACACTACCTGCCCTCCTTGTCTCCATAGGCTCACTGGTACAATGTCCGATACCGGGGCAACACCTACTCCCCTGAAATCACCCGCCGAGATGACCTTATGGAGCGGCCGGTGAGCATTGGGTGGGCATGGGTCCTTCTGTCCAGCTGTGTCCAGGGGCTAGTCCCAGGGACTAATTTCTGACATGCTGCTGGTGTCACACCAGGGTGACAGGGGGAAAGCTGTGTTTCTCAGCTTGGGTAATGATTTTTGGGTTGATAAAGCACTAAAATGATTAGAGGGGATGTTCTGGTTCACTTGTACCAGGCTTGATGGGAGCTACTCTTTGATTTCAAGTCAACTCTGGCATATTTTCTAATGGATTTGGTCCTGCCCAGGATCCTGTTGTTCTTGCCTTTGACATTGAAACGACCAAACTCCCTTTGAAGTTTCCTGATGCAGAGACAGACCAGATCATGATGATCTCCTATATGATTGATGGGCAGGTAAGGCTAGCAGAGTGGTTTCCTCAGGTGGTTTCATACTGCAGCAGTGAAACCAGGGAGCAGCCTAGTGTTCCCGTCCAACCCCACTGGCTCCAGGCATGCCGTGCTGCCAGCTGCATGGTGTAAGGCTGTGGAAATGGCATTAAAGTCTTAATGATGCACAAGATCCTGAGTTTTGTCATACCCAGTTTAGGTTACTGGTGCTTCTCTGAGGGAGAGAAACAACATTGGTGTCCCCTGTTGTCTCTCGTGGCCTCTTTTTCTGATGGCCAATGGATGACTCCTAAACAGTTGTTGGCCCTTGACAGAAGCTCTGGCTTTTGAGATGGAAAACTTTCCATTGATTAGACAACATTTTTGAGTTGCCTGGGAGCCCATTCCTCCTCACTGTCACCTCCTTGTCACCTCCTCAGGGCTACCTGATCACAAACAGGGAGATCGTCTCAGAAGACATTGAAGACTTTGAGTTTACTCCCAAACCGGAGTATGAGGGTCCATTTTGTGTCTTTAATGAACCGGATGAGGTAAGTCAGTTCAGTTCAGCAGTTTTACCTGCCTGGGCTTCGTGTTGGCCAAAGAGCTCATTCCCTGGCAGACTGCCTCACTGGGGATTGTGGTGAGTCTGGCAGGGCTGGTTGTCCTTTCATTTCTTGGGAATAAGGGTAAGAGGTCAGGTTTGCGCTAGGTTCAGAGGAGAGGGGAAGGGTGGAGTAAACTGGATGATATCTGCCACCTCTCCATGGAGGAGATGAAGTTCCTTAAAATACATAACCTTTCTGTTTCATCCCAGGCTCATTTAATCCAGAGGTGGTTTGAACATGTCCAGGAGACAAAACCCACCATCATCGTCACATACAATGGAGACTTCTTTGACTGGTAAGACCAGGAATGACAAATAAGCTGTCAAGGTGTCACCTGAGCTGCAGGTCAGGGTTAGATTCCATCCTCAACAACCTTCCATAGCTCAGACAGTGTGGAATTCATGTGGAATGGCCGCTTTGTGCATCTCACCAAATCCTGGGGTCATTGGCTTGGCAGTAGAACTTTCTAAAGAGTCTCATTCACTTGCCTGAGCTGCTTTAAACCCTTGGCAATGTGGGATTGTCGGTGGATGGGTGAGCCCAGTCTTGGGAGGACATGGTTAGGGTCAAAAGAGTCCTGGATGATACTGGGAGAGGGGTGCAGGCAAGCCTTGGGAAGCAAGATAGAGGGACCACATGCCTCTACCTCCAGGGGCAGGATATGAGTAGCAGCTTTGCCTCTTGAATCACACTGCAGTTCTGTTAATAGAACCACAGAATGGGTTGGGTTGGGTTTAGTTCCAACCCCCCTGCCATGAGCAGAGACACCATCCATTTAGACCAAGTTGCTCCAAGCCCTGTCCGGTGTGGCCTTGGACACTTTCAGGGATGATGTGTCCCCATGTCCTGCAGGAAGTTTTCTCTGTGGCAAGATACACAGTTAAATCACAAGAAAAATTCTTAAGGCAGTTTGTAACAAAGTGGTTGTGGAGCCATTGTCAGAGATGCAGGAAAATGTCTGTTTTCCTCCTTCTCTTCACTCTGCATTTTTCCCCAGGCCCTTTGTGGAAGCAAGAGCAGCAGCTCATGGAGTGAATATGTATCAGGAAATTGGATTTCAGCAGGACAGCCAGGGAGAGTACAAGGCATCCCAGTGCATCCACATGGACTGTCTGAGGTACCTAATGCTGCTGCTCTACTGTATGGCTGTATCTTTCTCTCTTGGGTTTATATAAAAATACAGTTGTATTTGAATACTGTTACTCTGTCTGTTGGAAACTTTTGTGAACCTTCTTAAGCTCTGTGATAATCCATTTCTGTGATGTCTTCTTCCCCTTGGCACATTGTATCCCGCAGGAGCTGCCAAGTCTTCCCCTGAAGGGCTTCCAGGGCTGGCTCTTGCCCTGCAGCCTCAAGTGTTTGATGGCTGATTTGAAGGGGACACAGAAAGAGTGGTTTAAGATCAGGCCACTGGAGAAGGAAAAGGACTGTAGCCTCACCCACCAGCCTCCTGACACAGCCAGAGGAGGAAAGGACACATAGAAGAGAGAGAATTTTGGGGTTTTATGTCAGTGTTTCGCTCTGGAGTGCAGCTGGATATTCTTGAAGTCCTGCTGGGTCTTCTCCGGTGGTGAAATGTTTATCTGAGGGAGGTGGAACGTTGAAATTCAGCAGTGGAGATGGGATGGGCAGTGGGGCTTGTCCTGTTTAGGATAGCTAAAGCTGGATAGCCTCGTACTCCACGGTGTTCAGGGACTGGGCTGTTCTTGATGAGAGGTCCCCATGGCAATCCACATGCCCTTTGCAACCCTGAAGGTCAGGGCTGGTTTCTCTGCATAAAGTGATATTTTCATAATTCTGTCCAGGTGGGTGAAGAGAGACAGTTACCTCCCAGTAGGAAGTCACAACCTGAAAGCAGCCGCTAAAGCAAAGTTAGGTTACGACCCAGTGGAGTTGGACCCTGAGGAGATGTGCCGGATGGCTACAGAAGAGCCTCAGGTATTCCTTCCCTGTGCTCTATGGGAAAACAAGCCTAGAGCAGTTGCAGTATGACTGAATCTGTAAGATAAAAGTGGATTTTGATAAATGAACTCAATCTGTCTCCCCAAACTGTCAATGCCTGAGAGTTCATGGGGAGAAAGACCAGTATTTTGCTGAAGTTGTTTTGGCCCTGGCATTGCACTGTGCATTCTCTGTATTTATTAACATCAGTACGAGGTAACAGGCACCACTGAAATCAGAAACATCATGAAGAACTGAGACCTGCTGGAGGGACAGGAGAGCATTAATGCTCCAGCTGTCATGGGCAGGGGGTTCTGCTTTGCCCTGGACCAGCTTTTTGAGTCCCAAATAAGGTGAATTCTGTGTCTTCAGCTGATCTTCCCTATTCCTTCCCAGTCAATGCTGACAGGTTGCTGTGTGATTAGAGCTACAGCAGGATGGCTTTGGAAGTAACATTATTCTTTACAACCTAGGCTATGGAGAAATTCACTTTTCCCTTCTTCCTCTGATACGATCATGTTCAGCAGGAAGCAATGAAAGATCATTGTCGCTGAGCTGCTCTGTCATAAGATTGGGAATAACTTGCCTCTCTCCTTCCCTGACAGACCCTGGCCACCTACTCAGTGTCTGATGCCGTTGCTACCTACTACATGTATATGAAGTATGTGCATCCCTTCATTTTCGCCTTATGCACCATCATTCCCATGGAGCCTGATGAGGTGAGTCCTTTCCCAAAATGATGATTTCTCTGCCAGGTGAAGAGCCACGTCTCCCATGCTGCAAGGATGCTCTGGCTACAGATGTGGTTCCCACTGTGTGGACCCTTTGTATCTGTGGTAGGGAAGAAGGGAGAGTGGATTTAGAGGCTACTCCTTTCTCCCACATCTCCTGGGACGTTTGGAGAGAGGTGTCTATAAGAAGAAGACACCCAAGGGTTGGCAGTGCAGTACTGGAGTAAGGAAAGATGCCAAATGCTCCATGCTGAGCCAAGTTCACTTGCAGTCATGGTGTAAAGCGAAATATATGCAGGTATTTCCTCAAAATGAAAAAGCACTGGAAAGAAATCAAAAAGGTTTATTTCAAAGGCAAGAACACTAAAAGCTTACAAAGAAAAAACTAGCAGAGCTGTGAGCAGCACTGGGCCTGAGAAAAGACAAACCTCCTGTTCATTCCCCAGTTTTATCATTACTTCCCCCTTCAGCTTCCCTGCGGGCTGCTGAGGCCTGGAACAGTCTATGAGCGTTGTCTCTCTCATACCCAAGAGTCGACTTCTGTGGAAGGCATGTGGAGAAACATCTAAAACTGTCTCTGGGAAAGATGCCTCATTCCAGGCAGAAAAGCTTCCTTAAGCGGAGATAACTGCCTCCTTTGTAGCAATGTCTTCCAGAAAAGAGTTATTTACCCCTACACATGGCCATGCAAAGCTGGGTCTCCTGATGGCTGTTATGAGATGTAGGGAGGATGACTGGAAGGCTGTCAGTGCTAAACATGTAGAAAATGTCCATCCTTTCCCACTTGGCTTAGCTGACAATGGCACTTGATGGTGGAGTAGTGTTACATATGTGTCACCAGCTGAAGCCGTCCAGCTCACTGTGTGACTGTAAGGCCACTCCAGTTCTGCCAGCACTGGGACAGCACTTCTGCTGAATCAGACTGGTTTGGGTTGGAAGGAACCTCAAAACCCATCTCATCCACCCCCTGCCATGGGCAGGGACATCTTCCACTACACCAGGTTGCTCCAAGCCCTGTCCAACCTGGCCTTGGACACTTCCAGGGATGGGGCAGCCACAGCTTCTCAGGAAAACCTGTGCTAGGGCCTCACCACCCTCAGAGGGAACAATTTCTTCCCAGTATATAAATCTACTCTTTTTGAATTTAAAACTGGCTTTGTTTTTCTTCTACAGGTGTTAAGAAAAGGATCTGGGACACTGTGTGAGGCACTGCTGATGGTTCAGGCCTATCATGCCAACATCATCTTCCCCAACAAGCAGGAGCAGGAATTCAACAAACTTACAGAAGATGGGCATGTGCTGGACTCAGAGACTTATGTGGGAGGCCATGTGGAAGCACTGGAATCTGGGGTCTTCCGCAGTGACATTCCCTGCCGCTTCAAATTGGTAAGAGGCCAGCAGCTAGACCATGTCCTCGTGGAGCAGCTTGGTAGGGAGGGATAACTCTTCCGCTAGTGTTGGCATCTCCAGTGTGTCCCTGTTTGGCTTGGGCATCACCTAGAAACACAGAATCAGTAAATTAGGAAAAGCCCTCTAATGTCATAAAGTCCAACTGTTAACCCAGCATGGCCCAGGCCACCACTAAACCATGTCCCCAAGTGCTACATCTACACATCTTTTGAAAACTTCCTTGAATGGTGATTTCACCAGTGGCCTGGATAACCTGTTCCAATGCTTGACAACCTCCAGAGATCCATGGCACATAAAACTGGGCTGGGAATGGATGGGAGGAGGCCTTCAAGTGGCTATCTGTGCTTCACTGGGAAAACAGTTGTCAGATCTGTCACAATCTGGAAGGAAGCCAGAGCTTGTTGACAGCAAAGGAGAGTGGTGAAATGGGATTTTAGGTTTGTTTTTCAGGCAGTGGTTCTTGGAAGTTATGCCTCTGTCCCTTTGCATCCTGTCCTCCCTCTGTCCTTCTCTCTCCCAAGCTAAGCTTCTTCTGAACCCTTCCTGAGGGTGTTTTACCTCTTTCTGGATCAGGCTGCTACCTCACCTACGTCCCCCCATGCTTCAGTATGTCACTTATAGCTCATAGCTCCCCAAGCCTGAAAAGGATAAGGGGTGCAGGGCAGGAGCTGCCAGCCTGCAACCAGGGACAGCTGTCCAGAGCCTCATTGCCATCCCCACATCCCTGCAGAATCCTGCTGCCTTTGACTTCCTGGTGCAGCACGTGGAGAAGACAGTGCGGCATGCCATCGAGGAGGAGGAGGGACTGCCTTTGGATCAGGTCACCAACTTCCAGGAGGTACAGCACCAGGAGCAAGGCTGAGCTGGGCAGAGAGGGCTGGGACTGCAGTTCTGAAGTGCTTGTTTGGATTCAGTTTGTACTCTACATAGAGAGACAAAGAAGCTCATCTATAGGCTGAATCCATGGGGATCCCCTTGCCCAGACACTGAAGCCCAGTCTGGGCATTAGGGTCTCTGCCCTGTCTGAGGGATGCAGTTCTTGCTTTCCCCTTTGCAGGTTCAACCAGGAGCAAAGCTCTGAGAGAGCTGGGAAGGGATTTAGAGAGAACGCAGAGTCCTTAGACTCATACTTATGTTCCTCTTGTTCCCCACTTCTTATCAGCTAAAAAGTGCAGGTTGCCCTTCTCCAAATCCAAGTCTGGAGTTTCTTGGCGGGCAGCACCAGACTGGGGAATTCTGGTCTTTGCTGTTGTCTCTATTAACCCATTTGGACTGAAAAGATCCTCAAAAATTGAGTCGCACTTGCCTTGTGCCCCTATAGAAAAGCTCACCTTGGAGGTCCAAACCAAAACCTAAAGCATTGGTGGTAGAGGATTCCCTGATCTCTCCTTTGGTCCTTTAGGTCCATCTCCAGAGCCTGTCGCAGGTGTTCCTGTGAAGAAGTAAAGGATCAAATTCAACAAGTATTTGATTTAGTAACTCCTTCCTGCCTGAGTTTCACTTCTCTTTGTCTCACCACAGGTTTGTGATGAAATCAAGGTCAAACTGAATTCCCTGAAGGATGTTCCCAATAGAATTGAGTGTCCCCTTATCTACCATCTGGATGTGGGGGCCATGTACCCCAACATCATTCTGACAAACAGGTTGCAGGTGGGTAACATCAACCTTTTATTTCCTAATTCGACTTCCAGGTGACTTTGGTCATAGCTCTTGATCCCCTTAACAGCAAGGGCTGAACTTTCTGCCCAGGGCATGAGAAATAGATAAGGCTGTGTGTGAAATTCAGTCAAGCTGCCATGGAATTATAGAATAACAGAATCATTTTGGTTAGAAAAGTCCTTTAAGACCATTGAGTCCGACTGTACCCCCAGCACTGCCAAAACCACCACTAATCCATGTCCCCACGTGGCACATTCACAGGGCTTTTAAATCCCTTCAGAGATGGCGACTCCACTACCATGCTGGGGAGCCTGTGCCGGTGTCTGACCACCCTTTCAGTGAAGAAATTTTCTCTAGTATCCAACCTAAACCTCCCCCAACACAGCTTGAGGCCCTTTCCTCATTAACTGGGAGCAGAGGCTGACCTCCACCTGGCTTCACACTCCTGAAAGGGAGTTGTAGAGAGCGAGGTCCCCCCTGACCCTCTTCACCAGATTGAGCTCCCTCAGTTCCCACAGTCACTCCTCATTAGACTTGTGCTCCAGACCCTTCCCCAGCTCTCTTATCCTTCTCTGGATACCAGGTCTGCAAGAGACTGAGCTATAGCTTTAGCTAGAACTCTTCCCAAAAACACACCTGTTATTTTGAGGGGTTTAAGTTCCTGAAAGACTTCAGTGAGGGAAACATCTCTGTTATTCACACCTGTGCTCTCTTGCCACCTAACACCTGTTCTGGCATGAGTTCTCATTTGGAGACCTGTCCCCTCTAACACCTGTGTGTCTGCTACTGCGTCCAGCCCTCAGCCATGGTGGATGAAGCCACGTGTGCTGCTTGTGACTTCAACAAGCCAGATGCCAACTGCCAGCGCCGGATGACATGGCAATGGAGAGGAGAGTTCAGTAAGTACAGGAAGGACCATGCAGTTCAGCCCACAGAGAGGGATCCAAATTGCTGCTTCTCCCCTGATCACTGAGGACTGATCACTGCCCTCCTCTGCAGTGCCTGCAAGCCGCAGCGAGTACCACCGCATCCAGCAGCAGCTGGAGTCGGAGAAGTTCCCTCCACTGTCCGCCGATGGACCAGCTCGTGCTTTTCATGAGCTCTCCCGAGAAGAACAGGCCAAATACGAAAAGAAGCGCCTGGCAGGTAAAAAAAAAAAAACAATCAAGGTCATGATTTTGAAACCTGGACTGTGAGCAGGGTTTAGCATTAGTGACTCCTCCTAGGGCTGTGAGGTGAGGTCAGACTGAGGCTGGCCTCAGAACTTCACCAGGATTCTTGTGCTCACAAAAAGGAGCCTACTAGCGCTGATAGCTCTGTCAGTGCTTCCCTTTGTGGAGAGCCAGGATTTGAGTTGAAATATGAAGAGCTCCATTTTTTGTAAGGCTTCTCATTCAAGCCAGTTAATGAAAAGGAAATGTCAACATTATCCCATCACCTGAAGGGATGCTGTCCAGGAGAACCATTCAGCTGGCTGGAAGCACAGCCTGAGTTTATGAATGGGCCATATGTTTAGTTTGTTACTGCCCATGTCCTTGCCTCTCCATGCTGAGATCTTCCACTCTCTTTGCAGTAGGTCTGTCCCCTGCTTACCAATGCCTGATGCTTAGCTGTCTCCCTGTCCCTCCTGTGCCTATCCCTCTGTAGCAGGGCACCCATCCCTGAGAACCTCCCTCTACCTCTTTCACTGAGTAGATTACTGCCGTAAGGCATACAAGAAGATCCATGTCACCAAGGTGGAGGAGCGAGTCACCACCATCTGCCAGCGAGAGAACTCTTTCTACGTGGACACAGTGCGAGCGTTCCGGGACCGCCGCTATGAGTTCAAGGGGCTCCACAAGGTACCAAGCTTGAGTGCTGGTCAAACTTGGCTTGGCAAGGCCAGGAACCTCTCATGGCTTGCTGAAAACCTCAAAGGATTACTCCATTGGCTCCCCACTGACAGAGGGCAGGGTTAGATGGGGTATTGGGAAGAAATTGTTCCTTGGGAGGGTGGGGAGGTCCTGGCACAGGATGCCCAGATAAGCTGTGTCTGCCCCATCCTTGGGAGTGTTCAAGGTCAGGTTGGCCAGGGCTTGGAGCAACCTGGTGTAGTGGAAGGTGTCCCTTCCCATGGCAGGGGATTGGAATGAGAGGAGCTCTTAAGGTCCCTTCTAACCCAAATGGTTTTAGAAGACACTGCAACTCTACCTCTGGCAGAGTCAATTAATGAGCCAGTTGCTTTGCAGTTCCTCCCAGATGCCCTTTCTGCCATGAATCACAGGGTTGGCAGAGAAACTTTTTCTGCACTGGTGGTTCTGCTGTTAGCCAGACATCATGGATTGCTGCAGGCAGTGTATTGGGTTCTTCCCTGCACATACTGTTGCAGCACAGCTGATGATGACTGGGAGCCGCAGTTCCCTCCTGCTGAGGGAACAAAGGCCAGCCCCTCCCATGCAGCAAAAGAAAATGGGATGTTTAAATCATGCTACTAATCTTTAGCAAAGATACTCCTCTAGAGTTGCAATGCTCTATTGGATCTGAGTGGGAACCAGTTGGGTGGCACTGGTGGTGATATGTGGGATCATCCTGACTCTGCCTGTCACGTGCAGGTATGGAAGAAGAAGCTGTCAGCAGCAGTGGAGATGGGAGACGCCTCTGAAGTGAAACGCTGCAAGAACATGGAGATCCTCTATGACTCCCTGCAGCTGGCCCATAAGTGCATCCTCAACTCCTTCTATGGATACGTCATGCGGAAGGGGTGAGTCTCCCCATGGCAATCCAGGGTCCTCAAAAGAGGACTACTGAAAACCAGGATTGTCTTGGTGAGGTATTCACTTGCTTCAGCTGCTCCTGAAGCAACAAGATGAGGGTGGATGCTGCCTATAACACTCTCCTCTTGCTTCTACCCATGACTTCTCTTCCTGAAGACTCTAGACAGACATTAAATGATGGAAATCTTGTCTGTTAGTGGGTTTCCAGCTTTTCTGGAGCATCATAAATAGAGAACTTCATAGCAGAACAATGTTCCAAGGGCCAGTATTGATCTGTTTCTTGCCCTCCTTCTCCTGGAGGTCCTCCTTGCCCTTCCAAACCCCTCCTGGGTTTGGGAGGAAGCATATCACACTCTTCACTGTGAATCCTCTGCTCACAGAGCTCGCTGGTACTCCATGGAAATGGCTGGCATCGTCTGCTTCACAGGGGCCAATATCATCACCCAGGCCAGGGAACTGATTGAGCAGATTGGGTGAGTGCATGCTGAGCTGGGGAAGGTCCATCTCCATCTAGGACAGGTGTGGGAGCACATTAAACACCCAGGTTTTCAGAGGGGTGGAACACCTTTCCTATACGGCAAGGCTGAGAAAGCTAGGGGTGTTCAGTCTGGAGAAGAGAGCCTAGAGCCCCTTCCAGAGCCTAAAGAGGCTCCAAGAGAGCTAGAGAGGGCCAGAAGTGACAGGACAAGGGGAAATGACCTCCCAGTGAAAGAGGCAGGGTTAGATGAGATACTGGGAAAAAATTCTTCGCTGTGAGGGTGGGGAGGCCCTGGCAGAGGTTACCCAGAGAAACTGTGGTTGCCTCATCCCTGGAAGCGTTCAACGTCAGGTTGAGCAGGGCTTGGAGCAACCTGGTGTAGTGGACAGTGTCCCTGCCTATGGCAAGGTGTGGAATGAGATGAGCTTTGAGGTCCCTTCTAAACCAAACTAGTCTGGGGATTCCATGATTCTATGAACATACATATTCCTGGCACTGCTATGGTTATTCTGTTTTATTTGAAAGTTTGCTTTGCAAAAGGCAACAGAGAGTGGATGCAACACACTGCCACTGCTTTTATGGATGACACAAAGTTGATCCTCACCTCTTGTCCACTCTGCTGACAGTGGCCTTTTTTCCTTCTTCAGGAGACCTCTGGAACTGGATACTGATGGGATTTGGTGTGTCCTCCCCAACACCTTCCCAGAGAACTTTGTCATCAAGTCAACCAATGCCAAGAAGCCGAAGGTGACCATCTCTTATCCAGGTGCCATGCTGAACATCCTGGTGAAGGTGAGTCTGGCATCTGTCCAGGCAAGCTCTGCAGCCTGAGAAAAGAGGTGGAGAGCTGATGAGTGGGGAGAATGTTGCAGGTGGGAGTGGAAGACTTAGACAAAGTCATTAAAGAAGGCCTGCTGTTGAGTCACGAGGTGAGTCATGAGGTGCAGAAAGAACTCCCTTGCTTTCTAAACTCCTTCTCAGAGAGGAGTTTAGGTGTGGCTGAATCCTTGGTCTTGGGTTGTGTCAACAGTTTAAGGAATTATAGAGGTGTGATTAAATGGCTTTGTCCCACAGGTTTTAGTGATGGCAAATTAGATGTATTTATATGAAGTGAGTTATTATAACAAATAAACAGATGAGTAAACAGACAAAAGATCTTAATCAGAATTGTTTACTACATAGTGTAAAAGCTAAAAATCTACTAGTATGGTGTCATATAGCATAAAGTAATATAGTGCACTGTATCAAAGCAATTATATTAAAGTAATTGTATCAAAGCTAGCAAAAGAAACAATCATTAAGTAGATATTGATATAACTCACCCTAGGAGGTAGCAGGCAGATCTCTTTCTTTCTCCTAATGCCTGGGGAGTAACTATGAAGAGGCATCATCAGGGGAGATGCTCCACTCTTCAAAGAAGTATGTGGTAGAATCTGCCATGTGAAGGTTGGACTGGGCTTTTATAGTTATAAAGTGATGGACTGGTAATCATAAATTTACAGGCCAGCAACTAGCTTATCTGTGAAATCCTGATTCAAAAAGTAAGATGTGTGTTTGAAGTTTGGTGAACCAGGGTGGTTTTAGCACAGTTCAACACCAAAACAGCATCCTCGTGCCAGCAGTAGATCTTGCATTGTGTGCATGCTCTGATTGGATTCTAGGCCTTACCAGTGTAGGCCATCCTGCCACAGAGAGCCCCTCTTCCATCTCTGCTCCCCTTGTAGCAAGTGAGGTGTTGGAGCTGATGGCCCTGGAGAGGATCTGAATGGAGGAGAGGCTCAATATCCCTCAACAGAGAGGGGGATCTATAAGAGGGCAGGTTTGGTGCATGCTCACCTGTACAGGTAGGGAGTCCAGAGCAAGATCTAAACACATCCACTGCTCACTCCAGCCTCTGTAAGACAAAATAATATAATTTTAGGGTCCAAAGCATTTTTCTTCTCAACAGACAGGTTAGATGTTTTGATTTTTGAGTCCTAAATTGTGCTGTAGGTCCCAGAGGGATCCCTTTGGACAGGATGTGTCCCAGAGGCATCCCCTGGTATGACCAGCTGGCTGTGGAATGAAGCTGTTCTCCTGGGACTGTGCCCACAGGAAGGCTTCACCAATGACCAATACCAGGAACTGCAGGACCCAGCCTCACTCACCTATGTCACGCGCTCAGAAAACAGCATCTTTTTTGAAGTGGATGGTCCATACCTGGCCATGATCCTCCCAGCTTCCAAAGAGGAGGGCAAGAAGCTGAAAAAAAGGTGAGATTTCAAACCTTGAGATATTATCCCTTTCCCTGATTAACAGAATGAGGATCTTGTTCCCTGTGTACACACGGGCCACATTGGTCCTTGCCCCTGGAGACAGCAGCACACTTGACTTACTGGCTTTAAATGGCAAGTTCCTTACATCAGATCATCTTTGAATCCAGCTGTGCACTTACCTCCAGTGCCATAAATCTTAAGAGATAATGGCAAAATTAAGATCATTCTACATCAGTTAAGCTCACTCCACACCTGCAGTGCTGAGTCTGGGGTTCTGAGCACAAGAAATGTGGAGCTGCTGGAGCAGGTCCAGAGGAGGCCATGGAGATGCTCCAAGGGCTGGAGCCCCTCTGCTCTAGAGACAGGCTGGGAGAGCTGCGTGTTCAGCCTGGAGAAGAGAAGGCTGCAATAAGACCTTAGAGCCCCTTCCAGAGCCTAAAGGGGCTCCAAAGAGCTGGAGAGAGACTTTGTGCAAGGGCCTGAAGTGACAGGACAAGGGGAGTGGCCTCCCACTGACAAAGGGCAGGGTTAGATGGGATACTGGGCAGGAATTCTTCCCTGTGAGGATGGTGAGGCCCTGGCACAGGTTGGCTAGAGCAGCTGTGGCTGCCCCATCCCTGGAAGTGTCGAGGCCAGGTTGGGCAGGGCTTGGAGCAACCTGGGTTAGTGGAAGGTGTCCCTGCCCATGGCAGGTGGGTGAGACAGAATGACCTATAAGCTCCTTTTCTTTGTGATTCTATGAATCAGTGTGAAAGAGCTGGGACAAGAACTAGTGTGCTTTTCCAGACAAGAGTGAAATGGTTTCTAGAACAGCTCTAGATATTTGAGACTATCCAGGTGCCACCATGTCTCCTTTGAATGTGTTGGATGATGGCACAATGGCATGGGAAGAAGAGCCCTGTCAGGAGGAACAGCAGTGAGATCCTGATGTTTGCTTTGGTTCAGGCCAGCTTTGCCCATGCTGTCTCTCCCAGGTATGCGGTGTTCAACGAGGATGGGTCTCTGGCTGAGCTGAAAGGCTTTGAGGTGAAGCGCCGGGGAGAGCTGCAGCTGGTGAAGATATTCCAGTCATCTGTGTTTGAAGCTTTTCTGAAAGGCAGCACATTGGAGGAGGTCTATGCTTCAGTGGCCAAGGTGGCTGATTACTGGTTGGATGTGCTCTACAGCAAGGTAGGCACAGCTCAGCATGTCTGTGCTCCAAGGTGAAGCATGGGAAGGAGTGTCCAAGCTGGTTGGGCATTGTTGGGAGGGTAGACTTTGCTTGCACTGTGTTGGTGGTCCCCTCTGCCTCTTGCGCCCTCAGTCAGTTCACAAATGACACTTAGCTGGGCAGGAGTGTTGATCTGATTGAGGGCAGGAAGACTCTGCAGAGGCATCTGGACAAGCTGGATCCATGGGCCAAAACCATGTGGTGTGAGGTTCAACAAGGCCGAGTGCCAGGTTCTGCATTTGGGTCACAACAACCTCATGGTTGGGGACAGAGGGGCTGGAAGGATGCCTGTCGGGAAAGGCCCTGGGGGTGCTGGTCAACAGCAGCTGAACATGAGCCCAGGTGTGCCCAGGTGGGCAAGAGGCCAGTGGAACCTGGCCTGTACCAGCCATGGTGTGGCAACAGGGCCAGGGCAGTGCCCGTCCTTGTGCTGGGCACTGCTGAGACTCCAATCCTGGGGTCAGTTTTGGGCCTCTCACAATAAGACATTGATGGGCTGGAGTGCATCCAGAGACGGGCAAGGCAGCTGGGAAAGGGACTGGAGCACAAGTCTGATGTGGAGCAGCTGTGGGGGGCTGAGCCTGGAGAAAAGAAGGCTCAGGGGGACCATCTCTCTCTTCAACTCCCTGACAGGAGGGTGGAGACAGGTGGCGGTCACTCCATGCTCCTGGGGAACAGGGGACAGGATGAGAGGATGGCCTCAAGTTGCACCAGGGGAGGTTGAGGTTAAATAATAGGGAAAATTTCATCCCCAAAAGGATTGTTCAGCCCTGGCACAGCTGCTCAGGGCAGTAGGGGAGTCATCATCCCTAGAAGAATTTAAAAGCTATATGGATGTAGCACATGGGGATATGTGGTAGTGGTGGCTTGGCAGTGCTGAGGGACTTGGGGATCTTAGAGGGCTTTTTAACCTGAATTACTCTGTGATTCTATGAAACCAAGGGGTGAGAGGGACTGAGACTCTGGCTGGGTCCTTGTCGTGACCCACTGTTCAGCGGCATAATGTGCATTAAATATTCTCATCAGGCTGAACAAGGAAACTGGACATGTGTCAGGGAACTCTTAGGATTTTATTGCACAGTTGCCGTAACTCCAGCAACTGCACTGCTTAGACTTAAAAGGTGTTGGCTAACAAGCCAATTGTTACAATAGACTTCCACAAGAGTGGAGGCAAATGAGCCCTTAATTTTGTAGAGAACACTTCATTAAGTTCTCAACTCCCACCACAAACTCCTGCAAAGGCACTGGCTCACAAGCCTCAACACACCATTACAAAAGCTCTCCGTTGCCGCAAGAGAGCTCAGTACAGTAGAGTATGGAGTAAAATATGTTATTTGTGTCTTGCTCAGGCAAAGGAAGGGAAGAAGACCAAGAATATCACCAGTCTTTAGATCCGCATTGGTCCTGCCGCATGGATGGTCCAGAGCTGGGGCAAATAATGAGATAAAGTGAAGGAGAGAAGGGAAAGAGAAGAGAGAGAAAAGAGAGAAGGGGGGGCCTATCTGCTTACTTTCCTAGTTAACCTGGTGCACACCTCTTATGTAAACTAGAGTTTTTGTGCCGTTTCGTTCACGCATGCACAGCCAGCACTTTGAGTCTCCTTCTGGAAGTTAGTTGGAGAGGGGAATTGAGCATGAGTGTCTAGGAGGAGCAGAAAGTTCCCAGAATCTCAGAATATTCGGAATTGGAAAGAACCCACAAGGATAATCAAGTCCAACACTTAAGTGAATGGCCATACAGGGAATCAAATCTTCACCAATAACACCTTGACACGATGTTCTAACCCACTTAGACTCTTCTAAGTATTGTATATGATATTGCATACAATGCAATAACTTAGCTCAGAACACACTGTCCCACTTCTGTGAGACCCTCTCCTCCAGTCATACCTTTCCTATAGCAATACTTGGAATGTTTAATACAAAACATTCTTAGGTCTGGTCCTCTCCAGCACTTCATTTTGTGATGACATTATAGAACTAGTCCTTGGTGAGCCTAACTCTGCATACACAACGCAAAGCCACTCTGTCACTGATGCCAGCCTCAAACCCACTTTCCCTCTTTTCTATAGATCCTACTCACAGCTGCAACAGGGAGCAGTTCTCAGGCTCCATGTAAAAGATACATCAGCTGGGTGCAGGTGCTCCTCTTTCTGACGGCAGCAAGGTTTGTTCATTATATTCTTGCTAACTTTGGGTTATTCCGTCCCTTTCAGGCTGCCAACATGCCCGATTCAGAGCTGTTTGAGCTCATCTCGGAGAACCGCTCCATGTCACGCAAGCTGGAGGACTATGGAGAGCAGAAGTCCACCTCCATCAGCACTGCCAAGCGCCTGGCAGAGTTTTTGGGGGACCAAATGGTGAAGGATGCAGGGCTAAGCTGTCGCTTCATCATTTCCAAGAAACCAGAAGGGTCTCCAGTCACTGAGAGGTAATCCCATCTGGAGGGGCCAGGGCTCCTGGTAGTGTGGGAGGAAAGCAAGGGGCGTGGGCAGGTAGCAGGAAGGGAGAGAGTTGTTATGGTGTAGTCAGGTGATCACCTGAACCTGGGACAGACCATGAGCAGGACAATGGGCAACATTGTGCAGCCCAGTGGCCTCTCAGGGCTAGGAAGGGAAGCCTGGAGGGTCTCCATAGGCTGGGAGAGGGGATTGTGCAGTGTTAGGACATTGTTTCCCTGCTTCCCCAGGGCCATCCCCCTTGCCATCTTCCAAGCTGAGCCCAGTGTGTGCAAACACTACCTCCGAAAATGGCTGAAGAGCCCCTCACTGCAGGACTTCAACATCCGGGCGGTGAGTGAGGTACCCCTGCAGATGGCCCTGGATTTGGGTTAGGGGCTCATCCCTTTGGAGGCACAACCTGGGCAGTGGCTTCTTGCACTCACAAAGCAGTATGCTTGAGTGGGGACCCTATACTTCTGCGTCTGGTGGCACTTCTGCTTGGCTTTCTTCATTTCTCAAGCTTTGCCCTCTTTTCAGATCCTGGACTGGGACTACTACATTGAGAGACTGGGCAGCACCATCCAGAAAATCATCACCATTCCTGCAGCCCTGCAGCAGGTACAGGGTAGTGGGGGGGGTGGAAAGAGGAGGGCTTTGGGCGAGGGACTTCTTCTGATTTGAAGCTGCTCTCCAGGTAAAAAACCCAGTGCCAAGGGTCCGGCACCCAGACTGGCTCCACAAGAAACTCCTGGAGAAGAATGATGTGTACAAACAGAAAAAAATCAATGAGCTCTTTGTTTTGGAAGGCAAGAGACAGGTAAAGAGAGTGAGGGGAAGGTACTGGTTGTGCTGGTGGGGCTCTTCTGCAGCCCCCATACTCCTGCTGTCCTTGCTCCCTTAGGTCCTTGCCAAACAGTCTGTGGAAGGGATACCCAGCTCACAAGTTGGTGACATAGAGGATTTTGGGGCTGTCAAGATTCCTCAGCCACTGGTTCCCATTGCAAATAAGCGGAAGCGTATCCCTGCAGCAGAGGAAAGCAAACAACTGCCCCAGGACATGGAGCTGTCCCAGTCCTGGCGGGAGATCCTGGGCCCACCTCCACCCCTGGGCCCCACTAAGGTAGGTGAAGCAGATTTGAAGCAGATTGTGCAGGGGATGCCTCGGTACTGTGCTTGTCCATCAAAGCATCTTGGATGCTGCCAGGACCAAGCTGTGCGTCTCCCAAAAACCTCTGCGCACACATGGCTCAGATACAAGGGGAAATATAACCAGGAGATGGAAATACAACCACTGATTGAGAAAAGGGGAGTGGTGACTTTGCAGCTGGGGCAGGAATGGATGTAGGGCTGGGGGCTGGGCAGCTGAGGTGTATGGCGTGGTGTCATGGGCCTGGGAAGCCTGTGTTGGTTTCATGTGTGCTGTCAACCCACTCAGGAAGAGCTGCTGGTCTGGCTGCGCTTCCACCAGAAGAAGTGGGAGCTGCAGACTCGGCAGCGGCAGGAGCGGCGGAAGAGGCGGCGGCTGGAGGACGGCGGGATGGTGGCCAGTGGAGGAGTAGTCCGCGATGCTTCCTCCAAAGGGCTCAACAGCTACTTGCGCCGGACAGCTCGCAACATCCTGGATTTGCCCTGGCAGATCGTGCAGGTACCAGGGAGGTGACCTGCCACAGAGCAGCCTAGGGTACAACCCTCACATTTACATTCTGTGGTCAAGCATGAAGTTCAGGAACCTTGACCCCAGTGCTATGCAGATGTTAGCCCTGGGAGCTCAGGTGGGGCCACAAAGCCTCAGGCTTGTGCACATATGCATGGAAACAGGCACGCACAGGGTCATTCTTGGTGAATCTGGGCTGTGTTTATAGATCTGCCAGTGGGGCAGCTCCAGTTCAGCTTGTGGAGAGCACTGGGCAGTCACAGAACCACAGAAACATCAGCTGAGGCTGGAGGCAGCTCTGAGGTCCCTCTGGTCCGATCACCTGCTCAGACAGGGCCACCCAGAGCTAGGGGCTCCAGACCATGTCCTGGAATATCTTCAAGGATGGAGAGGGCACACCTACCCTGGGCAGCCTGGGCCAGGGCTCAGTCACCCTCACAGGGAAAAAGTGTTTCTGACATGCAGAGGGACCCTCCTGCATTCTGGTTTGTGTCCATGGCCTCTAGTCCTGCCATTGGGTACTACTGGGAAGAGCCAGGCTTCATCCTCTCTGTACTTCCTGTTAGGTATATACATGGATGAGATCCCCCTGAGCTTCCTCTGCTCAGTGATGGACAGTCCCAGCTCTCTCAGCCTTTCCTCATATGAAAGATGCTCCAGTCCCTTCTTCACACTTGTAGCCCTTCACTGAGCTCTATTCAGTATGTCCGTGTCCAGTGTTGAGGAGTCCAGCACTGAGCACAAGACTCCAGTGGTACCTGGAAGCAGCCAATGTACAGAGAGGTGGAATGGTGCCACCTAGGAGTTTTCACAAACCTTCATTATGCATGGCCACCTAAGCACAACCCATGCCACCACTCATCCTCCAGAAAGGCCTCAGAGCTGCAGGTTCAGCACATCGGAGTGTATTGAGTGACATTATTCCCTGGAATTTTTTGGCCCACCTGAGGCAGAGTTTTCTTCCTGGTACCCTGGGACAGTAGCAGGGACTCCAGAGCTGAGAGCAATGACTCTCTAAGACCCCCACTCTCTTTTTGGCCACCAACTGACCATATAGATTCTCAGAATGCTCCGCAGCAAAAATGTAAGCATTGATGGTATGTTGGATCTCCTGCTAAAGCTGCCCTCATACCCCATGTCCTGCAGATTGCTGAGACCAGCCAGCCTGGGCTGTTCCGGCTGTGGGCAGTGATAGGGAGTGACCTGCACTGCATCAAGCTGAGCATCCCCCGCATCTTCTACGTCAACCAGCGCATCCCAAAGCCAGAGGAGGGAACAGCCTACAGGAAGGTGAGGACCTGCCCCTTCTGGAAGGGGAAGCGGTTGCTTATGTTGAGATGAAGGACTTCACCTCTCCTGCAAGCAGGTATTACAAGCATCTGCCTTGCAACATCTCACTATCCCACTCTCTGGATATCCCTCATCCAGGCCCTAGTCCCTCTGCTAATCCCAGCCTCTTGGAAAGCAGGTTCTCTTTTACAGGAATTTGTAATATTCATGAGCATAACCCATTGATCTCCTTAGGAGAGAGGAGCACCAGGAGCTAGGCTCAGTGCGTGGCTCCTGGCAGTGGTGCCACGATGTGGGATGTGTCCCAACAATCTTGCCCCTTACCTTGGCAGGTGAACAGGATCCTGCCCCGTGCAAACTTGGTTTACAACCTGTATGAATATTCTGTCCCCGAAGACATGTACCAAGAGCACATCAATGAAATTAACGCGGACCTCTCTGCTCCAGATATCGAGGGAGTGTATGAGACACAGGTAACTCCTCCAGGTGCTCGTTTTTAAGAATTGATGAGCAGTTGCTCATTAGTCTGAGTGCCAGTGGCAAGACACCAAAAATCCAAGACACCAAGAATCCAAAAATCCAATCTAGACAGCAGAGAACTGGGGCTTATACCCATATTTGTATGGACAGAATATCAGCACATGAGTTACAGTATGTCAGGGAAAGGGGCTTCAGTTTATTTGGGGTTAGGAAACTTTGGGGAACAAAGGCCTCTAATAAGCAGAAGTGGTGATCTTCCTCTAAACTAATCCGGAACCAGCCTGCTGGTGTTGGAAATAGGAAAGAGAAGGGGTATTGGGAGTAAAGCTAGGGGAAAAGCGTAGGCACACTGTTGTAAGAGTGGAGTTAGAGAAAGCATAAAGGAAGGTGGATTTGATACTAAAATGCACCATAGGATTATTATGGATCAAAAGTCTTTGTTGAGAAGCTTGTGTGAGCAGAAGTGCCATGGCTGTTAAATGCCTTCTTAGGTGCAGGAGGCTGCAGGGGGAAAAAAAGAACATCATAGAGTTGGGAGACTTCAGCTGCTGAAGTTACTGGTATAACCTAGTGTGGTGGTTTGAGCTCTGGCTAAATGCCTGGTGTCCAGCAAAACTGCTTGAAGGTCTTTCTTCTTCCCCCTTTTCACCTTTCAGAAGGAAGGGAAAAAAAACAGCTAGGAATTTACAACTAGAAAGATTTACAACCAAAAGAGGAGCTTTGATTAATACCACGGGCAATGCATAGCTTAGAATTATGCTTAAATTTATTACTAACAAACTAAGAACTAAAAATACGAAATAAAAACAGGTTAGAAACACCTTTCCACCACCACCTCTCGGTCTGTCCCTGCTCCCCTCCTTCCCCTGATGGTGTGGGGGACTGGGAATGGATGGTTTGCAGTCAGTTGTTGTTGTGTCAGCCATTCGCAG